>CM039133.1:42881013-43232303 GCA_022036555.1 Microstegium vimineum
GCCATCGTGGGGGAGGTCCTTGGTGGCGGAAAGGTCGCTGGCGAGTCCTGTCGAGGTCGTGGAAGAGCCTCATGCCGACGTCGAGGTCGTCGAGGTGAGGCGGCAGCGTCGTGCAGTGGCAAGCTCACGGGCGGCGTCGAGAGCGGCGGCGTCCGTGTGGGTGGCTTCCGTGGGTGGCGGCGGTGGCGGCGTCAGGCTGCAGCGGCGTCGGGCTACACCGACGCCGATCTCGACCGGGGGCGGGAAGGTCGTCGAGGTCGAGGGGCGGCGTCGTCGTGCTTTGGCGAGCTCTCGGGCGGCGTTGGAGCGGCTAATTGTGGAACTAGCGCGCGTCTGAAAATTTCGGACGCGCGCTAGCTCTTTAAATAGGTTGGCTCATCACTGCCGGTTTCTATTACAAACCAGCAGTGATGTACCCTATCACTGCCGGTTTGTAATAGGAACCGACAGTGATGAGGGCGCATCAGTGCCAGTTGTTTTGAACCGGCAGTGATGAGGTAACATCACTGTCGGTTTGTTATTAGAACCGGCAATGATAGGGGACATCACTGCCGGTTTGTAAGAAACCGGCAGTGATATGACAATTTTGACTTTGTCTTTGAATTCAAATTACTCCTGATTTTTTAATATAACTTGAAAAACTCTAAACATAGAGGTTGCATAATTTTTAATTCTCTACAACTTTTGCTGAAGGAGCATATTCAAATTATTTAAAGTTTTTGAATTCCATTTTGAATTTGAATAAGGGTTTAAAATTCAATTACCCCTTTGTAATTACTCCAAAAATTTGAATAGAAGTTGAAAATCTTCCAACATAGCTTTTGCTAGTTTTGAGGAGCTCTACATTATTGCTTATACACTCAAGGTCTAATTCTTTATAGTTTTTGAATTCCCTTTTGAATTTGAATAAGGGTTTAAAATTCAATTACCCCCTTTGTAATTACTCCAAAAATTTGAATAGAAGTTGAAAATCTTCCAACACAGCTTTTGCTAGTTTTGAGGAGCTCTACATTAATGCTTATAAACTCAAGGTCTAATTCTTTATAGTTTTTGAATTCCTTTTGACATGGCATACATCAATCAACAATGTGGTACAACTCATCAATCTCTACAACTCCAAATGATCTCAAATTCGATGCAAATTACTAAAGCAACATTTCATTAAGGATTACATAGTTTATGATACTCTAAAAATTCACAGTGCAGGCACGATGATGGCCCCATCGTGATCACTCCGGAGGTAAGCATGTTCGTCACCCTCTTCAAGGACATGTAGGGTAACGTCCGCCCCAAAATGAGCCATTTCTTCATAACCTTTGTACTCTTCTTCGTCTGTCACTCCGTCGACACCGACAATCTTCATTTTTCCTTGCAATACCACATGTCGTCTTCTATTTGTATTGTTATCCCTTGCATAGAAGATTTGCAAAACATCCTTTGCAAGGACGAAGGGGTCATCTCTGTATGCGGTCTTGGATAGATCAACGGTAGTGAACCCATCCTTGTCAGTGTTGATTTCATTCAGCCGGACCCACAGACAATGGAAAAGAGCAACTTTCAACTGATGTCCATAGTCTAGCTCCCATATCTCATCTATGAATCCATAGTATGTTGCCACCACCGTGCCGTACACATCGTGGGCGTCGAAACGAACACCACTATTTTGGTTGATGCTCTTTCTGTCCTGTTTTTTGTGTAAAATGTAAAACCATTTATTTGATATCCTTGGTACATCATTAGCGTAGTCGAAGGTCCAGGGGCTAAGAGATCTAGATGACATCCCGTCACCATTCCTAGCCTTTGGCGTCGAAACCAGTCACCAAATTCCTCCTTATGTTTTTTCTCAAGCCAAGCCTGTGGCCTACCGATGTGCTTATTTTGTAGTAACTGCTTGTGCTCGTCAATGTATTCCATCACACCGTCGGCCTGCTGGAGAACAGCGAAGTGTGCTTGTCTGAAGGAGACCACTTTGTCTATTTTGACAGCTTTCTCACCTATTGTTCCTTTGCCCCCTAGTCTTCGATCATGATGAGATACTGGAACTCCGACCCGCTTGATGTCCAGATAATATGAGGAGAACTCAATAGCCTCCTCTATTGACCATCCTTCTACCATGCTCCATTCTGGTCTAAATTTATTCCTAAATACCGCCTAAAAACTTTCATGAGCCTCTCGAAAGGAAACATCTGGTGTAGGTACATTGGGCCAAGGGCTTTTATTTGATCCACAAGATGAACAAGTAGATGCACTAAAATGTTGAAGTAAGTTGGTGGGAAATGCATCTCAAGTCTGCATATAATCTCGGCTATCTCCTGCTTCAGGTGGTCTAGCCTGCCCACTTCAATGACCTTTTCAAAGATCACGTTGAAGAACGAACACAACTTTATGATTGGAGTGCGAACCTTGTAAGGAGGATACCTCGCAGTGCAACTAGGAGCAGCTGAGTCATTATGACATGACAGTCATGGGCCTTCATAGAACCATAGTTAAACTTAAGTTCTCTCATGTTAACTAGCCTCTTCGGGTTCCCATAGTAGCCACTCGGTACTTTGAGATCATTGAAGAAAGAAATAAGCATTTCTTTTTCCTCCTTTTTTAGTGTCCATGATGCCACCGGAAGTTTCAAGTGTCCATTCTCAAGAGTTACTGGGTGCAGCTCCTTCCTGAGGCCCAGGTGTTGCATGTCCAAGCGTGCGCGAGAGAATCCTTGCTTGTTCCCCCGGTGTTCATCAACGTGTTAAGTGTGTTACTGCACACGTTTTTAGTTATGTGCATTGAATCAAGACAGTGACATACACTCAAAAGTGACCAATAAGGTAGTTTCCAGAAGATTGATTTTTTCTTCCAGATACATCGGTTGGCGCTGCTACTGCCCCTGCCCCCTTCCCAAGGACAACATTTGTGAGTTTTCTTAATTGTTGAAGCATCTGTTTCCCGTCTCGATACTTTGGAGGTCCACGTTTCTCAGTAGTCCCATTAAATTTTTTTGTATTCCTATGGTAAGGGTGATCACGACGTAGGAACCTACGGTGTCCCATGTAGACCATCTTCCTGTTTTCTGGTAGATGTCTAGCATCAGTCTCGTCTAAGCACTCGACACACCCAGTGTATCCATTTGTCTTCTCTCCAGACAAGGATCCTCGCCCTAGTAGGTCGGTGATTGTAACGATAAGTACAGCCTTTACCGTGACATGTTCTTTTTTGTACTCATCCCAAACATCCTTCACACTCGTTTCCCACATCTGTAGTAGTTCATCGATCACTGGTTCTAGAAGCACATCAATATCATTACCAGGTTGTTTTGGTCCTTGGATTAGTAATGGCATCTGGACATATGATCGTTTCATACAAAGCCAGGGTGGAAGGTTGTATATACATAGCGTCACTTGCCAAGTGCTATGATTGGTTCTCACCTGGTCAAACGGGTTCATCCCATCCGTGCTCAAAGCTAACCACAGATGCCTTACCTCTTCAGCGATGTTCTTGTAGAACATAGTGTTGATAGTCCTCCAGTCCAACCCATCGGCGGGGTGCCTCATCATTGAATCTTTCTTTCGCTCTTCGCCGTGCCAACGCAACAACTTGGCTGACTTTGCATTTGCAAACAACCTATGCACTCATGGATCTATAGGAAAATACCACACGGACTTTACGGGTCCTCCTCTGGTCTTGCTTCCATCATTTGATGGCCCTTGCTTGTATCAGGGAGTTTTACACTTGGGACATGCATCCAAGTCTTTGTATTTCTGTCCATGGTACAATATGCAATCGTTGAAACACACGTGAATTTTCTCAACCTCGAGGCCAATTGAGCAAATAATTTGCTTCGCAAGGTAAGTCTTTTCTGCTAACTCGGTACCCGCCGGGAACATTTTATGTAGTATACCTAGCAAGTAATCGAAGCCTTTATCACTCAAGTCATTCGTTGATTTGAAGTCCAATAACATGATGTTGGCTTCCAGTTTGCTTATTGGGCAGCCCGGATACAATGGTGTTTTTGCATCCTTTCTCATCATCTCCAGTTTTTTGAACTGTGAAGTACTAAGGAATCCCACATGCACATCATGTAGAAGCTATGAAATGCCATCATCTTCCTCAGTGTCGTCAGCTAATGTATTCATAAACACATCATCATTGGTAGGCACATGTTCTGTGTAATCATGAACAGATAATAATGCATTCAGGGATACACTAGGCATGGGCACATCATCATTAACATTTTGACCAACCTCCCCATGCAAAGTCCAAATCGTGTAGTTTCTCATGAACCCCCTTGTGATCAAGTGCAAACGTATATGCTCCATGTCGCCCCATTTTCTCGTATTCTTGCAATCTTTGTATGGACATAATACAAGACGTGAGTCCCCAGCATTGGCTCTAGCTCGCTTGATGAAATCGTCGATGCCCGTCAAGTACCTTGGGTCTGTATGTGGCAAATCGTACATCCACCCTCAAGCCATGTGTGCAGTGATAAAATGGGCAGAGCAGAGGAAACCCAGGAACATATTAATAGGAGCATTTTTTAACAATATTCTTCGATATAATTTGAATTTGGTCGCGCTATATAAAGTGAGACAACAAATAGATAACAATAGAAGCATGGAGTATTAAATGTAAATATTAAATGCATGCATGGAGTATTAAATGTAAGTAATAAATACCCAATAAAAACAAAGTGCTACAATTTTTCTAAATAATTTTGGATCTAAAAGCTACAAAAAATTGACACAAATTGCAACATCCCTCTTCTTGATCATGAAAACTAGCATAGCTCTAAACTATGGATTTACACACAAAAACAATGTAAACCAACAATTCTAAAGAAATATGCTTGTTACTAACCAAGAGCAAGAAGATATGAGGATCCAAGAGTGAAGAGGAACCAAAAATGGAGATCAAGAAATCCACTAGCCGCAACAATGGAGAGAGTGAGCTCCTCACGCACTGTTCTGGACTGTTGGGCAGAGGAGGGAGAGAGGAGATCGAAGATTTATACTATACACAACATGACTGCCGGTTCCAGCCACGAACCGGCAGTGAAACACCACATCACTGCCGGTTGGTGGCTTGAACCGGCAGTGATAGGGCCGAGAGTCATCACTGCCGGTTCAAGCCACGAACCGGCAGTGAAGTGGTGTTTCACTGCCGGTTCAGCCCCTGCCCCCAATAATTGGGGGCCTGTCAGAGGAAGAACCGACAGTGAAGAAGCATCACTGCCGGCCCAAACAAAACCGGCAGCGATGGGCCGACAGTGATTGCCATTTCTGTAGTAGTGCCTCAATCAAATTGGTGGATCAGTTGGATGGTGGTAGTCTTCTATACTTCAAGCTGTGAGCATGCTTTTTTCTGTAAGACCGTTAAAAGAAATTTCTCATGAGTGCATGCATGCGCAACAGGTCAAAGAATGTAAAAAATGAACTCTTATATGTAAGACATACCTCACGGAGTTCCACTAGTACAGAGTAGTTCTATAGCGGCGGTTGTAAACGTATTTCTATAGGCGTTTTTTGTAACCGCCTGCGTGAAAAGCCAGTAGAAATGGGTGATTTATACATGCGGTTTCTGTAGAACCGCCTATGAAAATCGATTTCCACAGGCGGATTGTTTAAGTGAGCCGCTTGTGGAAATAGATTTCCACAGGCGGTTCGTTTAAGTCAGCCGCCTGTGGAAATAGTTCCCACCCTACCAAACTTTTCAATTTTTAAATTTAAATCAGACCCTATATTTTACCCTAAACCTATTCGATGATGTTCAATTATACTCATATAGTATTTAACTATTTCATACAAGTGGTTTCATGCTCATAAACATAAAGTCACACTTATTTACAACATCAAAGTTTCATGCTTCCAAACATAAAGTAAATGTATTTACAACAAAGTTCTCACTAGTGCTCTAGTGCTCTCAAACACTATATATATACATCAAAGTTTTCACTAGGGCTCTAATTAATAACCATCTCGACTAAGTTGTAGACCACTGATCTCTGTGAGCGGTCTATACTTTGGGTCACTTAAGGTGGCCGACTCGTCGTGATATTTCCCCTCGTGAGGAATGGCATCTCTCATGATGAATGAGCACAAGTCCTCAACTATGGCGTACAAAGTACGTTCGCTCATGTTAGTCGCCTTTGGTTGATAAGCTTCCTGAGAGGAAAGTTTATAAACATTAATATATACACTTGACAATACATTTGTAACTTTAATGTGAGAACTAAAATCATGACTATTACTTATATTACCTTAGAAGGGTTCCTGCTGTATCGTCCGTTCTGTCTCGTGAACTCACACACGTAGAATCCACACAGGACCGATCCAGGTGGTTTCTTGTGGCACTATATAACAAGAAAGTGGTCATGTATATACTTACAACATTGTGTATGATATGTATTCATAACTTTTCATACGTACCGGCCAATGATGATATATGTTCAATGGCTGCATTGGATTGTTGCACTTTCCTTTTTTAAATTTGTAATACATATATGCCCTATAATCTCGAATAGAATCACCATGTTATTCTCAAACTCTCTCATCAATAAAAGTATGCAAGCATATATATCTCAACTTACAGTTCCAAGTTGTTCAAGAACTTTGCATAGCTCGTAGTCGCATAATCTGCGGAGTCTAATACCAACACCCTTCATTGCCTAGGATAAATGACAAAGCAGATCCAGTGGTCTCTGCGCGAAGCAAATTTATGATGCAAGTGTGTATTAAAATTATTAATTTGAACTATGCAAACTCACACTTACCCAAAGTTATATGAGGCCATTATGCATTTTCTGTCTTGATATATAAGAAATGAGGTTGCCAGGTAGTAGGTGTATTCAGATTCCAACCTTTTCTTCAGCTTCTTTTTCATATCCTCTCGTTCTTTACCTTGTAACCCCTTTAAATTTTTATCGTCGTCTCCAATTCTGAATATTGACCGCTCCTCACATATTTTTATTGGGTTCATATACGCAACCCTTTCATTTTCCCTGTGACGAGGATCGTTACCGTAACACATGACCTGCTCCTCATATTGCATTCTGCAAGGCGCACCTTCATGTAAGATATGGAATTAGAATGGATACAACTCACAAATAAAAACACATGCATACTTACACTGCAAACAACATTATGAGTTGTACGTCGAGTCTCTTGAGGTTCATCATCAACCACATGTCCTCAAATGTAATAATGCATGTCTGTCTTTCACTTGCAAATATAGGTGGTGGTATAGATACGTTGATGGTGTCAATGCCAACAGAAGCTGCTCTCATGTATCGATCATGCAACCTTTTTATACCACTAGGGATCTTGATCAATTTATCCCACTGTAGTAGTGGCCTCCCCGAGTGATAATAATCAGGAACATGTTTGTAATATTCCTTTATTGGCTTCTTGATATTTACACTAATTACCTCAAGCTTTTTGGCTGACTTCTCATGCTCATCAAAGTCAAGGGTACGAGTAGTGCGTTGACGTCCAATTCCTGCCAAAAATCTGCCCATGCCAGCATTATTCTTTTTCTTTGACTCCTAGGGGGATATCAATTTGGGTATTGGAAATTTCTTCTTTGGCTGTGGTGGAGTAACCTTTGTTTGTTCTGGGTCCTTTGGTTCAGGTGCTGGGCAAGGTGGAGAACTGAATGATGGATCTGTGATGGGTGATGGTGATGGTGGAAGAGACTGGGCAGGTGGTGATGGTGGGTCTGGAAGAGTCTAGGCGGGTGGTGATGGTGGGTCTGGAAGAGTTTGGGCAGGTGGTGATGGTGGGTCTGGAAGAGACGACTGGTTGGGTGGTGACGGTCGGTCTGGAAGAGATTGTGAAGGACCTGATGACCCCTGAGTGAGTGGTCGTGTTGGCGGCTCACTCAATTGGACATCTTGTCGAGGCCAAAGGATGAAGTTCTTGATAGCCTGTCCGAGTGTCTCAATGCCCTCGGGACCGTCAATGTCTAGCATGTCATCTTTGTATCCTTGGACGACTGTCACCACTTCAACCTTGCAGTAGTCCTCTGGAATGTCATCACCATGATACTTGTGTCCTGAGATGGCAAATCCTGTGCCTACTACCCTTGTACGATAATTGGAAATACCATATCTTATGACGAGGGAGCAAGGCATGGGCATATCAATGTCGTCAACTGCATAGTGAGTCTTGTTTCCTGTTGACGCAACACTGCTTGGAATCGTTCCTGGACTGTGTGTCACCGCAAGTTGTTGTGATGTTGGGACTAGCTGCATCTCGAGACCCTGACCTGTCGTATGTTGTTGACCAGACACCGTAGTAGCCAATCTTTGCATCAACGCAAGAGGAAGATTGGCCAACATTTCGGACATCATCTCTTGGAAGTCTTTTTTTCCCTCTTCCTTAAAATACGAAGCCATCTCTTCCTTGTATCGATCACGCTTCCTGTACTCACCTTGCCACTCTAGTCCGAATCCCTATTTCCATCCTTCTTTTGAAGATATTCCTCGAACATGACCAGGATGCTCCTTGTTACCCAAGCTAGCAGTTAGGATGTCCATGTCTCTTCGTGGATTAAATAATTCTTTCTCATGTTTTGCTGCTACCGCTAATATGCTCTTAAGTGCTTCATCGGTAGCTGGGTCTTCAAAGGACAAACCGATATCGGTTTGCATTGGTTTCCGAGCCATTATCCAGTTTGCGGTCCTTTCTCCAAGTTTCTCGGATAGCACTGGCAACCCTGCCACCTTCTTGGTAGCCTCTTCTTCTCTCCATTTTGGAATCTGTCATTGGTAACCACCAGAGCCTAAGTGGTGGGGGTACTTGTTTTTTTTACGAGCGTAGAATTGGATTCGCTCCGAGCTAAGAACTCTGCTTCTTGCCTCTGCTCTAGGAAAACCGCCCACTGACCGACCGAAATCTTGTACTTTTTTGTCGGGTCTGAGCCAGTCTTTGCCCACTTGGTATTCAATTCGGACCTCCAGTTGCGGAATATGAACGCACATTGCGTCAGTGCAAACTCCTTTACCAGTGCTTCTGAGCCCCGAGGAAAAATAAACCTTGTCAACATCTTGGCCCAAAGCATGTTCCTAACATTGACTGACACATTTTTCAAATGTTGGATTGTGACGTCAAGATTGTCCCTAACTACGAAACCAAGTGTGTTTCGAAACTTAGCTACGGCGGCCACAGGAGCGAGGGGCTGTCCTTTTGGGCTCACTTCTGAGATTCTATATGTCTCATCTGGCCACCTATTCATTCCTATGTCACCTCATTTCCGGTCACTCATCTTCCTTTTCCTTGAACTATTGGAGGTGGTGGTGGCCTCGGTCGTTTCCGGTGCATCTTCTTGTGCTATTTCATCTTGAGTTAATATTTCTCTGAACTCAGATAACACCTCCTATTCATGTCAAAACATACACTCATCAGATTATGAAGGCTAATCCATTATGGCAGGCTAATCATGAAATTAGGTACAACCATGAGATCCTATATGCAAAAATTACCTCATCTACTTCTGGATTGTAATCAGAGTCACGTTCATATTCACGACGGGCCATCCTCTCTATGTGAGGATCAGTGCCGACGCTTGGTGATTTGTATTCAGGAGTAGATTCTCTGGACCCCGTTGCTTTCTCCGCGGGGTGGGACCCCGTTGCTTGCTCCATAGGGTGGGACCCCGGTGCTTGCTCTGTGGGTGGGACCCCATTGCTTGCTTCATAGGGTGGGACCCCGGTGCTTGCTCTATGGGGTGGGGCCCCGTTGCTTGCTTTGTGGGGTGGGACCCGCCTGCTTGCTCCGTGGGGTGGGACTCCGCTGCTTGCTCCGTGGGGTGGGACCCCTTTGCTTGCTCAGTGGGGTCAGACCCCGTTGCTTGGTCCTTGGGTGGAGAACTCATCGTAAAATTCTATACAATTATATTTATAAAATTAGTATATGACTTTTGCGAAAAACTATACAAGTACTCTACTATTCTAAATAAGCATACAATTACTCTAATATGATTTGAGTGGTACACTACTATTATATAAGTACTACTCTACTCTTTGAAAACATATAACAAGTACTCTACTCCACTCTACTCTATTAAGCAATACAAGTACATAAACAATGAATAAGCAATACATAAAACATATAAGTAGGAATAAACATGAATAAGCAAGTACTTTACTCCACTCTACTCTATTATATAAGTACTATTCTATACAAGTACTCTCTCTACTATTCTAAATAAACATGCTTTGGGCCATTAATTACAAAAAACAAAATGAAAAAACAATTGGGACATCCTCTCTCTGTCTTCCTCTCTTCGGGCCCAGCAGTGGTAGCCCAGAAGTGGCGGCCCAGCAGTGGTGGGGCCACCCTGTCAGCTATGTCTTCAACCCCGGTGCCCTCCCTCACCGCCGCCAGCCGCCACCGCGGGCCACCGCCCCACCCTGCCCCACCACCAGCCACCGCAACCCGCGCGACACCACCACCACTACCACCGCCACCGCCACCGCGCGGAACGACACCATCGCCACTGCCGCCACTGCCGCCACCGTGCGGAACGGCACCACCGCCACCGCCGCCACCGTGTGGAACAACACCACCGCCACCGGCACTACGCGGCCACGCTCCACCACATGCCCCACCACCAGCCGTGCGCGCCACCGCCACCGCACGACACCACCACCGCCACCGCCGCGCGACACACAGCAACCGCCATCGGCCGGCACTGCCCCGCCGCGCACAAAGAGAGAAGAAGAGGGGGCGCTCGACTTACAGAGAGTGCGGAGGACGCCGGCGTGTCGAGAGAGAGGGTTCAACGGCGGGGAGGGCGGCACGGCGATGAGCTTAGTCGGTGGCGTGGAAAATTTGGGCAGCCTAACAGCGCTTCTTTGAAATCTGCGGGCGCCAGGGGACTTAGAAAATTTCGGGCTCAGAGCGTGGGCTATATAAGGGGATGATTTCTACAGGCGGTTATGTTATGTGAACCGCCTGTAGAAATGATTTCTATAGGCGGTTCACATAACACAACCACCTGTAGAAAACATTTGCATATAGTTAGGGTTCATGTATTGTTTATGTATTGTTAATTTATAGTTAGGGTTCAGGGTTAAGGGTTAGTTAAGCTAGGGTCTAGGGTTAGTTAAGCTAGGGTCTAGGGTTAGTTAAGCTAGGGTCTTGGGTTAGTTAAGCTAGGGTCTAGGGTTAGTTAAGCTAGGGTCTAGGGTTAGTTAAGCTAGGGTCTAGGGTTACTGAATCATACAAGATAGACTATATATATAGAAAATGATAGCATAAAGGTGGAATAAACATAAAGTCTCACATTTACAAACAGTGAATGGTAGACATTGTAAGGTACACATTGTACCACAAATGGATTACATGCATGACAAATATAAACTAGGCTGCTACTGTTCTTCCTTGTCCATCGTGGCGAACCCAGGGCAATGAATTCTGTGGGATGCTTTGCTCAACATTCCTTATCTTCACTAGATGGTCTACAAAGAGAGACATATTGCTAAATTGGTTGGAATCATCTAGATCAGATACACCATCAACTCCGATAGCTTGTTGCTTTCCAGGAAAAACTACATGCTTTGGCTGGTTCATACTTTTCTTGTCATTAGGAGAAAGGATTTGTTCAGCATAGAAAACCTGTGCAACACGGTTAGCCATTATCCATGGGTCATCTTTGTAGGCTACCTTACTTAGATCAAGAACTTTGACCCAATAGTTGTCCACTGTGACATGTTTGTCTTCAACCCATTCACATTTATATACGGGGATTTGGAATGTACCATATTCTAGTTCCCATATCTCAACAATGATGCCAAAGTATGTAATAATCTCACCTGTTGTAGAGTCAATGGCCTCGCATCGAACACCACTGTTTTGTGTCATTCTCTTTATGTCCTTGTACTTGGTACAGAATGTGAAGCCATTAATGTCATAGGTTTGCCATGTCGTGACCTGGCGTGAGGGTCCAGATGCCAACCCTTTGATGGTTTGTTCCTCAATTGTTTCCCCACGTGGAATACCCTTCTCCCTTAGCCATGTGTTGAACCGAGTCTTGTGTTCCTTCATTACCCAATCATCCGTGTGCCCAGGATTATGTTCCTGAAGTTCATTTAAGTGTTCCTCGATCAAAGGCTCCATTATGGAGAGCTGATGTAGGATACTGTGATGTGCCTCGAGGACTATGTTGTAATCTTTCAGGATGAATGATTTTCGTCCCATCCTCCCACTTCCATACAACCTACCCTCATGTCGTGACGGAGGCAAACCTATTGCAACTTGATCTTTTAGGACACTATTGCAGAATGGACCTCCGGACTCAATGGCCTCTTCGGTTAAATACACCTCAACCATAGACGCCTCTGGGCGAGCACGAGTTGAAACATAACCATTTAGTATTGCCATGAAACGCTCATAAGTCCACATTTCATGCAAGTACATAGGACCCAATGCCTCAATTTGAGGAACCAAGTGCACAACGAGGTGCACCATGATATCGAAGAATGCTGGGGGGAAACACATCTCAAACTGTGACACTGTCTCAACTACGAATTCCTGAAGAGTCGCTAACTCATCACGGTCAATCACCTTTTCTGAGATCTTGTTGAAAATGAGGCACAGACGTGTTACTGCCATCTTTACGAACAAAGGATTTATAGCCCTGATGACAATCGGAAGGAAGGTAGTAAGCATGACATGACAATCATGTGAGTTGTAGTTGGTGAGTGTAAGGTCTTTCATTGACATGATACTTCGTATGCTAGAGCAAAATCCAGATGGGACTTTCAACTTCCTCAACCACACACACATTGCATGTTTCTCATCCATGTTGAGGTTGTAGCTTGCTGCCGGAAGATGGTACTTCCCATTTTCTTGAAGAACAGGGTGAAGTTCTTTTTTTAATGTCTAACTGTACCATGTACTTACGTGAATTGAGTCCTTCCTTTGTCTTTCTCTTCATGTCTAGCAATGTGCCAATTAGACTTTCAAACACGTTCTTCTGAACGTGCATACCATCGATCGCATGTCATACATCTAACTCTTTCAAGTATGGTAAATACTCAAAGAAAATAGACATCTTCTTGAATGTAGCCCCTGGAGTTGGTTTGACATTCTTTCTTGGTTTTCCGTCTTTTGTCTTTTTCCCGAAAACAAATTTGATTTTGCTAACTATTTGGAAAACTCTTTGGCCTTTACTGTTACCTGATGGTGCAATAGTGTAGTTCATCGTTATTGTTGAAGTACTTAGCCATCTTTTTAAGGCGGTACCTGTGTCCTTTCGATAAGAAGCGTCTGTGTCTCATGTACACTATCTTCTTAGATGCATCGAGGGCACGTAAACGGTTTCATCTATGCAGAATACACAACCAACCTTTCCCTTGAACTGCCCTGATAATGTGAAAAGAGCAGGGTAATCGTTGATCGTAACAAAAATAATTGCTCTCAGCGTGAAATATTCTTTGCAGTACTCATACCACATTTGAACACCTGTTTCCCACAACATCTTCATGTCTTCCATTAAGGGCTCCAAGAAAACATCCATGTCCACTCCAGGTTGTGTAGGTCCAGAGATAAGGATGGTTAGCATGAGGTACTTTTGCTTTTGCATCAACCATTGGGGAAGGTTGTAGATGGTGAGGATCACCGGCCATGTGCTATGCGTGCTGCTCCTCTCAGCAAATGGATTCATTCCATCAGTCAGTGCAAATCTAACATTTCTTGTTTTCTTTGCAAAGTCTTCATGGTTGTTATTGAAATCTCTCCACTACGTGCCATCAGCCGGATGACGAAGCTTCCAATCATTTTTGTGCTCATTTGAAGCATGCCAGGTCATAAGTTTGGCATCCTCTAGGTTAGCGAACAAACACCTCAATCGATCAACCACAGGAAGGTACCACATCACTAAAGCAGGAATGTTTTTCTGGGCATAATAGTCTACTTCATCTTTTTCTTTGCTTGTGGGGGGTTTTGTTGCTCTCTGTTGGGTCTTCTTTCCTTTACATTTGGAGGCAACACATTCTTCTTCTCGAAAGTCTTTATTTGTCTTGTACCTACTTGCACTGTAGTTTGGACAGCTGACCTTGTCCTTATACTTATCATCTCGATATAGGATACAATGATTTCTACATGCGTGGATCCTCTCAACACCCATAGTGAGCTGACTAATTAACTTCTTTGCATAGTACGTGTTAGTCGGCACATTGTTCTCCTTTGGAAGCATGTCTGCGATAATACTCAAGAACGCATCAAAGCCAGCATCAGACAAACCATATCTAGCTTTGAACACCAAAAACTTAAGCACAGACCGCAGTGTCGTGAACTCTTGGGTACAACCCTTAGACTCATCATACAAAGGCTCTTTTGTTGCATTCATCAGGGAATCCATACCTTTCATGAAGAACATTGAAGGGTCATCTAAATGACGATGCAACAGTGCCTCTCACAATTCTGCATCTTCTGCAGCCATATCTGGCAGGACCTCATCACATTTATTTGCTCCATCAACACCATGATCAGGAAGAGACTGTTGTGTCTCGTATATGAACGGGAACTCGTCAACAAGCATATGTAGATCAACATTAATATCTGCAGTGTTTGCGTTGTATAATGCGCAGAACTACCCTCTCCATGCTTTGTCCAAATCAAGTAATCCTTCATAAACCCCTGACAGACTAGATGAGAAAGGATTGTTTGAGTGTCATCAAATACAACAACATTTTTGCAGTCTATGCATGGACAATGTATGTGCTTCATCGTTGTTCTCCGAGCATGGTTCTTAGCAGCGTCAACAAACTTATGCATTTCTGATAAGTATGATGGATCTAGTCTTGACAACTCATACATCCATAATGACCGCTCCATCGTACCTGTACAAAAATATAATGAATTAATTGTATGCTAAAAGTTGAAATGATATGCCTAGCTCCAAAAAGTTACTCAAACTGAGCAAAAATGAATAAAATAATGCAAGAGAGAGAGAGATAAACTAACCTTTTCTAGCACCTCCTTCCAAAAAAAATGAATATCAAACCCTCTCCAATTGTATTCAAAGGTAGTTGACTGCAAGCTAGAAGAGTTATCAGGGAGGAAGAAGGGATATGATTAAGTATAGGGTTTATCAGAAGGTTTAATTTTTAAAGATACATTTGTCTCACCACACAAACAAACAATTCATGAAACAATTTAACAAATAAAGAAAATACACTAAGTAATTAACCTACTTTATTAGAGAACTAACAAAAAAAAAATATATTGCTCTCTACATATGAACACACTTCATGAACACAAAAAAACAATTCATGGAACAATTTATGCAAATAAATAAAAAAATACTAAGTAAATGGACCTATATTGCTCTCTACATAAACATACCATTCATGGCTATAGCCATATACATATAACTAAAAAAATCTTGGATAAACTAAATTGACAACAAAACATGAGTAGGGAGAGTGGAGAGGCATCATCTAACCATCTTAAGCATAAACATTTCACAAAATCTTGCCTATAACCTAGCTACCCTTCTCTCTCACTCATGGTGAAACCCTAGATCCAAAAGGGACTCAAATTGAGCAAGGAATGGACCAAATGAGGCAAGAAATGTATAAACTAACATTTCTTAGCAACCTCCTTCCAAAAATGAAGATCAAAACCTCTCCCCTTGTATTTGAAGAAATATGGACCTTCAAAATGGCCTCCAATGAAAGTTAGCTGCGAGCTACAGGATTCTCAGGGAGGAAGAAGGGTATATATAGCTACAGAAACAACACTGACGGTTGCTTAAGTCAACCACCAGTGTAAACTTCTTTACACTGGCGGTTTACCTAAAATAACCGCCTGTGGAAATGGATCATTTCCACATGCGGTTCAGCTAAGTCAACCGCCAGCGTAAATCGATTTACCGTGGCGGTTGACTTAGCTGAACCGCCTGTGTAAATGATCCATTTCCACAAGCGGTTATTTTAGGTAAACCGCCAGTGTAAAGCAGTTTACACTGGCGGTTCATAGCTCGGACTGTACGAATGATTTGCACTGGCGCATGTTAACTCAAACCGCCAGTACAAATAAAAAGCCACCGCATGCTTAGAGCTGCTTTGTACTAGTGTTCAATGGTGAAATTTTCTAGGTTTGGCGTGAGTTGCAGGAAGCGAAGTAGCGCATGGAGACAACCAGACAAACATAAATTCTCAAGGTGAAATGTCTTTAAATTGGTAAATGATGGCAGAATGACAAATCCTTTTTGAAGGTAGCCTAAAAAAAGGAGCGCAGATATACAGGTGAAGATTGTAATCTAGATGGAAATTAAACATCAAAACGTAACATTTTGGAGGTGTGATCATACCATTCCGAAGGAGGCTCTATACTTCAAACTTGTAGCATTGGATAAACCTCCAAGAAGCGTGCACCCATCTTTCTTGCGCAAAACACTGTCTTCATTACAGCTAAAGCATAGCCATTTGCCACATGGACCAGCAGAACAGCTTCTGTCACCTTCAAACGAGCAGCCAAACCAGACACAGCTTGCAACCATGGCATGCTATCAAGCACAGGAGGCAAACCATCACATCTATCTATTCTGAGCCAAGTGAGCATTGCGGTAGAAATACAATTGTGGTTATCATTATCACTACCGGAATCGCCTTCTTTGCCAAGTGCTTGACGCACTTGGCAAACCCCCAATTGCACTTGACAAAGGCTTTTGGTCGAGTGTTACACTCGGCAAAGGTCACTCGACAAAGAAGATGTCGGTAAAGCTGCTTTTGCCGAACGTCTTTTTCGGGCACTCGACAAAGCTTTTGTCGAGTGTACACTTGAAAAAGTTGAAAACGAAGAACCCAGAAATAATAACAGTTTTTTTAATTGGGAAAGGCCTGCTCCGCCGGCTATTGCTCGCCCACCCGTGAATGATGATGACAACAGTAATTCACTTTTCCAATGTTAAACACATTTGTGTGAAAACTACTGTGACGCTTTGATGTTTTATAAACCACGGAAATGTTTGTGGTCTTTGTCTTATCAATAAACGTGAGCATCCTAAATTAGGATATTTCCCTTCTGTCTTCTGCATCAAACATATAGAAGTATATGGTGCGGAAGGATGCAACCTTATATATATAGTAGTTGAATGTGTAATCTTAATGTTCTATGCACTAGTACAAAAAAGCTCTAAGGCAGTGGTGTGTAAAAGTTGTACTGACAGTTTTGCTTATCATGCGGTAGAAATAAAACTGTTTCGAACCGCCTCTAGAAATTGATTTGTAAAACGCCTGTACAAATCCGATTTTTACAAAAATCCGCCACTAAAAATTCCTGGACACTGATTTTTTGATTTTTGTAAACCATCTCGGATGGAAATTTTTTAAATAAAAGTTGTAGATCTCGAAAAGTTATGAAACTTTGTTATTTACAACTTCTTCATTTGAAATCATCTTGTCATCGAAAATTACGTTCGAATTTATCAAATTTGAAATTCAAATTTTTATAAACGACCTCGGATGGAAAAACTTGTTCAAGCTAGCTAGGTATGGCTAAGTCCTAGCATGGCTATGAATTACCAGGCATCCAATCATTACATACAATACATATGTCCATCCGAAAAGCATGCACGGTTTTTGTCCGTGTTGGTGTTAATTGTGATCAAAATTCAAATAAAGGATATATTAACATTGAAATCGTCACAGATATCAAAATATGACATATATCAATTGTGTCACAAATATAACAATAGACTTACATCCACTTATAATGTACTTAATCCGTTTCAAATTATAGTTCGTTTGACTTATTCAAATTTTTTGTAAAATATTATTTTTTTTAGTATTGATTACTTATTTAATAAATAGTATACATCAATGACTTAAATTTGACTATGTTTGCACAAATTTTTTGAATAAGACGAGTGGTCAAAGTTGAGGTCAAAAAAGTCAAATGAATTATAAATTGAAATGGAGGGAGTATATAATAATTAATTAATTTATTTATTGATGTAGCACGGGTCTGTTAATCGGATGCAGTGCCCTAGGCAGATTTAAAGTTGTTTGGTCACGCAGGCCAGGTAGCAATATGTAGACCATCAATCTCTGCAGCAACGGGGCCAGTACTACACGCTCAGGTACATGTCAATCTTGAGCACGGCGTGTGCCGTCGGTGGCGTTGAAGGTGTGGGTCCTGAGCAGGCCGTACCCGGTGACGCCGCGCAACGTGCCGGTGCCGCCAACGACGGGGAGCTCCCTAACCTTGTCAAGGATGACGTCCCTGGCCAGCACGGCGAAGGTGCTGCCGTTGTGAGGCCCCTCTGTGAGCACCATGTTGACGGACAGCAGCAGCGCCAGCTCCGTCTGCGACGCGAACAGGCAGGTAGAACCCCTGCGCGCGCCCCACGGTGGGGGACGCCGCGTCGGGCCCTTTCGTCAGCGGGTCGTCGATGGTGTACATGTCGCCGAACCGGATGGTGGGATCCTTCGGCAGCGGCGTCGCCCCTCTGACCACGCGTACCGCCGTCGCCGGAGCCCCCGGGTACGGTGTCACCAGGTCGTGCATGTAGAACCGGAGGTGCATGGTCGTCGGGGCGGTGCTGCCGTCGACGACGACGCCAGCGAGCGACAGAGAGATGAGTGCTAGCTGGAGCAGCATGCCGTGCTTCATGTTGGCCGCGCTCGCCTTGGCAGATCAATGAAGGAGTGAGCTGAGGATCGGAGCAAGCAGATCGATGAGCACTGCACAGTACAGCAGGGATGTGAGAACTGAGTCCTCTGAAGGATTCTTCTCTTTGGTTGAGCGCGCGCGAAGATCAGAATTTATAGAGACCAACCTGCAGCTAGTCGTACAAGGACAAAACGGAGGGTGGTGTCCGCTGAGCAGCGTACATCCAAACGAATTTCGAAGGATTTTTCAGAAACCATTTCTTGATTCCAAATAAGGTTTATCTGTTGGGGTTTTCATTCTCAATAGGTTTCGTGTCTTTAAAAAGTTTACGCTAAAGTCAACGCTATTATCTTTTCTTAATATAGGTTCATACTAAACCTACGAACCAATTTCATGATTGACTGATGGAGAGATAGTATGGCTATTTGGCAATGGATTAGGCTCGTTCGTTACGTCAAAAGGCGTTGTCCCATCCAATCCAACCAACCTCTGTAGGGCTTATATTTTATACTGTTCTCGATCGATAGCCAATGGGCAACTAGTTTTTTTTTTTTGATCTAATGTGGCCAACTAGTTTATAGTACATGAAACGGTTCGACCGTATATTCGGTCATTTCTTTAACGAGGCGGCTAAGTATGATTTTTTACTCTAATGTACTAGTTCCTTTGTAAATTATTGATCTTCTTAAATCAAGCTTTCCTAACCTTTGTTCTGTTTTTCCTAAGTCAAACGTCTCTAATCTTGACAAAGTAAAAAACAATTTCAAACAAAATGTATAATCAAGACATATTTTTGTGATAAATTTAATAAACCTATTTTAATATTATAGACATTATTATACTCCCTTCGTTCGAGAATGGATGACATTATAGCCGCGCCCGCCTTGGCACAAGGGAAGGGAGTGAGGAGCAAGCAGATCGATGAGCGCTGCACAACAGGGGGATGTGAGAACTGAGTCCTCTGAAGTATTCTTCTCATTGGTTGAGCGCGCAGATCAGAATTTATAGATTTCAAACGGAGGGTGGTGTCCGCCTCTGAGCAGCGTACACATCCAAACGGATTTCGAAAGAATTTTCAGAAGCCATTTCTTGATTACAAAGGTTTCTGTTGGGGTTTTTCAATAGGTTTCGTGCAATGTCTTTAAAAAGTTTATGCTAAAGTCAGCGCTATATTATCTTTTTTTTTATTATAAGTAGTTCAAAAATAATCTTACGAACCAATTTCATGATTGACTGATGGAGATGGTATGTATTTGGCAAAGGATCGGATAGGCTGGTCCGTTACGTCAAAAGACGTTGTCCCATCCAACGAACCTCTGTAGGGCTTATTTTACTGTTCTCGGTGGCCAATGGGCAATGAAATGGTCCGACCGTAATATTAGATCATTTCTTTATACGAGGCGGCTAAATACGTTTTTTTTACTCTAATATAATGTTCCGTTGTAAATTATTGATCTTTTTAAATCAAGCTTCCCTAACCTTTGTTCTGTTTTCCTAAGTCAAACTTCTCTAATCTTGACAAAGTAAAAAAAAACAGTTTCAAACAAAATGTATAATCAAGACATATATTTCTGTGGTAAATTTAATAAACCTATTTTAATATTATAAACATTATTATACTCCCTCCGTTTGGATGACACTATATGATATGTGCATATTAAACTTTCTCAACTTTGACTAGGTTTGTAGAAAATACATGTAATATTTATATCTCCAAACAAATTTATTATAGAAATATACTCAACGATCTATCTAATGATGCTAATTACTATGTATTATAAATATTATTATTCTTTTATGTATAATTGGTCAAAGTTTAAAAAAGCTAACTTCTCGAGAAGCAAGAATGACTCCTATTTTAGGACGTTTAGAGGTTTAATAAAAGTTAAAGAAATTTGATTTAGAATAAGACTAAAACACTTCATTAGTAGAGTTGTATAAATATATTAGTTAAATTAAACTAGAATTGGGATTTCTTGTTACGATAATTTAATTAGATCGGATAGAAAAATACTCAACTAACCCTTGTTGAAGTTAGGGGCTAACTTTTGCTTTGTAGAATTAAAAGGAGGCTAGCTCCTCGTTAGCACATTTTAAAGATGAGTTTTCCCTTATTATTCGGAGATATAAATAATTTTCCTTAATCTCAGCTCGACATGTCATACTAACCAGACCTGGGAACAGTGTCCTAGTCATGTCCGGTCCAACTCTGTATAAGTAAGGTGCCAAATATGACATTTGGTGAATGGACGTGGGTCCGGTCCGCATTGATTAGACTCACTCAGCATCCGGTTCATTCTGCGTGAATTGTCCGCGCCTAGGGTTACCTATCAGGCATGTCCGGTCACTTACAATGAACCTCAAATCTTCCCTAAACACTTCATCCTTACTCACAAGTGGTAAACACAATGTGTATCACATTTGTGTATGTGTGTTAGCATTTTCACCGGTCCTTTTCAAAGGTGTTAGGTTAGTTCACTAGGTCTAATAGATACTCCCTCCGTGTCTCAGGATACAAGGCATGCACGTATTTTAAAATTAAAATTTCATTATCTTTGACCAATAATTAGTCTAATAATACAAACAAATTATAGTACAATAGTGATAACATTAGATTTATCTTTCCAAATACTATCTAATGATACTTTTATTATTGTCATAAATTACATATAATAGTCTAAATTAACGGTTAAAGTATGATCTTGAAGACCACACCAGGTCAAATCGCATCTTATATCCTGAGACGGACGGAGTATACAACTAGTTGATCACCTAGTGACACTTGATAACCAAATCACTAAGATTTTCCCCTCTTAATAGTGCGGTTATCAGTTCTAAACATACTCACACCCTTTATGATGTCTTGAGTGCCAAGACAAAAGAGCCCTATCAAGTTATACACCTCTGCATTTATCTCTTTTGTTTTTCTCTTTCTTCTTTTCTTAAGTTGGACCACTTGATCCTGACCTCTAGATGTGATCTCCATCATCATGATCATCACTTAGCCTCATCGCTTGATGTGTACCAACATATTTCAACTTCATATTTAGAGATAATAGGTTAATACTTTGAGGTTTCATCAATCACTCCAAACAAATTTAGTGCTTCAACCGCTTCGGTGCTTGCCACTATGTTTGCCACGCTTGTTGTCCCCCAAACCAGCGGCCTCCTGCTGTTGGGCCTTTTGGAGGGGCTGCAGCAGGGGCAACTAGCGGTGCATTAGAGGAAGAAGCACTAGGTGTGCAGAGGCCCATGGTCGCAGGAGCCTCGGGTCTGGTTGTCGCAGCGAGCACGCCACAACGGAAGCCATCTTCTTGGAGGAAAGTGGGGAGAGGGTTTCTGCACCAGGCTGAAGTGCGCTCGTTGAGTACCCCCGGATGATGTCGAGGACGAGTGTGAGTTCACTGATGGGCTCTCCGAGGTCGTGGAGGTCCTCTACCTTGTACTTATAGCGTTGGTAGTACTCGAATGTTGGCAAGAATCGATCACAAACACACAATGATCAGAGTGGCTATCCTAACAATCAACCTCAGATTGAATCAAGAACAAGAATTGGGACGAACACTTGGCAACTGCCCGGAGACCTCCCGGGAGACAGTGCCCTTTTTCACTTTAGATAGATGCGAGTACACAGTACGAATACACACGACTGAGGCGCTAACCCACACCTCTTACATCTAGGGATGAAAACGGTCGAACTCGGTCGAAAAACTCCTCAACCGTTTTCTACTTCTACATTTTGAATACGAAAACGAAAGCGAAAACGGTAAAGTCGAACACGAAAACGAACGCAAACTTACGAAATATTGTGAATTTCGAAAACGAATCAATTCGAGCGAAATTCTATCGAACACAGTCGGTATACGAAAAGTCAATTCGAAATACTGACCTACCATTCATAACAATTAACAAGTGCCATTGTGGCAAATTTTGAGTACAAGAGAGCAGATTTATCAATTTTGTTTCTTTTGCACGAGAAATAAATAAAGAAGAGAAAAATTAAGATGCCATGGATATCAGTGTTTCACATTTACCTTTGCTTAGTTAATGATTGACAATCAAATTCGGTTTAAATCATATTTGAATTCGGAATATTTCCACATTAAAAGTAGACAAGTAGAAAACGGTCGAACTTGGTCGAAAAACGGCTTTCCATTCGGGATTCGGGACATTTGAAATACGAAAACGGAAGCGACTACGGTAAAGTCGAACAAGAAAATACGGATTCGATCGGGTTAAATATAGGAAACGGTGCGGTTCGGTTCAGAATATTTCCGTTCCGTTTTCATCCTTACTTACATCAGGCTACATATACCAATAGCTAAAACACACAACTCACACAGAAAATAAACTGCTAGACATGATACAAGATGCACTGAAACACACATTCAGTCAAGTCGTGGATGTGGTGACCGCGAACTGCCGATCCCAATCAGCTGGCTCAATTCAATCTCGAACTCTCCCGCCTTCTCCACTTCAACCCATGACAGAACATGTGTCCTGCATCAACCTTGACAGGTTTACACCAACATTCTCCCCATTAAACCTGGCAATCAGAGAGATCTCTGACCCCAAGTAGGTGTCTCATCACCACCAGCTTCCCTGTTGGCAGAGCCTTAGTTAGTGCATCAGCTTTCTGCTGATTAGTGCTTACCCTCTTGACATTGATTTGCCCCCTCTCCACACACTCTCTAATGAAGTGATACTTGATATCAATGTGTTTGCTTCTCCCATGGAACACTGGATTTTTTATCAGAGATCTAGCAGAGTTATTATCAACCAAGAGTGTCACTGTTTGTGGTCTTTCTTCAGTGATCTCACTGATAAGATTCCTCAGCCACAATGCTTGTCTAGCTGCTGCTGTTGTAGCCATGAATTCTGATTCACAAGATGAGAGAGCAATAGTTTTCTGATTCTGAGAGCACCAGCTAATCAGGTTCTCACCCAAGTAAAATGCCATACCACCAGTACTCCTCCTCTCAACTTGATCAGCTCCATGATCACTATCAATGTAGCCCACCAACAGTCCAGTACCTCCACCTTGGATATACACCAGTACAAACTCAAGTGTACCTTTAAGATACCTGAAGATTTGCTTGATAGCTGCTACATGCATCACTGTAGGTTTCTCCATAAACCTGCTAGCTAAGCCCACTGAATATGACAAATCAGGTCTGGTGTGCAACAGGTACCTGAGACATCCTATCATCCTTCTGTATGTTGTTGCATCTGTAGGCTTGCCACCTTTGTCAGCATTCAGCTTGTTCCTGGGCTCCATTGGAAATTTAGAAGGGTTACATTCAGCCATCCCAAACTGCTCAAGAACTTTCTTAGCATAGCTTGTTTGTTTCACAGTGATGAAATCCTCATTCTGACACACCTCAATCCCAAGGTAGTAAGATAGGAGTCCAAGATCAGTTATTTCAAATTCAGCCATCATCTGTTCCTTGAACATCTTGATATTCTCAGGATTTCTTCTAGTCACAATCAAATCCTCCACATATACTCCCACAATGACTGCATCATCTCCATGACCTCTTGTATAAACATCTTGTTCACTCAAGCATCTTCTAAACTTCAGTTTCTTCAAACCTCTATTAAGTTTGCAATTCCATGCCTTTGGAGCTTGCTTGAGGCCATACAGTGCTTTGCACAATCTGAGTACACACTGCTCCTTGCCCTTCACAACATATCCTTCTAGTTGTGTGACATAAACTTCTTCCTCCAGCTCACCATGTAGAAATGTAGACTTGACATCTAGATGGTGAACTTTCCAGCCATGGTTAGCAGCATGTGCCAACAACAACCTCATTGTATCTAGCCTGGCCACAGGTGCAAAAACTTCTTCATAGTCAACACCATATTTCACCCTTTGCCACGCTAGTTCAACTCTATTAACGCTCATCTCCCATTGGTATGCGATCAAGCTAGGCGGAGCCACAGCTCCGGATGCGAACCAAACAAAATCGTATTTCTCTCCCGTTGTAAAAGATTACGCTGCTTTCTGATTACATTGTCGTTACATACCCCGGGCTCGAACCAATTAGTACCTTAATCCAATGGGTTTCTTCCCACTTGGTAGATTGACCAACTCCCAAGTCTTGTTCTTCTCAATAGATTGCACCTCTTTGCTCATTGCATCCACCCAGTCTTGATTGCCAACAACATCCTTGTAGCAGGTTGGTTCCTCCACCTCAACTAATAGAGCTTCAACATTCTCATCCATCAGCTCCACCTCATATGAATCATTATAGACTTTATTAAGGCTTCTAAACCTGACAGGACCACTGTCATCATCAATAGTATCATCAACATCCATGACCTCATGACTAAGTTCTGGAACCTATGGTGAAACCTGTGGTGAATTAGGTTCATAGTCTATTGTCGGTTCTTGGTCAGTAACTGACTGACTGTCAATCATCTCTGCACCAGATTCCTCCCCAACAACTGACTGCACCCCACCACTGCTTGCTCCCCCTGTCTCCTGACTTTCTTGAGCAGCTTGCACATCACCACTCACATCACCAAGGTTCCTGTAGTCACCTGAGAAGAAATCACCATCCCCCTCTTCTCTATTCTCTGAGTTTTCTTAACAATGTCAATATTGTTGTGAGTTTCGTGCTTATATAAACATACGAATTAGATTGTACCTTTATTGCCTTTCTCCCAACTCAACATCCTCATGATCTTGGCCATGGTGCTAAGAAAGGCCTCCACCATGGTACTCCCATGATAGTTGACATCTTGCCCAACGCATTACCTCTGTTTTATCTAATTTTGGACTTCCTTTTTTCCATGCTTCTTTTACATTTTAACATAATATTCTGTCACTGATTCATGCATGCATTTCATACGGGTTCATAGACCCCACCCCTCAAAAGACTCTGCAATGAAGGGTTAAATTTCATAGCACAGAAATGAGGCCACCATTCTTTCTAGCCTAAAAAAAAGAATATGCACTCTTATAGAATTTAAGGTGACCGGAATAATGAGAAGACATTCATATTCTTTAGCTTCAGTTATGACATATTTTTTAGGTGTTGTTGATACATCATAACGTGGTTTAATTATGTTGATCCGTCACAAAATATAACCTTACCAGGCTTTCAGTTTTCGTTGTTGCAGTTGATTATATTTGAAATGATAGATGTTGTACCTTGCTTGGGCTTGCAACAGTCTTTGTAACAACTACCGAATCTCTACATTATGCTTTACTGTTCTTTTTAATTTAGGTGCTGAGCAACTCTAATGTCTTTGTTTTTTTCTTCTTCTATTTTATACAGAAATATGGGAGCATCGCTCGATAGTATATCTGCACAGTGCATCAACATGTGTGCGCTAAAATCAATAGTCTCACAATTACAACGGGCGCATGTTAGCATGTAGTATCTGTACAAAGCGCGTGTATCGTCCTTGTTTATCAAGAGACAACTATGTTTCCTGCGTGGCCTATACAAACTAAATAGAGACACAGGGTCATTTGACGCATCTCTAAGTCTATATTTGTGATGTTTTATTGTGAGAAATGTATATATGCATCTTATTTGTGTGCGTTTATATCTTAATGAGGACAAAGAAAAACTTTAAAAGAATGTACGGGTGTACGAAGTACGTGAGAAATGCAAGATCACAAATTAAATGTAAAAATGACGACATAGTATGTTCTAACCAACCAACTGTAGTCGTCCCGCTTCTTCCACAAGACTTGAGAGGGGGGACTCGACTGTCATCTGTCGTCTGTACTCAGTCCCAGCAAACAACATGCAGTTTTCAAGGTTGGACATAGTTTTCGAAGCCTCAGCCAGTGCGTCCACAAATTTCTTGTTTTTGAATTGCGCAATATACTGTTTGCGCTGTATCGTAGATATAGAAATCTTTCCGCAAAGCTTTACAAATTTCAGGATAAAAATTGTGACTTGACAATTCTCTTCCACTATAGTTTTGAGCTTTGCCACAAATGATTCTGGTTGCACTTTTTTCTTTTGTAGCACGTTGTCAAAATCATCTGCACTTATCAGTTTGTCAAATATGGCCAGAGTAAGCGATAGAAGTCTCTTGCTTGCATGTCCTTTAATGCGGTTTGCTCCTCATTTCCATGAGGAGATGACCATTTTGGGTCTCCCAGTGCAGAAAAGTTTTTGTTTTCTTCATCTTTTCCTGGTGCAGGATTCTTCCTGTTTTCTTTACTATTACACGGTGCAGCATTTCCAGCTTGAGCTTCTTCGCCTTGAACTGACATTATTTTTGTGATAGTAAATAATGTGACTTTGGTGAAGGAATAATGGGTGAAGAGTTAACAAAATAAGTACCCAAATGGGTATATATACTAGTAATTTAATCATGACCAATAAGGTAGAACCATTCAGTTAAAAAGCTTCAGTGTATGGTATAGATTGATTGTTGTGTATGCGAACACATGGTTGATATGTGTCCATGATGTTCAGTTTTGTGATGAGTGAATTCTCAACATTTGAGTGTTTCAGTTTGAGCGGTTGCACTAACCTTGCTGCAAAAGTAGACACTTGTGTCCGTCTATCGGCTTGTGGTGTGCAGGAGCCGAGTCCGGAGACGATAGTCAATAGCGTGGTGAAGGTCGAGTAGAGGCTTGCCGTGCCGAAGGACCGGGAGCGGTGTAGGGCAGACACGAGGCTCGGACTGACGGACCGTAGGGTCGGAGGACTAGCCGTGGTGGCTAGCACTTGCCATCGACAAGTGCGAGAAGACATGGAGGTAGACTGTGTTGACCAAGTCAAGACGGCGGGTGAGAGAGTCGAGCGGGAGGTTCATGGGGACTCGGAGTTGCGCCGGGCAAGGACAAGGTAGCACGTGTCGAGCGGTTTGATGGTTTGGGCCACAAAACCATCGGCGGACGGTTTCCGAGTTGGGGCCTCAAAACTCAGGGTTCTGTGGTTGAGCCGAAAGCCACCAGTGGCGGGTTTTGCGGTTTTTGGCCTCAAAACCCAGGCGGAGATTCCGAGGAAGCGGGGACGACACGTGGCAGAATCATGGAGGTTGCGTCGAGGTGATGGCAAGTCCTGGCAGGAAGCGGGGTTGTCCAATAAAAAAGGCGAGGAAATATCTCCGACTTTGATTACAGTGTCTCGGGACTAGGTAATTCGATCATGTATCTAGGGGGTGTTTTGGAAATGTCCAAAGTGTTGTTAAGTAGTGGATGAAGGGCGCTTAGCACCCTCACCTCTCTCATTCCCTCATTCCTTCCTCCCACTCTAGCTCCCACACCCTTAGGTTCTTGCTTAGTGGTCCATGGATCGATTTTCCAGCCGTTTCATGTAAACACTTGCAACTCGTTTCAGGAATCGGAGGCCTTACCCATCATAAGCCATGGTGGCTTCGATTTCATGATTGTGTCTCTGATTGCTTGAGTTCTTCGCATTCTTGCTTTTGCTCTTCTTTACCCCTCTATGTTCATGATGCAAGAACTTTTGATTGGAGGCGTTTCGTTTGATTCCGCTTGACTCATTTTGTGTGGGGACGTGAGTAGATCATTTGCACCGAAGGATTTTCCTTGATTCCTCACGAGCACATAGATCAGACAGTTTCAAATTCGAGTTCTTGTTCTTGAGCTTTTTCCCAAAATCCTTTTGTT
Source organism: Microstegium vimineum (assembly GCA_022036555.1). Taxonomy (NCBI): domain Eukaryota; kingdom Viridiplantae; phylum Streptophyta; class Magnoliopsida; order Poales; family Poaceae; genus Microstegium; species Microstegium vimineum. The sequence goes on from CM039133.1 coordinate 42,909,226, forward strand.
CCCGTTGATTCAATCCAAATTGAGTGATGATTTCTTCGGGATAGCTCCTCCATAGCCTTGGGATCATGCCCACAAATTTTGGTGGCTATTGGTGAAGATTTGGAAGTGATTTGGGAAGATTTGAGGGAGAGGCGATTCAAAATCGCCCCCAAATTGCCTCTGATCCACGACTAAGCTTGCGGACTATCCGCGCCATGGTGGCGGACTGTCCGGCGATTGGGTGTCGAGAAGGGTCTCTCGGGTGCTCAAAATTTTGGAGACCACAGACTGTCCAGGCCCAACCCGCGGACTGTCCACCGTTGTAATCTAGGCGCAGAATAGAACCTGTCCCGAATAATTTGTTTTCTAGAATTTGAACGGCGGACTGTCCTAGGTCTTTTTGTGGACTGTCCGTGGTTCTCTCCCGGACAGTCTGCGAAAGTTGTAGCACTATTTTTCCCATACCTCCTTCATCTGGACTCCGAATCAAGTTCCGTTTGTGGCGTTGGATTCGTATTCACGTAAGGAACGTGATGATGTAATTTTGAGGCCAGTTATCATAAGTATTTGTTGGGTGTGCCCTTGCCTCTCCTCTCTAGGCATTGAGAGCACCTCTCTCGGTGTTTCAGTTTCGAGTTCGTGGCTTCGATTGTTCATCGGACTTTCTCGATCACTCCGCTGAACCTCTAGAACACCTTCTAGGGTATCCACCCACATGTTGGGTCGTGAGTGCATCGTTCTTCTCGAGTGGTCGTGTCGGGCGTGATTTTGCGACAAGGACCAAGTCTTTGGAGAAATTTTTGTTGGATCCCATTCACCCCCCTCTGGTCGCCGTTATCGGTCCTTCAATTGGTATCAGAGCAGGTTAAAGGTCAATCAACCTTAGCTGGTTCTTGATCTGCGAAGGCGACATGGAACGAGGTGTTGGAAAACCTCCGTTCTTCGATGGGAAGAACTTCTCCTATTGGAAGGTGCAGATGTCCACCTACCTCCAACGAGTCGATTCGAGTATTTGGGAGATTTGTGACATGTCCTGAATTTGGGAGATTTGTGACATGTCCTGAAATTGGAGATTTGGGACCCTACCTCCAATTTATTCATATTGGAAAATGAATTTGGGACATGTCCTGATGTCCATCAAGATTTGTTCATTTGGATCTTCATCCTGATCATCTGGTCAGTGATTCCTAGCTCAGCAGGTAGAGCACCCTGCAGCTAGCTTATTAGATCACTAGTATAGGAGATTTATGCTATTGCATTTCCCAGCTATAAAGGTATAGAAGTCACAATCTTGTTGCATTACCGGAATCTGGCTCTTGCAAATTGTCATGTGGTTTGTTGAGTGTTTTTTTTCGGGCACTCGACAAAAATAAAAACACTAATTCAAAGCACATTTTGAAAAATTAAATTAATGGCGAGTCGTACTTTTCATCTAAATATGGAATGTATGTTGAGCTCAAGTGGCATATAAATCAAGAACAATCCACCATACATTCCTCATATAATCCACAAATTAAATAAATTAATAATATCCTAAAAATCTATAATTCTCTAACTAAGCTAAATCAATCTTGAAATGTGGAACATATAATACCCTAAAATCTCTATTAGAAAAAATAAATCTATTTCTATTTTTTCAACTAATTAAATTAAATAATTCACTAAAATCTCTATTTTCAACTAATTAAACCATAAAATGTGGTAGACATAGTAGAAATGAAAGGTGTATACTTAGAATACTAGTTTTAGTTGCCTTCTTCCAAATATTCAAACAATGTCAAGTGAATGAAGCTTAAAATGGCAAAAAAGATAAAATCATAAAGAAAAATCACATATAGACCAAGAAACAACATATGCTGCCGCTAAAACATAAGAGGTTGAAGATAGTAACCTTTCAACGAGTCGATGGAGGCGTAGAAGTGATCAAATGAAGCAATGGCCGAAGAGGAGAAGAAGAACACAACAAGAACAACAGCAAGAACAGAGAGGAAGAAATGGAGCTCTCGGGCTCGGGCATGGGAGGAAGAGAGTTCAAATAGGGGGGACCTTTAGTCTCGGTCCATAGATACAGTCGTGACTAAAGGCCTAGAAATAGCCTCAGTTTGTGCCTTAAACCGAGACTAAAGGTTTAGTCCCGATTGGTAACACCAACCGGGACTAAAAACCCCTCCCAACGGCTACGGGCGTCAGACATTGTCAGGGGGGCTTTTAGTCACGGTTGGTGTTACCAACCGGGACTAAAGGCATCTTTAGTCCCGGGCGCAATTTTAGCCGGAACTAAAGCTGTTTTTGGCAATCAACCAAAGGTCGTTTCTCTACTAGTGTGACACAACAACGTAAGTTTACGAAACGATGGTGCACTTTACTCTAAAACAAAAAACATCGATGTTGTCATGCATGATACACTATCGGACTCAGCTCAAAAACACTTGGCAAAGAACAGTCGCCATAGAATTTAAAGACAAAGGGGTCTTTACCGAGTGTTTTATATCAGGCACTCGGAAAATATTTACCAAGTACGAAAACAACACTCGGCAAAGAAAAATGCATGGTCATGATGTTCGACACGGTAACGGAGGCATTGCGGAGTGTCAGGTCAAGACACTCAGTAGAGGTTAAAGCTTTGCCGAGTGCCACATGCATGGCACTCGACAAATCCATACACTTTGTCGAGTGTCTTACCACGACACTCAACAAAGCCAGTACACTTAGCAAAGCCTATTCCCAGGTGCTCAGGATATGGTCACTTTGTTGAGTGTCTTGACCATAACACTCGGCAAAGCCATCCTTTACCGAGTGTTACACTCGGCAAAGTGACCAAAAATAGTCTTTTTTATTTGTTTTCTACATTCTATCCAGACAAACAGAAGATATATACCACAAACAACACATATATATCACAAACAACACATATACATTCCAAACATCACATATTTATCACAAACATCACATGTCTCTCAATATATCACAATAAATTCTCGATTCATCCATTATTTACAACCATAAATGCTCAATACGATAGATAAAACCACAATGAAGCTCCAAAGTGGTCACAGCGACGATGCGGGATGACAAGGCCCAAAACAGGATCCTAATGAAACTCCAAAAGTCAGTTCGCCCATCATTTGATGACATCGATTGATTTTCCACAGTGCATATGACTAAAACATTCAAAGAAGTCCGCTAGGTTGAAATTACTATTGTGGTTTGACCCTAAGCATTAACATATAAGCTAAAACATTTATACTCATAGGAGTAAAGAAGTGTGGAGGCCGAGATGGACGTGGATACATTAGCAGAGCTGGTGGCACTACTATAGAAAACTTAATTGCGGCAACTATTTTGCATTTACCGCGGTGTTGACACAAAAAGCGTCAGGATCTGCGAACACCTTGGGCTTATACCCGAATTCGATATCCAAAGGTGTGCCAGTCGATTTGTCCAGTTAATCGACAAGGACGATAACTAGAGCAAGATCTGAACGAGACAACGACGATGCGCCCAGATGTCAAGGCTCAAACTTGATTAGGATAACTAGAACAATAGCAGAACGAGACGACAGCGATGCGCCCGGACGTCAAAGCTCTAATTGCTCAAAACACGGAACTTGCAAGGGTTGACGGAGGTTGATGAGATGCAGCCCGTCGAAACTTGAAGAACTCATGGGTAAACTAGATCTAATGCAGTAAAGGTAAGTTACTGGAAAAGTAGATAAAAAGTAATTGATTTTTTTGATATGTGATTGATATATTTTCTCACGACCCCTAGGTACATATTTATACTCCAGCAATAGGAGTTGTAGACAAACACGACTCGTCTCTTTCCTAAACAAAACAAACTCCTATTTTAAAGGAAATAACGGACTCGCGCAGGAGTCAGACTCAAACTTCTATAACAATACTGGTATAAGATCACCAGTTTCCTTATTTCTTCTCCTCGATGAAACTTTCCATCAACACATCCTTCCGATCCGCAACTTCCTTTTAGCGCCATGCCATCCTTCATCGGCAACATCCGATAACACCTTCCATCGGTAGACTTCCTTCAATCCGCAACTCTCCCTCAATGTCATCGGCAACTTTCTGCTGACGTCAGCTATTCCGCTTCTATCGGCAATCGCTCTTCGGTAACACTTCTTGCCTCCATCGGCAACATTCATCGGCACCATCCCCTTGCCTTCATCAACAGTATCTTCCTGCCTCCATCGGCAACAAATCCCTGTCTTCATCAGCAACAGGCTTTGACTCTCATCAGCAATGTTCTTCCTGCCTTCATCGGCAATCTGACCGATAATATCCCGATGCCGATAAGGAACGGCAACTAATTCTTTTTGCCGATCGGCACAATCCTTGGATCATATTGACACGTGCCAAAAAACGGTGTCAACACGCAGTAGACACATTTACCACGGTGGACAAACGCGTCCGCCGCGGTCAGGATGTCACAAGTAATCATGGAGCCACGGCGGCGGGCGCCCTGTCCTCCTGGTGCTGCGTCACGGTAGACACCTCGCCCCTCCTGCGGCTACTCCTCCTACTCGCCTCCTTGTAAAGCGAGAATACCTTCTTAAATGTTCCACCAACTATCTTCAATCACCTGCAATTAAAAGAATTAAACCAATAAGCAAAATAACACAATTATGAAAGAGATGCAAAATAAACAAAATATAATTACAAAATAACATTGTATTACGTGTATTAGAAATAATCATTAGGATCAGAATTAGCTGGATCATAAGTCTCATCATCACTATCAATCATGTCCAAAGCATCAACGCTATCTAAACGAGCAATGTTATCATCATTGTCATTGCATAAACGTAACCTCTCAAGTGATTTTAAGTCCTTCACATTTTGCTCCTCATCTCCAGCATCCTTGTCATATACCCAATCATTTCCTAGCCTCCTTGTCATATACCCTTTCATTTCCTATTTCCATTCTGATCAATTCGGTTAAGTCTATCTCAAACCTCCCTTCTAGCCCCTCTTATTGAAAGAACTCTCTTGTCATATGTGCTTGGGTTCAAATTGTAAGCTTCATCGTTTGGGACAAGTACTTTAACATGTGACGATGACAATCACATATATACTTTGAATACACACACCACGTATTATTACTACTACTACGTCTACTACTATTACGACAACTACAACTCCTACCACTACATTGAGCTACTACTACTATAACTACGATTCACACTACTACTACTAGTGCATACCTCGTGAGTTTCAGTGAAGGGGGCGAGGTGGCGGTGGATGAGGCGACGGGGAGGAGAAGCGATGGACAAGGTGCCAAAGAACGAGACAGGACGGTTGGGGGAAACGACAGCAGCGAACTCCTCTTCATCCTCTTTCTCTTCTTGTCTCTCTCCTCCTCCTCCTCCACTCCTCCTATTCCTCTTCATTTCCATCTCCTCTTCTCCTACTCCCTTGCACTCCTGGCGGCGTGCGGCGGGAGTCGAGGCGCAGGGGCCAAACCACGGGTGGCGGCAACCGATGCGCAGGCGTGGGACCGGGCCGATGGGCGGGGCGCAGCGGGCGCCGCGATCGGCGGTTGAGGCGATCAGCAGGTCGGTGTGTGTGTGTGTGCGGGGTGTATGTGTACATGTGTGTGAAACAAAAAATGGGGAAGTCCCAAACTATATCGCGAATTTGCCGAGTGCCCCCGATCTGGCACTCGACAAAATATTTAATTTTTTAATTCAGGAAATTTGCCGAGTGTCAACCATAGGACACTCGGCAAAGCCTTGCCTTTTCCGAGAGCCCTCTCTATGGCACTTGACAAAGAGGTTGTTTTTTTTAAAAAAAATCTTTTCCTCCTCTCTTTTTTTTCCTTAACGTCTTTTCCTAAATTTTTTCAAATACACTTTCCAAATACCTTATCAAATTCATTCAACAATACATATTTTATACTTACACAAAGATATGACCATTATTTCATGCAGTTATAACTCAAATTCAAATCATACACAAATAAGATAATTGTAATTAAATTTTATAAAATTATCAAACAGATCCAAAAAATTACCCAAACTTCACATTAAAAAATCTATGTTATCTATTGCATGTACGAGAAGCTTTGAACTCAAATTTCAATAACTACTACAAAAATCTTTACCGCAGCAGTCAAAACCGATTTACCGCAGCGGGCATCAACGTCCACTTGCGCTGCCATGCTACGGTAAAGAAACGGTTAACCACAACGGGCGAAAGGGGCCGCTGTGGTATATCCCTTTACCGCAGTGGGTAAATTAACGTGCGCGCTGCGGTAGTTCTCGTTTACCGCAGCGGACAGATTAGGATGCCCGTTGCGGTAAAGATTTTGAAAAAACAAAAAAAAACTCTAGATAGGCCCGCCCAGCCCATCCATGGGCCCGACGAGCCCATCTAGAGTTCTGGCTCGCTGCACTGCAGCAGCCGCCGCCGGTACTCGCGAACCGCCCACGCCCGCCACCACGAGCCCACGACCCAGCTCCCGCGCCGCCGCCGCGCCGCGCACCACCGCGAGCCCGCGACCCAGCTCCCGCGCCGCCGGTGCTCGCGAACCACCCGCGCCGGGAGATGTGAGGGAGGGTCCTCGGAGGAGAGGCCGTCCTTGGTCCCGGACCTGACAATGAGTGCGTCGCAGAGCGGGATCGTGGCGCGGAGGTCCTCGGAGGAGAGGCCGTAGGAGCAGTCAACGTTGGTGAACTCCCACAGCAGCGCGAGCCCCGCGACGCCGAGCTTCTTGGCCACGAGTACCATGGGCTTCCCCGCGACGGCGCCCGCGGCGGGGGACTCGGGGGAGGCGGTCAACGCCGCCGGGGACGCGTTGGCGACTGGGGCGACGAGACAGAGGGAGTGGGTGTGGGGCTGTGCGCGGAGCGGGAGGCGGAGGGCAGAGGGCGCGGGGATGGGAGGAGCGCGTGGTGGTCGGGGATGGCGCCGCCATGAATCGAGGGGATGGGTGGAGGCGGGTCGGGTCGAGGGGATGGCCGAGAGGGGTCGGGTCGGGTCTAGAGAGCGGCGGCGGCGGATGGGGATGGCTGACTGTGCCCCAAAACCTAAGTGGCTATATATATACTTGTACACAAATATCGGGTCAGCTTGGGCCTCATGGGCCTAGGCCTTTTCCGTGGCGGCTTTTAACATTGCCCGCTGCGGTAAATACCTTATTTACCGCAGTGGACACCTTAAGATGCCCGCTGCGGTAAATCGATTTACCGCAGCGGGCAATGGTGGTCGTCACGGTAAATCTTTTCTGTCTGTTGCCGTAAATCGTGGCGATTTACCGCAGCGGGCGGAAAAAACGTCCGCTGCGGAGGCCTCTTTGGCAACGCTGCGGTTAATAAATTCTGTAGTAGTGAATTTCATAGTGGCTTTCATTTCAAATCCTACTTAATCCTTCTAAATGATATGAAACATCGTCGGAGATGCTTTTATTTTTTAGCAAGGTACGTGACAACTTGTGCAAAATCATTTTATTTTTTTATCACAGGTTCCATCTATCATATCATGAGTACTTGACAAATTTCATAATTTTCGGAGGCTGTTTTCTTTTTATAGAATTTTAAAACAATTCTGACACATGTTCGTGGTCATGTTTAGTGAACAAGATGTTGGGTTTCTGTTTTGCTTTCCCGTATCTGAACTCAAATTAGACTTAATAACATGGATATCATTTTTCCATTCAATCTTTTCCATCACTCAAATCACTTGGAACTTCAGATTTGTCTTCAGACAAAAAAATGCACTTAATTGTCTTAAACTAAGTATAGCAAACATATCGTGAAAAGTGCCACACTTAAACATCTATTTCCAGATATTGTAGGAGGATGGTAGAAAAAGTTTTGGGGCAAGAAGAAAAAAATAAAAAGGGCAAAGTGGCATGTTTGCCAAGTGTCAGGGGGAGACACTCAGCGAAGTTCTGACGTTGATACTCGACAAAACGTTTGACGGCGTCAGCTTCCGATGTCTCTGGCCAACCTTTGGCTATGCCGAGAGTCAGACACTCCGCAAAGATGATTTTTGCCGGTTTTATTTTGTCGAGTGTCGTTTATTCGACAAAGAACCATGTTATCATGTGTGAACCTTTACTGAGAACGCGACACTTGGCAAAGAACCATTTTGCTGAGTGCCCGTATTTGCCGAGTATTACACTTGGCAAACCAGCACTTTGCCGAGTGCTCTATATAAAACACTAGGCAAACCTCTAGGCACTCGGCAAAGAGCCTGTTTCCGGTAGTGATATATATATATAGTAAACAACGGAGTAAAATTAACTGTTGTATGTGTAAGATATATGTACGTGATAGACCTGCAGAGTGAGCTTCTCAATATTTGGTGTGTGTTGGGTGTGAGCACATCATATCATATGTGGACTTTAAGGTTTGTGAGCAACGTATGTGACGACGTGCTCGAAACTTTTTCAAATTTTTACCACAACATACGCACATGAGATCATGACACGTGCATAAGTTTCATGATTTTCGGAATTCGTTTGCATTTTATATAATTAAAAAACAACTCATACCGAAGTTGGCGATGTTGCCCCGTGAGCACCTTGATCGAAATTTCAAATCAGGTCCTGGATTTAGCAATCATTTACACTAACAAACAAGGATAACATTTTTTGAACAAATGAAATCTATTATTTCATGCACCGGCAGTTCAAATGAAGATTAAGCGAGAAAATTGAAGAAAACAAAATAAACTAAGGAAATATACCAAAAAGCAATGAAAAGTTTCCAAATTTGAACATGTTGTTTTCCATAGTTCACTAAACATACACAAAAAATTGGGAGCAAAAAAACAAAAAAAATAATTAAGTTACCGACTGTCTAGGTTGGCACTCGGCAAATTAAATTAAGTTGCGGAGTGCCAACCCTAGGGCACTCGTCAAACATTTTTCAATTTTTTTAAAAAAATATGTGTCGAGTGCCCGTGTTTTGGCACTTGGCAAACGCGTGGCCCAGTTAAAAAAAGAAATTGGCCTGCCCAAGGCTGGTCACTCCCACTCTCTCGCTCGACACTCCCACCCACCGCGTCGCGCCCCCTCTCCACCGCCGCACCGCCTCCGCGCCCCACTCCCCACGCCTCCCGAGCCCGTCCCCACGCCGCCTCCTCGTGCCCTCTCCATATGGCCAGATTTGGGCTCCCCATGGCCACCTCTCCCCCGCTGACGGCCACTGTAGAGAGGAGAAGGAAAGGGGAGAAGGAGAAGGAGAAGAAGAAGAAGAAGAAGGAGAGAGACCCGTCGCCTTGTCCCGTGAACCGACACGCCGTGCGGTCGTTCACATCCACGTCCACGTTGTCATCGCCGCGGACCCTTACTAGTAAGTTCTCAGTAGTTGGTGGTTAGTAGTACTTAGTAGTAGTAGTAGTTAGTAGTAGTTAGAAGGAAGAAAGAGGAGAGTAGTAATAGCTAGGTAGTCGTTGTTTGATATTGTTAGTATAGTTACTTAGTGTTTGTATGTAAGTAGTAGTAAGTAGTAGTTAATAGTAGTTAGTAAGTAATATTAGTAGTGTTAGTAGTAGTTAGTAAGTAGTAGTATGTGGTTGTTGGTGAAGGTGCCTATATATTTGGTGCATATGTGGTTGTTGGCCTTCGTGCCTATGTTTTGTGCATATGTGGTTGTTGGCCTTCGTGCCTATATTTTTTGCAGGTTTGGTAACCTCCCCGTGTAGGGGAGGTGTTGTCAAAAATTTTAGTTGACAAAGGTCCTCCTTCAGTCGTATTCAAATGTCATTGGTTCAATCCTAATGTCACGAGAACATCTCCTGAGATCGACAAGATTCTATCTATCAAGGAGAGGATGTCTATATTGTGGCTCAACAAGCCACACAAGTCTATTACCTCCCATGAATGTACCAAAAAGACCCCAATCTAGGTTGGTACCTTGTGCAGTTGGTATCGCCGTACGGTAAATTGCTTGCCCCAAACGATGAGAATTACAACTTTGACCCAAATGCACAGGAGTTCTATCAATCAGAGGGGCTAAAAGGGAGGTAGACAATGACATTGATCGAGACAATGGAGATGAGGACATGTTTTCGCTGATGGGCATGGAAGTTGACAATGACATTGATCGGGACAATGGAGATGAGGACGAGGGAGAAGAGGTGCAAGATGTGCATGACTTACAAATGCTTGAGCAATTACACTTAGGCAGTGGCAATGATGACAACAATGGAGATGAGGAAGAGGGAGAAGAGGTGCAATATGACAATATTGATAGTGATGATGACACCTATGATCCAGCCACTACCGATCTTGAAGAATATTTCTAATTCATGTAATACTATATTATTATTATTGCAATTATGTTTGGTTCATTTTGCATCTCTTTATAAGTATTTGTAATTAACTGTGCTAATTGGTTTAATCTTTGAAATTGCAGGCGCTTGACAAAATGCCTGGCGGAAGGCCTACACATTGTTCACTCCACTCCCTCTACATGAGGCCGCTGGCGGAGCCCGCGGAGCCCGCGACACCCGCAGTGGAGCTGTAGGCGAGGAGACCTCGCGGCCAGGGCGGCCGTGCCAGGCTGACTGTGCAGTCGGCTCCCACACCGATGGTGGACGAGGACTCGCCCTGGGCAAAATTAACCGAGAACCGAAAACCGAACCGAAATAACCGGAACCGAAACCGAAACCGAATTAACCGAAACCGAAAAAATCGGTTCCTATTCGGTTCCTATATCCCAGGAACCGAATTTAGCAGGTTAATTCGGTTCTTTGGATTGGTTTACCGAAATAACCGAGATTCCAAGCTAACATGTCGTCAGCCCATTTAGCCCAATAGAAAAAAGCCCAATTGCTAAAACCTAGCTAACATTTCGTCTGCCTGTCTCCCCGTCCCCGCAGCCGCACCGCCCGCACGGAAGAAATCCCGCACGTGCACCTCGTAGTCGCACGACAGCACTCGTCCCCGCAGTCCCTCGGCACGAGTCTGCCGTCCGTCGGTAACCCAAGGTCCGACGTCCGTCCACCGTCGCCCAGGCCGAGGAGTCGTGGACGGAGCCCATGCCAGCGCCGCCACCTACAGACTCACAGCCCAAGCCATGCGACTGCTGCCGCATCGGCGGACGTCGTTGTCCACAGCCATGCCCGCCGGCCGCCGTAGCTGACCGCCGTCGCCCCAAGCCAGCAGGTAGCACTTCTCCAACCCTAAGCCGTCGGCGCCCGCCACCACTTCTCCGTCTGGTATTTACTGGATTCTATAAATTTCGGTTCCCTCGGTTAGAACCGAAACCGAACCGAATTACCCGAAACCGAAATTCCTTGGTTCCGCATTTTCTAAAGAACTGATCGGTACCTACTAGTCATGGAACCGAATTTGCTGATTACCCGAAGAACCGAACCGATCGGTTTCGGTTAACCGAACGTCCAGCCTGAACGAGGACCACCAGGCCATGGACGGGGACAACCAGGCGGCCGGGCTCCACACAGGCGGCGGTGACACCCAAGAGCAGGAGGTAGGAGAGGGCTCTACCACGTCGACAGTTTGGCTGCGCGGACCCGCGAAGATCCGGTCGTGCCCAATCCTAGCTGCCCACCGCTCGTTGATTCGGCCCGTGGGCGACGAGTAAATATTATTTCGGTACTATTTCATATGAAGTATTGAAAATCCAACTAGAGACTAACAATTTTTGTTAATGACTCTTGTAGCAACTGGGTAGTTGTGTCTGGACTCAAGGGGTGACGAGTACAACAGGGTGACGACGCCGCCCTGGATGTGGGCCCACTTCTACACCGCCGAGGACAGCGACCACAGATCCGTTGCGGGGTGGATCAAGGCCAAGTTTTGGGTGAGTCTTCATCGACCTAAATTTGTCAAAACTACGCATTCATTGGTCATTCTTGATATAATGAAACGATACATGATGTCTGTATGCAAGACTTCTATAGGTGCGAGGCCGGGTGTGAGGACAAGGTGTCGCAACTGCAGGACAAGGTCTGCAAGGCTCGACTCACGGACCTGTACTACAAGACGCGGCTCCAGTGCATTATCAACCACCACGCCGACGTCCTTGGCGAGAAAGTGTCGAAGAAAGTGGTCAGGACCATGACGCTCACTAGGGAGCAGTACCAGTCGGTAAGTATGAAACATCAATACTACCACCCTACATGATTGGTATCTTCTGACGTATCAATAACTTGATGACATGCATCAATGTTCTGATTGGTGCGCCAGGCACCCCCTCTGCTGGGATGGTATTGTGGACAGGTGGCTCTCGGCCGAGTGGATGGAGAAGAGTCAGATCCGTCAGGATTTCCGCCTACGGATGACTAGGACCGCACACCACCAGGGCAACCAGAGCCTCTCCCAGTACGCTTCGAACTGGGTAATCTTCTTTGTGTTTTCATCTTTATTTTTATTATAACTCTCAATTTTTATTACTTCTAATCATCTTTATGTTTTCCTCGCGGTCCGAGTCACACCAAAGCCAGGAATGCAACGACTTCATGGTGTTCAGCCTGTCACACAGGGGCAAGGCGACGGAGCCCACGAACACATACAACCCAGCTCACGGGCCCGAGCTGTACACCAACCACAGCGCCCACAGCAAGGTTACCGAGTACATCTATTTGATCCCTCTACCAACAGGTTGGTGGTGAGCAGGGATGTCATCTTTGAGGAAAACATGTCATGGGACTGGAGTAACACAAGCTGCAACACAGATCAGCAGGAGTCAGACACTTTTATTGTGCACTATGACTTGACTGACAGAGATCCGACAACAGAAACTGAAGCTGAAAATGCAGTCAATGCAGGGAGCCCTTATGCAGAGGCAGTGGGTGGTCATTCAGCAGAACAAGGGAGTGGTGCAGGTCACTTTGAGGCACCTTACTCTCCAGGCACTCCAGGACATGCTGCAAGACATAACATCAATTATGTAACTCCACCGAGTCAACATTCAGAAGATACACTTGGTGGGCTATTAAGGTTCAGAACTCTAAATGACCTTTTTGACTCAACTGAGGAGATGGAGGGATATGAATATAGTGGAATGTGTCTATTAGCAACAGATGAGCCTTCTGGAGTAGAAGAAGCACTGGAAGAGCAGTGTTGGGTTGATGCAATGAAAAGTGAACTCAAGTCAATTCAGGATAACAGTACATGGTGCTATACTAATTTGCCAAAGGGTCACAAAGCAATAGGATTGAAATGGGTGTTCAAAGTAAAGAGGGATCCAGAAGGCAATATTGTCAAACACAAAGCTAGGCTTGTGTCAAAGGGGTATGCTCAAAAGTTTGGAGTGGATTATGAGGAAGTATTTGCTCCTGTAGCTAGGCTAGAAACAATCAGACTTATGCTGGCATTAGCAGCATGTGGGAAGTGGGAGGTGCATCATATGGATGTGAAATCTGCTTTCCTCAATGGAGAGCTACAAGAGGAGGTATATGTACAACAACCACCTGGTTTTCAGAATCCAAGGTACTCAGGCAAGGTTCTGAAATTATCCAAGGCATTGTATGGCTTGAAACAGGCTCCTAGAGCCTGGAATGCAAAATTGGATCAAGAACTTGTGAAGCTGAAGTTTTGTAGAAGTAAAGAAGAACCTGTAGTCTACAAAAGGGGGAGTGGTGACACTCTACTTGCTTCTGGGAGTGTATGTTGATGATTTAATCATCTGTGGGCCTGACAAGAAAAAAATTGAGGAGTTCAAGCAACAGATGTGCAACACATTCATCATCACTGGCGGAGCCAAGGCCCGGCCACCCTGGGCCAGTGGCCGGGCTCCCAAGGCTGCCAGCCTGCCACTCATAGGTAGTTTAGTATGTAAATCAATTTTTTAACTCTTATTAACACATATTCTACCTTATTAATGTTGAAAAGATTTAGGAGCCAAGCTTTATTTTACTTTGCATGTCAAAAAAATCGTAGCTTGGTGTATAATATATATATATTTATGTGTACTTTACCACTGTTAAGTATATAGCATATTTTCTCGCCCAGGCTCTCTAAAATTCCTGGCTTCGCCACTGTTCAGCATGAGTGATCTAGGCTTACTAAGCTATTATCTGGGAATGGAGGTGAGGCAAGAACCTGGAATCATAACCATCTGTCAAAGAGCATATGCTGCAAAAATAGTAGAGCAATGTGGGATGACTGCTTGCAATTCAGTGGATACCCCTATGGAACAGAACTGCAAGTTGCTACCTGGCAGACCAGATTTGGCTAGAGACATAACAAGATTCAGAAGCTTGGTGGGAAGCTTGAGGTATTTGGTGAATACAAGACCTGACATAGCTTATTCAGTTGGCATGGTCAGCAGATTCATGGAAACTCCCACAACTGAACACTGGAATGCTCTGAAGAGGATTGTGAGGTATGTCTCGGGCACAACTGAACTGGGGTGTAGGTATGTTTGTGACTCATCTACAAACCTGAAACTATTGGGATATTCAGATAGTGATCATACTGGTGACTTGGAGAAAAGGAAAAGCACCTCGGGTGTACTGTTTTTCTTGAATGGGAATGCTGTAACTTGGAGTTCACAGAAGCAACGAGTTGTATCCTTGTCAAGCTGCGAAGCTGAGTATATTGCTGGAGCTTCGGCAGCCTGTCAAGGTGTATGGCTTGTGAGACTCATAGCAGACCTCACTGATGAGAAGATGGAAAGATTCAGACTTCTGATGGATAGTAAATCGGCTATTGAGCTAAGCAAGAATCCGGTCTATCATGAGAGGAATAAGCACATTGATACTCGCTATCATTTCATCAGGGAGTGTGTGACTGATGACATAGCTGAAGTGGATCATGTTGGGACTGATCGACAGCTTGCAGACATCCTGACAAAGCCTCTTGGGAGGATCAAGTTTGTGGAGATGCGTCGACTGTTGGGGGTCAGCAATGTGGTGCGTCACGATTAAGGGGGTGAATTGTTGAGTCCTGTAATCGTGTCGTAATTTGTATCCATCTTAGATGCATTAGTGCACTAGTTAGTTTGCTTGAGCATGTTTATAATTGCGTAGATATTCAGGTGCCACGGTGACTGCACACTTGCACCTGAGACCGCGTCTTAGGCTTCGTCCCGTCATGGCGTCGCGCCGTGCATGTCACATGAGTGGCCGAATGAGTCGCATCGTGCAGCGCCCGATCGTGGCGGGGGAAGCGGATCTGAGCCTTCAAAGGTGAACTGAAATGCATCGCAAAAGCTGCGCCCAGTTGCAGTGAAAACCCCTCTCTCTCTCTCGTGCGTTCGTTCGCTGAGTTCATCGTCGGTAGGATCTTAGTGAGCGCGGTCACCACCTGCCGGTGTCGCGCCTGCCGAGCTCCTCACCGGAGCTTGGTTCCAACAGAGGCGATCTCAAGATCCTCGAGCACTGGACATCTCGAAAAGTCCATGACATATTCTTCGGTGTACACACGCTCAATACGCAGCACCTTCAAGCACGTGGAGACAAGAGACCGGTTCCACAGCTCAACAGTCTCCCTGAGATTGAAGCACACACGCATCTCTCTGTCTCGCAGCTGCAGAGCGTGCCAGACCCAGAGATCCACGTACATGGCGTTGGGATCTTCCAATTCCAATCCAGATAGGTCGATCTCGCACTCATCCAGAGGTGACCCCGGGTCACGGCGTAGAAGCAGCTGGTTGGCGAACATTTGAAGCTTGTCGGCGCTGCCCAGCGCCGCGACGTCGGTGATGCGCAGGCGAGGCATGGACCGACAGAGCTTGCACCAGCGGGTGCCGAGGACAGACGTGCGCACGGCGTCCTGAGCCGGCAGGAAGCCCAGCATGTGCTGGAGGACTCCGTCCGGCAGCGCGCTGATCCGGTCCCCATCAGGACGCAGCTCCTCTAGCGACGCATGCTTGGCGGCCTCCCTGCTACTGCATGGCGGCATGATCTGATCCGATCCGTGCAAAAGGTAGAAGCTGCTGGCTGCCGGGCGCTGCACGCGTATGCTTGCCCTGGGTTTGGTGGATCGGCGAGGATGGAGTGGAAGAAGGAACTCTAGGATGAGAGAAGCTAAGCTAGGGTTGGGCTTCACACGGCGCGCGGCGGCGAAGAATCAAGCGGCGGCGGACAGAAATGGAGCGGGATTCGAAATTACAGCACCGTCGCTGCTGAACCTAGGAAACTAGGGCGCGCTTTCCCAGTACAGCACACGCAAGAACCTCAAAACCGTACGATTCAAAATTTGGATGGACAGGATTGAGAGTTGCTACAGATAGCCAACCTACCCAGTACCCACTGTCCAAGGTGTAGTGTAATCACTGTTCCTAGCCAGCTAACACCGTTCCACAAGACTCAAGCCGCTTTCAAAAATACAGTATAAAACAAAAAATTTCCACAGAAACACTAAAAGAACAAAGAAGTTCCGGTCTTCTAGAGAGGATATGCATGGCGTGTCACTACCGGAAACAACACAGTTGTTGAGTGCCTCAGGCTTTGCCGAGAGCTTTATGTCGGACACTCGGCAAAGATTTCTTTGCCAAGAGTCGCGCTCTGCAAAGAAAGGTACTCGGCAGACAAAACTTTATCGAGAGCCTAGCTCTCGGCAACGGATCACCACTCTCTGCAAACGACCTATTATACCAAGAGCTAGACCATGGGCAAAGTATCACTCTCGGCAAAGAAGACGACGGTCACGCCCGTTATCCTTTGCCGAGAGACGACCGTCAAGCTCTCGGCAAAGATTTTGGACTAATTTTTGTTGGTTTCCCCTGTGTTTTCTTTGCCGAGAGCCACGTCGTCAGGCTCTCGACAAACAAATTTTTTCTTCTTCTTTTTTTGAAATCATTTTTTTGCATGCTTCCAACATTGCTACTAACCTTATCTTAGAATTTGTTACATTTTTAGTAGTTTTGCTATATTTATTTAGTTTTTTTAATTAAATGGAATAATGGATTGCAGATGCATCGAATAATGCATTTTGATGGTTCAAAAAATGACATTCATGTTTTGTAGCGTACTTTGAGTCGGTATCAAGGACATGCGCGAATTTTCAAACATCTTGTTCACGAAACATGACCACACCAACTTGCGTGTGACTTGTTTTAAAATTGCATAAAATACAAACGAATTCCGAAAATCACAAAACTTGACGAGTGGACTTGGTATCACATGTGTAGGCTTGGAAAAAATTGAGACCATTTCGAACATGTGGTGACGTAGGATGCTCAAAATCTGTACACCAGCCCGACTGCCTACAACCGCATCAGCGAGTACACGTCTGCGGCAAGGTCTCTCCATGGAGACAACTATGACCTGGGCTCTGAGGACTTAGATCTAGAGATCGTGATGAGGATTGGAGGTGGCAAGAAGCATGGGCGGTACTATCTTGGCGACGGGGTCATCGACCCGATGTCTACTCCCTCCCTCTCTCATATCCGAGCACAGAGCACGAACTCTAGCATTCCCGTACGCTCACGTCCAGAAGCCTCACAGCAGCGGATTCTATCACTCCAGGTGATTCATGTTTTTTCTCAGCTTAGCTTGTGGTGAGTTGTTGCATACCTTAACTTTTTGTTATTTAACCAAGCAGTGAAATGTTGCAGGCCCAGCTTGAGCTATGGAAGCCCAGAGGAAGGCCGATCGGCAGATGATGGAGGCTAGGGAGGCCGAGCACGCGGCAGAGAAACTTAGGCACCAGCAGTAGCTGCAAAGGACGCTGGAGCAGATGGCAGTCATGCTCAAGTACATGCAATGGCTTGGGCAACACTCGGGTTACGGTCCTCCGCCCTCTCCACCGCCACCTCCACCTCCACCGTCAGGGCTCGGCACTCCTGTAAGTAGAATATGATTGCTTAAGTCTCTATTTTCATGCTTAGGGTCAAGCCACAATTCAATATTTAGCTACTTCTATTGGATTTCTTGTCTGACACATGCAACGTGTTTTTATTTGTGCAGCCTCAATCGGCGGGTTTGAATAATCCGCCTCTTTAGTGGGATACACCCTAGAACGATCTAGGTTAGGGTACACCGCCGTCTCAGTGGGGTGGTTGGAGAGGTTTGAAGTAGTTGTTTTTTTATTTCTGGTTTGTTTGTTAGACTCATGGACTTGAGATAAACTTGTGGATGGACTTGTGAAGGTTTGTATGAACTTGTGCACTTGTGCACTTGTGGATGGACTAGTGAACTTATAGTTGCATCTTATGTGATATATATTGTGTTGTATGTGATATAAGTGCGAATGTGAGATATATGTGATGAATATAAGATATATGTGATGGATATGAATTATATGTGATTTATTGTCATGGAAAATGAAAAATACAAAAAAAATGGTTTATGGTCGCTTTGCCGAGGGCAGCACTTGGCAAAGTGACAAAATGGTCGTTTTGCCGAGAGACCTCTCAGCATAGCTGAAAAAATGGGTTATTTGCCGAGAGCCCTCCCCTAGTCTCTCGGCAAAGCTGGGAAACCGACATCCTGGGGAGGGCTCTCGGCAAAAATAAATAAATAAATAAATATTCTTTGCCGAGAGCCTTCTGCTCCAGCTCTCGGCAAAGAATCTAAAGTAAAAAACTAATTTATTCTTTGCTGAGAGACATGTCAGAGAGCTCTCGGTAAAGAAATCCAAGACAAAAAAAATAATTATTCTTTGCCGAGAGCCATGTTAGAGAGCTCTCGGTAAAGAAATCCAAGACAAAAAAATAATTATTCTTTTCCGAGAGCCGTGCTGGAGATGTCTCGGCACCCGCCAGAAGGGGACGACATCGTCACGTGCCTTTATTTTGCCGACGGCCGGAAAAACTCTCGGCAAAAGCTTTGCCGAGTGCCCAATAAATGCCTCTCGGCAAAGAAGCCTTTGCCGAGAATTTTTGTGCCGAGCGTCCTTTGCCGAGAGTTAAATGCCGGCACTCGGCAAAGTAAGCGAATCCGTCCGGTAGTGGGTCGTCCCTGGTTCCGGGATTCTTTTTTTTAAAAAAAAACAGAGCTCACCGAATTGGACAAAATTCAGAAATTCTGGTCTTGTCCAACTATGTTGACCGGTCAAACAAACCTAATTTGAATGAGATTTGAGCAAATTTATTAAACAAAACCTAGCGTAAACGGACAGGCCATGGGACGCGAGCAGCGGCGCGGTGAGGAAGGGTTACGAGAGCAGCAAGTCAGCATCTTATACATGTACTAGTGTATGTGGGCTTCTTTTGACAAAGTAGAATGGGCTACAAATTTGAAAGGGCCGAAATATTTGTCCTAGTTTATACTTTTCTCTGGTCAGGTTGAAATGGACGAATTTCACCGAAACTTGGTTCATTCGGACCGAATCCCAGAACCTTGTGGCGTGTCCATGCATCCCAACGCTTTCCACGCGTCGCTCGTCAGTCATGGATGTCTGCATCACTTAATTTTTGTTCATTCTAAAATTCTACATGAATATAGATGGTTTTATTTTTTATTCAGTTATATTTTTATTGGACTTTTCAAACAATTTTGATGATTTTTCAAAATGGGGGTGTTGGTATTTATTATGCTCATGTAGAATATTCCTCAAGCGCACTGTTGTAGCATTTCACCCAGGAGTATTCCAGGGTATCGTATTTATCCTCAGGGAAGCAATGGTTAAAGAATATGATAGCTAACCATGGTGATCCACTAACTAATATACGAACTAAACTATGATAGGGGTAAATGATATATATGATAAGTGCAATGACACACAGGAGAAGTTCCATTGATAAAGAGTAGTTTAGTGAGCGAGGAGGACAGCGAGCGAGCATAAAGTCTCCAAATATCTATCTCTACTTGCATGGTTCTAACTTAGCCAGACAAGTCATATCAAGCAAGAACAATATTCATACACAAATGCACTTCGGGCCACTAGGCCACTTAGCAACAGAAGGTTGCTAAACCGCCTAGAACAAGAAGGCCTACGCTTTAAGAACTTGGCCGAACGTGGTGGGATCAAAGCCTAGATAGGTGTGTCACCTCTACTAGGTACCACAAACAAACCGTTGGACAAGCCGCAGACACAGGTAAGCGTATAGTCTAGACACCATGTCTACACTATATCTTACTACTCTAATCCGATATCTGGTGAAATTAATTAGAGCATCGGTTAAGGGCGGTGAACCAGTGCAAAGGTATACTACCATTATCTTACTATCAAACAACTATGACTATGTTAAGAACCAATACAACATAACTAGTCATGTTGCAATAAAATAAAGTACTAAGGCAAAGTAGAGAAGATAACTATATAAAATAACTCAAGTCTTACAAAGAGAGAAATAAATACTAGAAGCATATTAGACATCCTGGAAGACTAGAGCTGAAGAGCAGAGGCTCACTCTAACTCCTAACAACACTAACACTACTACAAGTGTTACATCTTGAGAGAGAGCCTCCTTATGGTGTGTCTTGAATGAGAGGGGGTGAGGGGTATTTATAGTGGAGAGGTGGAGTAGGGGCTACTCCACCGCCACGTCATCAATCCGCGTGATGTATGGTGAGAGCCCTTGGATCGTAACCACCCTTTAGATCAATGGTGCAAGAGAATTCAGCATGTGCTTCTTTGCATGCAGCCATGCAAGGGAGGTGGACGCCCCCTAGGACTTAGGGGGGATCGGCCAACCCCCCTATGGGTGGTGGGACCGCCCCAGTCCTTCTAAAAGATGGCCCACATGTCTTGGAGTGGGTGTGCACAAGTTGGACCACTTTTGGACGTCGGTTTGTACTCTTGCGGGCCCATGGATCCATGTGAAGTGAATATGAGTCGTTTAGAGAAAGCACAAGTTGATCCAAGGGTGGAGGATCACTTGGGAGTGCTTCTCCTGGATCATGGCCAGCGTGGGAGGCTGGTGGGCCCCATAGGGTGGTCGGCCGACCCCCCCTATGTGGGTCCCACTAGCTCATTTATCTCCATTTCCTATAGTCTTGCAAGAAATACTCCATGGACATGTGGAACTAGTTATTGGATAAAATATACTCATGATATGCTCATGTCCCATCATTATGAGGCTATTGACGGTGATTTTTAGTATAGAAAATTATGACATTTTCACCGTCAACAAGATCCTCAAGCTTAACCTTTGCTCGTCCCGAGCAAACAATCAAACTTAGCCTCGGTGGATCAGGAGTTGCTACTATGCTTCATATTTCAAGAGTACTAAATCTACAACAAACATACTTCTCTTTTGAATGGCAAAATTAGCAATAAAAACTCACTCATATTACCTTAGTCCTCCATGGGGATTATAGTTTTATCCTTTGTCTTGGGCGGTTGAGAGATAGAATAACTTGACTTGAGCACTAGTTTTCTCATTTTCACAAGTTTCATATCGGAGGTTTTACAATGTTTTGTAAAAGAAAACTTAGTGTTCCTCGAATGGTACTCTCGAGTCGCTCATATGGTGTATGATTCCTCACCAAGGCATATCTTAAAGTTTCCTTCTTTTTCATCCTACTCTAAAGGCTTATGTGGAGCTATAGGTAGGGATAAAAGATGTAGCAAACTTACTTTGCATATATTGTAAAGTCAAATTCTGGATCCAAGGAGAGAAATGTCATACTCTTAGATCAAGATGTGCAAGTGTGTGGAAACATGGCAAATGCTCAATACTCCTCTATATGATCTCTCTTTCCTAACTTATTATTTTGAGACATAGCTATCTTTTTATTTATTTTTTTATTTTTATGAGCATTGGAATGCTCGATTTTTTTTGGATGAGGTTTGATGTGCTCATCATAAAACTTGGGACTTTATGTGCCCCTATAATTTTGCATAGTCTATGTCTCATTTACTAGCAACATACTAGAGAGAGAATTTTCTATTAGAGCATGGAGTATGAACTATGTGGAAATGTAAGGCATGTTTTTGCGTACTTCCAGTGTAGAAGCAGCATGTATATGTGGCGTGTACGTGATCTTGGTCTTGGGAGCATGATAAATCTCTCAACAAGGGTCATAGAGCTTGACCAAACTCAACACAAAGCAAGCAGCTTATGTAGAAAGCTTATATCATGTAAGAGTATATATGACTTTGGTAGGAATTTTCACCATTGAGGAACAAAAAGTGTTTTTATCATTTTAATAAATAAGACTCAGATAGTCATTCTTGTTTGGAACAAAATTATAGAAGCTCTTGTCTTGTTATATCTATCTCTAAATATAACAACCAATACAACATAACTAGTCATGTTGCAATAAAGTACTAAGGCAAAGTAGAGAAGATAACTATATAAAATAACTCAAGTCTTACAAAGAGAGAAATAAATACTAGAAGCATATTAGACATCCTGGAAGACTAGAGCTGAAGAGCAGAGGCTCACTCTAACTCCTAACAACACTAACACTACTACAAGTGTTACATCTTGAGAGAGAGTGGAGAGCTCCTCCTTATGGTGTGTCTTGAATGAGAGGGGGTGAGGGGGTATTTATAGTGGAGAGGTGGAGTAGGGGCTACTCCACCGCCACGTCATCAATCCGCGTGATGTATGGTGAGAGCCCTTGGATCGTAACCACCCTTTAGATCAATGGTGCAAGAGAATTCAGCATGTGCTTCTTTGCATGCAGCCATGCAAGGGAGGTGGACGCCCCCTAGGACTTAGGGGGGGATCGGCCAACCCCCCTATGGGTGGTGGGACCGCCCCAGTCCTTCTAAAAGATGGCCCACATGTCTTGGAGTGGGTGTGCACAAGTTGGACCACTTTTGGACGTCGGTTTGTACTCTTGCGGGCCCATGGATCCATGTGAAGTGAATATGAACCGTTTAGAGAAAGCACAAGTTGATCCAAGGGTGGAGGATCACTTGGGAGTGCTTCTCCTGGATCATGGCCAACGTGGGAGGCTGGTGGGCCCCATAGGGTGGTTGGGCGACCCCCCTATGTGGGTCCCACTAGCTCATTTATCTCCATTTCCTATAGTCCTGCAAGAAATACTCCATGGACATGTGGAACTAGTTATTGGATAAAATGTACTCATGATATGCTTATGTCCCATCATTATGAGGCTATTGACGGTGATTTTGAGTATAGAAAATTAGGACATTTTCACCGTCAACATGGGGGAGGGGATCACATGACATGTTCTTTTGCTCCCATGCCCTATTATTTCTATGATCTCATTCAAAAAACTCACCCAAAAGTGTTTGAAACAATGAGCTAGTGCTACATAACATCTCTGTAGGACTACAAGAGCTGCAGGAGACCTTCTCTATCTAGCGGCAGAGGGAGGATCTACTGCGTCGGGATGCATGTTTTATACACTAGTATACAATATTCGATTTAGGATACACTTAGTTCTATTATTAACAGAGGCGGTCACAAAATGTACCTGTGTCTCAAAATACTTGATGATTTTTGGAGGCAATCATTTTATTTTAGAGATAGCCAAAACATTATCAATCTCTTAAAATCGAGTTATCATAGAGGTGGGCCTCTAACACTACACTAGAGTAGGACATCACTGGTGGTTCAAAACCCCTCTTCACTGGCAGATTTTGAACCGCCATAACCAACTCGGCAGTGATGAGCTGATCACATCACCGCCGGTTATCCAAACCGACAGTGATGACTCATATATCACTGTCACACTACCAGTTGTTTAAACCAACCGGTTGTGTAGATTATGTATCACTGCCGTTTTTTTTGAACCGGTAGTGATATATTTTTCACAATTTGCATTTTAATAATTGTTTTATTTTTATTTTGAGGGGAGGTGGTGGGGTGGGAGGTCGGGGAGGTGGTTGCTATCGAACAATTTGATATCGATGTGGAGGTGGTTGTGGTTGTGGATCAACGACAATACAAACCCATCAACATTTATATTACAAAAGTTCCAAAAAACAATAACCTTTAACGTGACATGTTCTTTTTTGTACTCATCCCAAACATCCTTCACACCCATGTTGACGGCTCATGCTTTGGGTAAGGCATATGGTGGAGATGACCACTTGCTAAAGTGCTTGGGTAGCCAAAGATTCTCCCTTTGCAAAGAGGGATTGAGCTATACCCCCAAGAAGGGCAAGTCGGCCTTTGTAGCTCCAAAGCCTAGCTTTGTGAGGAACAATGGTCGGTTTTGCAACAAATGCAAGCAAGTGGGGCATGTTGACTAATATTGCAAACTTAACATGAGTCAAACCAAGTTTGCTAAAGCTACCTCTATGCACTTTGATTCTTGTTATATGCTTACCAAAAGTGCTAAAGGTATCATGGCTAAGTATGTTGGCACACCCATTGTTGGCCCAAAGAAGAATGCAATTTGGGTGCCAAAATCCTTGGTCACTAACTTTGGAGGACCCAAACAAGCATGGGTACCTAAGAAGAACTAATTTGTTTTGTAGGTCAATTACAAAGCCGGAGGAAGGCATTGGGTGCTTGATAGTGGGTGCACTCAACACATGACCGGAGATTCTAGAATGTTCAAATCAATCAACTCCAACACCAATGATGGCATTGATAGTATTACTTTTGGTGATAATGGCAAAGGCAAGGTCAAGGGTCTTGGAAAGATTGCTATATCCAATGATTTGAGCATATCCAATGTCTTGTTAGTTGAGAGCTTGAACTTCAATTTGCTATCTGTGGCTCAATTGTGTGATCTTGGATTCAAATGCATATTTGAGGTAGATGATGTTGAGATCATTAGTGTGGATGGTTCAAACTTGATCTTCAAAGGCTTTAGATATGAGAACCTCTACCTAGTTGATTTCAATGCTAGTGAGTCTCAATTGTCAACTTGGTTGCTCACTAAATCAAGTATGGGTTGGTTATGGCATAGAAGACTTGGTCATGTTGGCATGAAGCAATTGAATAGATTGATCAAGCATGAATTAGTAAGAGGCTTGAAAGATGTTGTGTTTGAGAAGGACAAACTTTGTAGCTCTTGTCAAGCCGGCAAACAAGTTGGTAACACCCATCCCAAGAAAAGCATGATGAGCACTAGTAGAGCATTTGAGTTGTTGCACATGGACTTATTTGGACCAACAACATACATGAGCATTGGAGGTAACAAGTATGGATTTGTGATAGTGGATGATCTTACAAGATACACTTGGGTATTCTTTCTCAATGAAAATAGTGATACTTTTGCCACCTTCAAATCTTTCTTCAAAAGATGTCACAATGAGTTTGAAACTACCATCAAGAAAGTGAGAAGTGACAATGGAAGTGAATTCAAGAATAAAAGACTTGAGGAGCTATGTGATGAGCTTGGAATCAAGCATCAACTTTTGGCCAAGTACACTCCACAATCAAATGACCTTGTTGAGAGTAAGAATAGAACATTGATTGATATGGCAAGGTCTATGCTTAGTGAGTACAATGTGAGTCAATCCTTTTGGGCCGAAGCTATCAACATTGCTTGCTACTCTAGAAACCGGTTGTATTGTCATCCATTGATGGAGAAGACACCATATGAGCTATTGAATGGAAGAAAGTCCAACATTGCATATTTTAGAGTGTTTGGATGCAAATGCTATATCTTGAAGAAAGGCACAAGACTTGGAAAGTTTGACAAGAAATGTAATGAAGGGTTCTTACTTGGTTACTCAACCACAAGCAAAGCCTATAGAGTGTGTAATTAAGCTAGTGGTATACTTGAGGAGGTTCATGATGTTGAATTTGATGAAACCAATGGCTCTCAAGTTGAAAATGAGAATCTAGAAGATGTGAGTGGTCCTCAATTTTCAAAGGCTATGAAGAACATGGATATTGGTGATATTCGGCCAAGGCAAGTGATTGACATTGAAGATGACAAAGATCAAGTGCTCAACTCACCTAATGTGCAAGCTAGTGGTTCTCAAATGCAAGATCAACAAGTTGTTAGTCCATCTCAACCAAGCTCAAGCAATCAAGTTCCTATCCTTCAACCAACCAACATTGCAAGAGATCACCCCATTGATCAAATAGTTAGTGACATTACAAGTGGTGTTCAAACAAGATCAAGATTGACATCCTTTTGCGAGCACTATTCATTTGTATCATCCATAGAGCCAACAAAGATTGAAGAAGACTTACAAGATGTTGATTGGGTCAATGCTATGTATGAAGAGCTCAACAATTTCACAAGAAATAAAGTTTGGGAGCTAGTTGAAAGACCCAAGAACTACAATGTGATTGGCACAAGATGGGTATTTAGAAACAAGCAAGATCAGATGGTATAGTTGTGAAAAACAAAGCAAGATTGGTAGCTCAAGGATACACTCAAATTGAGGGTCTTGACTTTGGAGAAACTTATGCACTGGTTGCAAGATTAGAGGCAATTAGAATTCTATTGGCATATGCATGTGCACGCAACATCAAGCTATACCAAATGGACGTGAAGAGTGCTTTCTTGAATGGCTATATCAATGAGCTAGTATACGTTGAGCAACCTCCTAGTTTTGACGATGACAAGAAGCACAACCATGTGTACAAGTTGAGGAAGGTTTTATATGGCTTGAAGCAAGCACCTAGAGCATGGTATGAAAGATCGAGGGATTTCCTCTTATCAAAAGGGTTCATTATGGGGAAGGTTGATACTACTCTCTTCACCAAGAAGCTTGACAAGGATCTATTTGTGCTCCAAATCTATGTGGATGACATCATATTCGGTTCAACCAATCAAGAATTTTGTGAAGAATTTGGCAAGATGATGGCAAATGAGTTTGAAATGTCAATGATTGGTGAACTTAGCTACTTCCTTGGACTTCAAATCAAACAATTGAAGAATGGCACCTTTGTGAGTCAAGGCAAGTACATCAAGGATATGATGAAGAAGTTTGGCTTAGAAGACTCAAAAGGCATTAGCACTCCTATGGGCACTAATGGACACTTGGATAGTGATGCTAGTGGCAACATGGTGGATCAAAAGTTATATCGATCTATGATTGGAAGCCTACTCTATGTGACCGCTTCTAGGCCGGATGTCATATTTAGTGTATGCATGTGTGCAAGATTCCAATCCTCTCCAAGAGAAAGTCATTTGAAGTCTACAAAGAGAATATTGAGGTACTTGAAGCATACACAAGATGTTGGTTTGTGGTATCCCAAGGGGTCAAACTTTGAGTTGATTGGCTATTCGGACTCTGACTATGTGGGATGCAAGGTTGATAGAAAGAGCACATCGGGCACATGTCAAATGCTAGGCATGTCACTTGTATCTTGGTCATCAAAGAATCCAAATAGTATTGCACTCTCTACCGCCGAAGCTGAATACATAAGTGAAGGGAGTTGTTGTGCTCAATTGCTTTGGATGAAAGCAACTTTGAATGACTTTGGAATCAAATTCAAGCGAGTGTCATTGCTATGTGACAATGAAAGTGCGGTGAAGCTAACCAACAATCTAGTCCAACATTCAAGAACCAATCACATCGACATAAGGCACCACTTTATAAGGGACCATCAACAAAAGGGTGATATCTCAATCACAAGTGTTGGCACCGATGATCAACTTGCCGACATATTCACCAAGCCACTTGATGAGAAGAGGTTTTGGAAGCTAAGGAATGAATTGAACATTCTTGATTTCTCAAACATGTGTTGATGCACCTCCCATATATGACATGCCTCTCCTTCGAGCAAAGCAAGGTAAAAGTTTGGTTGAAATGTCATACATCCAATATTAGGACTTGTGTAGTGCATCTAGACATCAATTCATTAGGCTCATTCATGAAAATCAAATGAATTTGATGCTTATATGGTACCACTATTGCTTCTATGCTTTATATGATCTAGTGGTAGCATATGACATATTTGTGGGCTTGCAATCCTAGAGTTTGATCTAGAATATGAACTTCAAATGTTTAGCTCAACATGGGCAAGATAACCATTCTAGGATGTGTGAACAAGCTTGTCCATGGTTTAAATCGAGTTAAATACCTTGGGGCAAGTAATCTAGATTGAACCAAACCTAAGCTTCTCTCCAATAATCAATCCTTTTGAGCACATCTTTTATGATAATAGATGACAAAGGGGGAGAAGTAAGTAGTAAGACAAAGAAACATATTGAAAATTTTGAAAAATGAAAGCACACAAGTAGGGGAAGCAAGCTTATGAATAAAGTTGTTGCATATCTTTGTGCATTCATAAGTTCTTGCTTGCATATGTACTTATATTCATGACATGCTTGTGTGGTGAATGCTAGAAACATAATTGATATGGTGCTTGAAGAACTAGCATTCTTAGATGTTTATAGTTTTCAAATGGTATCTAGTTCTCTCAAGCTGTCTTCAAGTGGTTTCTAGGCATTCATGGTGCTAAGGATGGTATAATATTGCACTCCGATTGGTATCACGCTTCAAAGGTCCATCCCTTATACCTTAGCATCATTTGGTAGCATTCACTCTCCCACAATTCCTATTCATGCATATGTGATCAAAATGAACCAAACTCATATATCACATATGTAGGGGGAGCTAATACTACCAAAGTGGAATTTTCATTATATATTCATTTGTGAAAGGTTGTCATCAATTACCAAAAAGGGGGAGATTGAAAGCCCATGTTTGGTTTTGGATAATTGATGAAACATATGGACTAACCCTAGTGCTAAGTGCATGGTCTAGCTAGGGTGATCCACCTTGACACATGGAGCTAGAAGGATGACAATGGTGCATTGATCAAGTGCTTCATGGACTAAGGAAAAGAAGAAGAGAAGAGAAAAAAAAAATGGGCTCAAGGCAAAGGTATAACATAGGGGCATTTTTGGTTTAGTGATCAAGACACTATAGAGAGTGTGATCACATTTAGGATAGATAGCCGTACTATCAAGAAGGGAAAACTCGTGTCGATTGCGGTTATCATGTGCCACTAGGTTTGCATTGCATATCTAAAACAAACCTAAGTGACTAAAATTGTGAAACAAATCCAAGATAACTCAATACAAAGGCTAACACAGGAGAACAAGTGTTGGATCACAAGGTGTTAGCACATGGAAGCTTGGAGAAGAAGAGGCAGCTCGGTTTGGTACTCAGAAGAGCTCCGGACGCAGGTCCGGACGCTGGCAAGATGCCGTCCAGACCATTGGACATGCGTCCGGAGGCATACCATAAGGCTCGGCCTCGGCGTACAGGAGATCTGAACGCTTATGTTAGTCCGGAGCGGGCTCTTTAAGTAGTTCGCCACGGTAAATCAATTTACCGCGGCAGACAGGTTATGAGGCCCGCCACGGAAAATATTGAGGCCCAACCATCCCAAAGCCAGGCCCAATACCCATCGCCATATATATAGACATACCAGCACTTAGGGTTTTCCACAAAAAAATACCCCAACAGAAGAAAAAATAGCGGCGGTCGCTCCCTCCCCATGCCGCGCGACTCTCCCCCATCCCCCGCGACACGACTCCCCTGGCGCCGCGCACCTCTTCACCTGCGCTGAGTCCCGCAAGCCTCCTCTCCTGTGCCTGCGTCGAGTCCCGCAAGCCTCCTCTCCTGTGCCTACTCCCGACGGATCCCGACGGAGGCCGTGTGCGAGGGGGCTCAGCGCCGAGGGGAAACTCGATCCTCGGCGGCCGGTGCGCAAGGGGCGGAGCCTCGGCCGCTCGGCGAAAAAGCCGGCGGATCCGACGAGAGGTGCGATCCCGGCGGCCACGGATCTTTCGATGACCAGCTCCACCACCATCGCGGCGGTGGATCCGGCGAAGAGGATCCCGCTAGAACGGATCAGAGTGCGGCGGCGGATCCGGCGAAGAGGAGCCCGTAGGAGCGGATCAGCGAGGTGTGGCGGCGACAGGCTCTAAACGGGCTCGTCGGTGGGCTAAAAATGGGCTCGCTGCCGGGCTCGTGGGTTTTTTTGTTTTTTTAAATGATTAACCGAGGCGGGCATTCTAATGTGCCCGCCTCGGTTAATCGATTTACCGCAGCGGGTGGCTTTGCCTGCTGCAGGAAGGCAGTGATTTACCGTGTCCTTGGTTGTGTGGCAGAAGGATTTGCCCGCTGCGGAAAAGCCAAAATGACCGCCTCGGAAAATCATTTTTGTAGTAGTGGACACAGGTCTCCGGACGCCCGTCCGGAGCCAAGGAGCTCTCTGGATCGGCTCTGCAGAGGGTCCGGACGCAAGGCGCGATGGTTCGGACCCCCAACTGTTCCTAGCGTCCGGAGGCGACGTGGCAGGCGCTGGTGAAGGCGCCAATGGACGGATTCAAACTGCAAAGGGTCCGGACGCGTGGCCAATGGTCCGGACCCCCCCCCCTTGAAACAGCGTCCGGAGTGACGCAAACAGTGGCAAAGAAGGGGCAAAACGACTAGTTTCTTGGTGGTGGCTATTTATATGTTTTGGCCGGCCTCTTGGGATTCTTCTTGCACCTCCCATTCATTCTCACTCATAGTGCTTGCTTGAGAAGGCCCCCAACTCATCTCTCTTTGCTTGTGTTGCTAAGTCTTGAGAGTTTGAGTGAACCAAGTGCTTGATCATTGCATTGCATCTTAGTGGCACATGGTCATCGTCATCGCCGCGAGATTTCTTGTTATTCTTGGTGTTTTCCAACACCTAGATGGCTTCGCGATTGTGGAGAAGCTTTGGCGCATGTTGGTGATTGTTCGAGGCCTGCTTCATCGATTGTGAGAGGGTTTGTACCCACCTCGGTAGAGCGCCAAAGGGTAACTCTAGTGGATTGCTCGTGTCATTGAGTTACTCTCATTTGGGTGGATTCTTGTGGCGTTCGAGTTAGTGGGTTAGGCTTGTCATTGCCTATTAGTCACCGAATCACCACTTGAGTAGTCGACACAACGGGGACTAGCTTGGTGGCAACCAAGTGAACCTCGGGAGAAATGTTTTTGTGTCAATCTTGTCTCCCGGCTACTCTTGGTGATCTTATTGTGATTGGTCTTCACATTGGTATATCCTCTTGTCTCGTTAGCTTGCTAGTTAGTTTTCTTGTTAGTTGTTCTTGCTAGCTTGTGTTAAGTGTCTTAGGCTTTTGCTATTATGTGTTAGACACTTGACTAACTAGAATTGCTTGGATAGGTGGCTTTGCACCCCTAGTAGAGCTAGAGCAAAAAGCTTCGCTTAAGTGTTATCTCACCTTTGCTCTAGTGGTTTGTAGATTTTTTAATAGGCTATTCACCCCCCCCCTCTAGCCATCTAGGACCTTTCAAGGGGCCAATTCAAAACTTCATTGCTACAATAATGACTAATGACCAATAGTAGTACAAAAATTTTATGGAGGTTTATCTATTCTATAGTACGCCTATGATACAATACTTTTTATGGATCATGATCAACCTGGAAAAGGCTCGCAATATGAAGCTATTACTTTGTGCATTCGAGCAACTTTCAGGGCTTAAAATAAGAGTGAAACATTCTTCTTTGGAGCAACACAAGAATTATTATCCCAATACACTGAACTTTTCGGTCGTGATCAAGGAACTTTTCCAATGAGATATTTGGTCATACCTATACACTATAAGAGGATCAAATATGGATTGGAAAAGAGGAAGAACGTTTTGAAACAAGACTAAGTAGCTTAGAAAGGAAAACATATGTCAACAAGTGGGCGCACAGCACTAATTAATTCAGTTTTTAGGAGCTTACTTATGTATATGATGTCTTTCTCGTGATCCTAAGGGAAGTTCTAAAAAAGACTTGATTACTTCCAATCAAGATTTTTTTTTTGCAAAGTGAAGAACAAACACGCAAATATGGGTCATTCTCCGTCAACCCAAAGACCAAGGTTTGCTTTGCGACAGGTATTTATATAGAGTCGGGATTTGGAAGATGAGTCTTGGAGAAACAAGGAAGGTGGTAGTTGTTGGTTTTTTTTTCTGAGAATACATAGTACAACGTTGACGCTCACACACGCATGCACACTCACCCTATGAATACACGTACACAAATCCTACCCCTATGAGCATCTCTGAAGGACTAAGCCGACAGATCTTGAAGTTCACGAAGTCACCACAGGTGCCTCGCTGTCGACGGGAATGTCGCCTACCACTTAATGCGTAGCACAGGTGCGAGTACCAAGATTTGAACCCTGATGAGTAGCGTCCCACTAAACAGTGCTATCATTATACCACATGCCCATTCACAAAGGTAGTAGTTGTTTTGGATTTGGGAGAACATAAGACTTTTGTGTCGTCCTGTGCAAGAAATAGACAAGCGGACAACGACTCCGGAAAGCATCCCGTCCGACTGGGTCGGACGGGTACCGCATTCCGACCCCCCACCTCCACCTGCGCATGATTTAATTGATGGGCCTCATCTGACACATAAAGTACGAGCGTGCGGCCCAATCGTTGCAACTATGACATTATACTAGTACTCTGGTGGTGCAGCCCCCGTGGTGAGCCCACCTGGTTCACTGAGTTTCTCTTTCTTTTTCCTCTTCCTTTTTCTTTCCTTTCGACTATTTCTTTTTCCTTTTTGTTTTATTTTTCATTTTTCTATCTCTCATTCTCTTAATTTTTATTTTGTTTTCATCTTTTTATTCTTTTTTTATTTTCATCTATTCTTTTTCTAGGTACGGGTGGTTTTATTTTATTTAATTATTTTATTTATTCTTTTTTCATTATTAAATTTCTTTTCTATGTGTTATTTAATCTTTATTTTTTATTTTTTATAATTAGTATGTTTCTTATTTATTCACGGTTTTGTTCTTTTTTTCTTCTTCTGGTTTTCATTCTCTTTTCTTTTCCTTTGTATTCTTTTTGTCATGTGTTTGAGTTCTGTGTTAGAATCTGGTCTTGTACTATTTTCTTTTTTTTACTATAATTAGTTACTTTATTATTTCTTTTATTGTATTTTTATTATACCTGTAATGTTTACTTATTATAGATACTATGTTCTATGAAATATATAGTGATGTTCGTGCAGTTTTAATATGATGTTCCACGATGTATTTGTAATGTTCAATATCATTTTTCTTCTTTTTATTTGAGTATAATTAATTACTTCACTAATATATTATCTATTTATTTTAATTTTTTATATTTTTATTATATATGTGATGTTCACGTAGTATAAGCATGATGTTCCATGCTATTTTTTGTGATGTTTCATGTCATATTAATGTGATGTTCGACGATGATCTGTAAATGTATATTCAATATAAGATTAATGTTGGTAATTTTTTTTATCAAAATGTATCCGTGTGTGGTCTTGTTTTGAAGAGTTTATTATAAGGAACACAATGGTGCGATCGGATTTTAATTCTGATACTCGGTTTATCAGCTATCACTTTTTTTACTTTGAACAAACATTAGAATACGCTGACGTCAGCTATTTTGGATCTAGTGCATGTTGCTTCGGATCTAAGTGCATGTTGTTATTTTAAATAGGTGAACGGTGCAGGGAAACAGTCTGGCCCAACAAAAATAATTGAATTCAGCCCAATAAAATTCACGAGTAGCAAATAATTAGGCCTTGGGGGAGGGGGTCGGCCGGAAGGCCAGGTCGAGTGGAAGCCTGGCGAAAATGAATGGTGCTGGCCCAATAAATTAGCAGAAATCAGCCCACGGAGCATGAGGCAAAAACATACCCTGGTCGGAAGCTAACTGCTCCCGAGCGCCTGTCCTCTCGAAGTAGAGGAGGAAAAATGGGCCGGAGAGCATGTGAGAAACTGGGCCTAATGGTCTGAAAAGGTCTGCAGGTGAAGCCCAACATCAGCCATACCAGCCCAACCCAACCCAACCCCTTCTTTGCGTGTACACGTGGCCTCTTAATTTAAATAACGCCATAACGGACATCGTGGGCGCGCAGAAATGGCAAACCCAACCCAACCCCGTCGCGCCGCCGCCGCCGCTGCTGCTGCCGTGGCGGCGCCTGCTGGTAACCGATCCGTAGGCCGCAGCTGCTGGCGGGCGCGGTAGAGGCGGCGATCGCCTCCGGGTCTCCGCGGCTCAGCCGAGCGGCCCACGCGCTGAGGCTGCTCGCCCCGGCGCTGGCTGCGGACCCGAGCCCCACGCCCCGGCCCACCGTGGTTTCCTACACGGCCTTCATCTCGGGCGCTCTCGACGTTCGGCGCCATGCTCCGGCAGTCCGCCTCGACCTCCGGTCCTCCGCCCCCAACGACTTCACGTTCCCTTCCGCGTTCAAGGCCTCCACCTCGGCCTCTACGCCTCCGCTCCAGGCCGCATCTGCACGCCCTCGCGCTCAAGTTCGGCGCTGGACATGTACTTCAAGACGGGCGGGCCGCCTCGCCGCCTGAACGTGGTCGCCTGGAACACGGTGCTCGACGGACGGGTGCTTGAAACGGTGCAGGCCTACTTTGGGTTCTGATGCGCTGGCGGGATGTGTGGAACTACGTGGTCTCAGTCTGCGCGTGCTCCGTACCTGCGCCTTGGGGACTAGTTCCATGGTTTTGTGCTGAAGTGCGGCTTCGACAAGGATGCCTCCGTGCTCCAATTCTATGGTGGACTTTCATGCATGGCAGTGTTTGATGGGATGGGTGTTCGGAGCAGCGTGTCCTGGTGTTGTCGCATATGCTCAGAATGGAATAGGGGGCACTGGGGCAGAGGAGGAGCCTTTCTTGGTGTACATGGGTGAAAGGAGAGCTGGCCAGCTGGGGAAGAGCCGACTGACTTCATGGTTTCCAATGCTAGGACTTGACCTTGGGCGTGCTCTGCAAGCTAGCAGTTGCTGTCTGTTCCTGCATTGATCCAAACATTTCTATTGCTAGTGCATTGCTTGACATGTACTGGAAGTGTGGCGGTATCCGAGACGCTGAGCTGGTATTTTTCGAGATGTCACAGCGGAATCTTGTCACATGGAAATATGGAATGTGATGATAGGAGGTTATGCTCATATTGGTGATGCTGGAAATGCACTTGCAGTGTTTGATTGAAATGATAATGGGTCAAGAAACAGAACCTAATTACTACATCACACTTGTCAATGTTCTCACGCATGCAGCAGAGGAGGAGGTTTGACAAAGGAAGGGTATGGTTGTTCCAGGCAATGAAGTGAGCAGAGGTTTGGGATTGAACCAAGAATTGAGCATTATGCTTGTGTGGTGGACTTGCTTGGTCGTGCAGGAATGGAAGAGCGAGCTTATGAGATAATACGTACAGGGGATGCCAATGAGACCTTCCATTTCTGTCTGGGCGGGGGGCACTACTCGGGGGATGCAAGATGCATGGGAAGACAGAGCTTGGAAGGATTGCTGCTGAGGAGTTGTTTGAACTTGATCCTCATCAGGACTCGGGCAATCATGTTTTGCTCTCTGACATGCTTGCATCTGCTGGCAGGGAAAGTAACTTAAATACCCTTGTTTTCAATCAAGCTCCACTCGTTCATAAAATTGAGGTTTTGATTTAATGTAAGTTTTTTCGGTCGAAAAAAATTAATGTAAGGATTGGAGATGAAGAATTTTGGGATCAAGAAAGACCCAGGGCGCAGTTGGATCACATGGAAAAATGTTGTCTATGTTTTCCAGGCTAAGGACACAACACATGAGATGAATAGTGAGATTCAGGCATTATTGGCCAAGCTCAAAGGGCAAATGCAAGCTTCTGGATACATGCCAGACGCACAATATGCTCTCTGTGATCTTGAGGAAGAAGAGAAAGAATCGGAGGTGTTTCAACACAGTGAAAGCATAGATCTTTAAGTGATGAAACTGGTTCTAGAGATGCTGACGAAACTGGTTCAACACAATATGCTCTCTGGTATCTATTTCAGTTCCTTTACATGATTTCTATTCTATCATGGTCCAGCATAGATTTTGTTTTAGTTGAATTCTTTGGCCATTGTGTTAATGAAGACCATTTGACTTGACCTTCCAAATTTTGAACTGATGTATTTCAAGAATGACAATACCATGCATATGTCCACATATAGCATTTACCAAGTTCAAAATAAACATATAGCATTTACCACCACATCACTAATGCCAGCGGACTGGGCAATATCACAGTAGCTGCGTCCTTACAATACGAGACATTAATTCCACGCTGCATCATATATAGCATATACTAGTAGGCAGTAGGCCTAACATATGTACCACATAGCAGTAGAGGACCAATGCAACTAAATTATCTAGCAGCAGGTCAGTAGTTAAATCGATTTCCATCTAAGCTTTCAATCTCCAGCTTCAGTTTTTGTCACCGATGCCTGCAGCACAGCAAGGAATTACACCTGTTAATGTTAATACTGCTAAAGAAACAACTTAATTGCAGGGTAACACTGCATAATACAGAAAGGGCTGCATGTTATAAATGAAATATAAAAACAGAGACTAAGGTGGTTTTTGCCCTGAAAAACTGAAATTCACAGGTAAAGCTACCAAGTTTCAAATAATATGGATGAGACTAAGCAAGAAAAAACAGTGTACAGACCTGCATCACCCAAGGCCTCAGTTGTGGGTTTCCTATCTGGATCAAGACCTTGGCCGTTAGAAGTAGCGAGCTCCGTCCTTGGATGAATTTCTGGATTCAAGGCCTGCTGTGAACTCTCTACATTTTCTTGACTCGGATGCATATTTGTGCCTGCCCATGAATTGAATCTCATTGCAGATCATTGGACTAGGCTCTACGAGAGTGTAATGCCCCATGAATAAAATTTGTGTCTAATATTGTCTTAGAGCAAGCATTGCAAGCACAAAAGTCAAAAGAAATAGGTTAACGTACATTCTGAATAAAGTACCATTTAATTTACTTTCGTTAGTTTCTAGAGCGATTTATAATAAGTTTTAACTGAAACTGCATCTAATGTAGAGAGTGCAGCATGTGCAAGTGATAAAGAAGAAACAAATGCAATTCTGAAACCATCAAGGAAATAAAACAAGGAAAATAAGGAAAACGGCTAACAAATTAAGGACTACGATAACAGACATCTTCCATAATGTTTAAAAAAAATTAACTTTTTCATAGGAAGCTAAGATGAGGCAGTAGAAAGCAGACATGAACTAACATATGTAAACACATGGTAGAACTATTGTTACAAGCAATGCATTCAATTGACAAATACATTTAGTGTTTTCTAACAACTAATTAATGGATTAGTTGTGCAAATGGAGTTTCTTCTGTTATGAAAAAGGATAGTTTGAGAATTACCTGCAGTTGTCATCAATGAAATTCCAGAACTTTTATCTGGGTTTGTTAAGCGTCCATAAATAGTCCGCGAGACTGGAGGATGGAACATAGTTGCAGAGAATGGAGCACCAGGGGCAGCAGGTGTTCTTAGCATCGGGTTTGCAAATATATTTGCATTTGCTAACAATGGCACGGAGGGATTGCTAACAGGGCCCGCCATTTTTCCGTACATGGTTCGATAGACTGGAGCAACAGGAGCACCTATATATGAAGAGCTGCACGGTTAAAATGGCAGCAGATAGCCAGGAACTTAAGTGGACAAAAACACAACAACCCAAAGAGGCTGTTACAATGGAATTTTGTTGAACTATCGTGCCTATGAAGCAGGTGTAAGATCTAGAGCAACCAACAAAAGAATAACATAATGAAAAACTTAATCACTGCAGATCTTAGAAATTATTTCTGCAAAAAAAAGAATACACATGCATAGGAAGTGTTAAATAAGGTCACTACAGAACCATATCATGACAAAATATCATAGAGGCCACATAAGAGGCAGGGAATGCAGGGCTAATCACTTGTTCTAGGAGCAAAATGATAAAGGTCAGAACCGAGCAGCTAGTCAGCACAAACAATTGGCTAGTAATTTTCTAATATATTGAATATTGAATCTGTATATTACAGAATTTTAGAAAGAAATCTACAGTACAGAAGTCACAAGAAGATGGTGTGCACACCAAGAGGCAGCAGCAGCAGCATCAGGATTGGACAAGGTTAGAGATAAGCCTTTTCCATCTAGCTAAATTTAGATATAAAATTTAGTTAGAGACAATCTTGGTTTGCTTAGTTTGTTAAGAGACAGTTCAGATTTGCTTAGAGACACAAGTTGCTAGGAGCCTAGGACAGGCCACTGCATCTATATAAGCAGGGCCAAGGCATTTGTGAGGGTATGACGCCTATCATGGCACTGCCAGTAAGGTCCAGGAGACCAGGACCATGTCCTACTACCTTTAACTATAACCTCTTCCAACCCACTTATCTCCATGCCTGTGACACTATGGGGATGACAATAAATTTCATGAGATATGCATTTGGCAACCACATCCTAGTAATTTTTGGCTACCACATCCTAGTAATTTTTGGCTATAACTTTTCCCAACACCCTGATGCACTGCATGTCTTTCAATGGTCCATGTCCATCTAACGATCAATTTCACATATTAGTAATACAGATAGAGGTTTAGTTTTTTAAACTTCTAGAATTGTTCAACTAATATACCCCATTTGTGAAAATGAACATACAGTATTCTCTTACGAAATGAGATTAACACTTACTGAGGCTGGCAAAGGTTTGGAAATGGTGTTGAATTAGATTACCTGTTCCTCTCAATAATGAGACCCAAGACTTAGCATTATTTGTCAAGGTATCAAGTGTACGCCTCTGGGATTCTAGATTACGCCTCAGGGAGTCTAGAATTGATAGAGCACCTACAACAATTTCCATGGTTAGAAGTGACAGTAGATAGCCAACTAGCCAAGCAATGAGAAAATAAAGGCATATATAACATCAAGTGTGATTTGGATGTGGCACAGAAGCGCACCTTTAAATTATGTTTCACATAAAACAGGTATATGCTTGTGAAGCAACCAACAATATAATGATATAATGGAAAACTAACGGGAAAGGTGTGTGGTGCCATAGTAGATCTTTTCTTGAAATTTCTATACATGGTACATGGAGCCAAACAATGTGTATGTGTAGGAGGTTGATAAAAAAAAAAGGAATACCAAGTATAAACCTAGCAAAGCAATTAAATCAATAATGAAAATAAAACTATAGCAACATTAATAAGTCAGTGCAGTAGGATTAAAGAGCTGACTGTAACAAAGATGAAGTGATCTAAATTAGTAAAGAAGCTAATACAAGATATATAGGAAGCATCAAAATGTTAAATTTTGCAAAGCATTAACATGCTGGATCACAACCAAAAAATACATGTAAAAGGCAAAGCTGAAGTGGAGAGGAAAGAAATGATCAAAAACTGCTTGACATAACTTTAGTATGCAGATTCTACCCAAAAGGATCCAACAAATAACACATCCCATGCAAAACCTAGATAGTGACTTTAAACAATAAAATCTTGATAAACGTACTTTTTTTTGCACTTGGCTGAAGTGGACTTTCTTGATGGAGCTCCTGACGTTTTCCAGCTTTTAAACAATCATCTGAAGGTCAGTTAAGCTCACCACAGTCAATACGATGGTATCCATTCAATATTTCTTTATACAAATTAAATGAACTCACATAATCCAATCTCAAATAAAGTGTGGTTGTGGGTTTGTGGGGGTGCGTGAGCGGTGTTATGTGTGGTTCTTTGTTGGGGGTTATGAAACACTCCGGCGTGTTGGAGAAAAGAAATCCCAAACAAAGTAATTGTAGAGAGTTCTCTGGTTTGTTTCGGTGATAACAGTTTATATATAATAATGTAATAAAATAGAATAAGATCATAGCTTGCATATGCATGCTCAGGCTAGCAAAGACTAACCAATAAGAAATTAGGTAAATATAGGTCATGCATTTGTAACTTTTAAGCAGCCTTGAATTAGGACATATTAGTCTTACCAATAGCATCTGCTGCCCAGTTCAGTGCCTTGTCTGACAGTTCTGCAATTGGAAAGCATATATATATTATTAGCTGCTGCCTCATACACAATCGCTACAAACTAGGAGTATATTGCTTTATTCACAAGACGTTCTACTGAGGAGGGTATTATACCATCATGTGATCCCTGCAAGTGATTTGAAGAAACTGGCAGACTGCAAAAGGCATCATGTGTAAGGAAAATCAGAAACAGGGGATTGAGCTAGTGAAGAGTGTTTTAGTTGCGTTGTCTTAGGATAAGTAACTACACTGTTCTTACCGCTTTTTCAGAAGAAAGCGCTTGGTCAGAGTAGATGGTCGTGGCCGCCGGACTTGTTTCTTGAAGCGATACCTTGGGCGTAAACTTGCAGTGATTAAAATCAAATCAGCATATAGAGTACCAACAAAAGTGAATATATAGACAAGCTAGCGCACAATAGAGACCGAGGATTTCAGTTTAAAGATATATACCCGAATCCTATAGGAAGAACATTGTGTGGCTTCATTGGTCCACCCGGCATGAGCACCAACTCTTTCAGCTCTGGAGTTCTGTAAGCCAATTCATCCACGATCTCCGATGCCTTGCGCCGCACACGTTCCCAATCCATGGATGCCCTGTCACATGCATTTATACATTTGTTAGCACATGACTAAACTGATTTGAGGCACAATATAAAGAACACCACCTTCCATAAAAATAAATAAAAAAAATAAAATAAAAAAACACCACCAGTCCACCAGGGCAACAAGCCAACAGCAAACACACCAACACACCAGTGTAACAACTAAGGGGTGATGTCAAGTGGGGGAATTAAGCAAAGCAAGCATATGATTGGTCCGGATCGGAGCGAATTGAGGAAACACTCTACGCATCTACCACGATACTGCTGGATCGGAGGTCCCAAATAAACTAAACCTGAAATACTGCTTGGTGTGGAGTGCGTTGAGGACGATGGTGCGGATCCTGAGATGGCCGGTGCCGAAGGTTTTGCCGTGGTCGAGGCAGGTGTTGTAACTGGCGGCCACCGATTCGCTTCCCTGGACGATGCTGACCAGGAAATGGAGCAAGTGGAGGAATAGGTGTAGGACCTGCGCCTCCACACTGAGACGGTCGTCGAAGTTGGGCGGCGGCACGAAGCGCGAGAGGTAGCCGCGGGCGTTCGCCCACTTGCCCTGCTCCACGAGCTGCCGCAGTAGCGGCACGGAGAAGAAGGCGTCCGTCTCGCCAGTGATGCTGACCAGTTAATTTCATTTTTAGCAAAAAAATAACAGCGACAGCGAGCGAGCTGTCAAGCAATTAATTAAGCTGCAGTGCTGAGCGAGCGTACGATGCGAAGGCGGCCTTGAAGCCCTGGAGCCAGAGGAAGGTGAGGAGGCGCCGCTGGCGTGATCGGCGCACGCAGGGGTACTCCGCCGCGGGAACGCCGCCGGTAGCCGGCTGCTTGTCCTCGCCACAGGCGGCGGTGATGGTCGCCGTGATCGCGGTCGCGCCGCGCCGCCGGTGCTGGTATTGCAAGGCCATGATCGACGCGCAGGAGCTGGCTGGCGTGCGGACTTGGGGGGCAAGACATTGTTGTTTATAAAATTATTTTTTTGTTTGCATAGGGTGTACCACGTTGCGGTCTGCAAAGATCAGTCTTGGTATACATCATCTATTTCATATTTGATCCAGTTTCAGATTTTAGGATATATAAAATTCAGATAATCTTAAATAAGGAAAAAAAGTAGAACATGGTTTATAAAAAAAATATACAACTGGTTTTATTTTTTAACACAATTTTTCTATAAATTTGTAATTTGTAATTTATGCAGCCCAAGACCCCCCCAGTCCCCAGCTCCGCAAAAGGGTTCGGTGTCCGCCCTCTCCTGCACGCGCTGTCTCTCCAGTCTACGGCGGCGACGCGAGCTGCAGGCACACCGGAGAGAGGCCATCACGCGGTGAGTACAGTCTGTCTGGCGAGGCGATCACGCGGTGAGCACAGCCTGTCTGCCTCGCTCTCTCCTGGACACCTCAGGATTTGATTAATTTGCCGTTCCAGACCGGACGACCACCACCCGCTCGACGGAATGTCTCAAGTGAGTGAGGTCGCGAGGAGCAAGAGGAGGACTGCTGATGGAAGTCCAGACCGCCTCAGTGCGCTCCCTGAATGTCTTCTGCTGGACCTTCTGTCCTTCCTTCCATCGAGGGGCGCCGTGCGGACGTGTGTGCTTGCCCGCCACTGGCGCAACCTATGGAAGGAGGTGCCTGCCCTCCGCATCACCCCTGCCACCAAGTCAAGGTACTCGGACGCGAGTGCCCTGAACAAGTTCGTCAACTACCTGCTGTTCTTCCGCAATCGGTCGCCTCTCCTTGTGGCCGAACTCAACTCCTATGAAGGTGGCGATTTTGATGAGGCTGTCCAGTATTTGGAGCTTTGGATTCGGTACAGTTTATCATGCCCAGTTGCCAAACTCTGTCACTGTCACCAGACACGACGTATATCAAAGTTGGCTGCTTCCCAAGGGACTTATCACCTCTGACCACTTGACAGGAGTTACACTTAACCAGGTTATGACAGAGGACGATCTGGATTTCTCAAGTTGTGTGTCTCTAAAGGATCTGTAGATGACTGATTGTGGCATTTTCTGTGACAGAATCATATCCCAATCAAGGTAATCCTAGGCCTTGGTTCCAACCGGAACTAAGGGCTTGTTTGGGACTGCTCCACAAACTCTACTCTACAAACTCCACTGTGGAGCAACTCCACAAAAAACTGGAGTTTGTGGAGTACCTCTTTAGGTGTTCTCACAACTTCAATTTTTTTTTTGGAGTTGTGTCCGTGGAGCTGAAATCGTTTGGCTAAAAAAACATAGAGGAGAGCTGGAAAACGTGAAGCGGAGCAGTCCCAAACAGGCCCTAAAGGTTAACCCTCCGCGCCCGTTCTCTTCTTCCTCATGCATCGACTCTTGGAGACTCCGGCCACACGCCGCCGCCACCACCCCGACACCGCTGGCCCTCGTCGAACCCGTGCGCGCCATCCTTTCCGCTGCCGCCATCGACCTCGTCAACCTCACCCGTGCGCGCTACCCCACACTCCTGCATTGGTGCGCTGCACGCGGCCCCTCGACGTAACCCCGGCCGCCGCCGCCGCCGCCATCGATCGATCTCGTCGACCTCGCCTGCGCTGCCCCACTCCTGCGCCGGCCACGGCCCTCGACACGACCCCGATGTCGCCGCCATCCAAGTTTTGCTAGGCGCTAGGCGGATTCTAGGCGGCGATCCACTGCCTAGCCTAGGCGGGAGTAATCGTGTCTAGCCGTTCTATGCGTTTTGGCAATTTACACTACAAGACATTGGGCCTTCTATGACCATTTTCATATGACAAAGCACCTTTTAGTCATAGAAACTATGAGTTTATGACAAATTTTCAATGGATGATAAGCACTTGTGACCAAGATTTGATTTAGTCATAAACAACCGTCACCATGTGCCTTCCCCAATCTTTATGACAATAGCTAATGACGAAAGTGATGGTCATAAATAAAAAAATCAATTTTCTCAATCTTTACGACAATAGCTAATGACATAAATAGAAATTCTAACTTTTAATTAGAAAAATATATTGGCACAGCCACACTTAGCCTGGATTGGTGAGACCCACACTTACATATTAATATTTATCAAATAACTAAAAAAATGAAATGAAAATACATATTAATATCAATTCAAAAACTAAAATAATAAAAAAATAATATTTATCAAATAACTAAAACAATGAAATGAAAATACATATTAATATCAATTAAAAAACTAAAATAATAAAAAAAAGTGCTTGAAGAAGAGCGGAGGAACCGAACCTGTAGGTTCCAAAACAACAGTCAAATCACTACAATGCATGTTTGTTTGTGTTTGTAGCAGGATTTTCTTTAATAAATTATCTAACAAATAGCAGAAATGGAAAATAAAAGGGTTTCCGGCCAACCCGTGGAGCCAAACCAGCCTAGCCCGCAACTGTTTTTCATGGAGAATGAGGTCATTTTCGCATATATATGTACAGAGCTAAGCTAACCCTAAAATCACTACCCATTCCCAAATTTCATTTCAGAATCGACTGCCAGCCGCCACACCTCGCAGGTTCCAGATCTGGACGGTCGACTTCCCTCCCTCCTTCCTGTTGCCGCTCCAACGAGAAAGACGGCGAGAGCATCAATGGCGGTCCCAGGTACTTCTCGGCTACTTGTCCTTAGGGTTACGGGGGTACGGTTCTGGGTACAATCTTTGGAGTTGGGCTGCGAGCACTAGGCCGGGGAGTTCCAGATGCGCGGTGCGTGGAGACGGGGGTGAGGGCCAAAATGGCGGCGGTGGCCATGGCTGCTGCTGGGACGGAGGAGGGGGTTGTTGAGCAGCCATGGGCGGGGGCTGCTGAGCGACCATGGAGTCTGGGCTATAGTGCACTGCACGTACACCCAAAGTTTATGGCTCTGCCATCCTTAGCTACAGAGGAGAGGTGCTAGCTGTTAGAAGTGCTAGCTAGTACTAGATATAGTATGCTTGCCTCTCTTTTTTCATCTAAGAAAGGAGAGAAATCGTTAGAACTTGGAAGGATAGGGATAACAAAGTACAAAGAGCAGTATTAGATGTAGTAATGTGTCAGTGTCTGATGGAGAACCTGACCTCTCATATGCTCGTAATGTGTCTTAGAAGCTAGTGAATTTGTTAGCTGTAAAGTAATTGAGATATGTGAATCCCAGTTTTATGATGTCGTTACTGGATTTTTTTTACCATTTGATGCTATCATTTTTTTCTTCAGTGAATTGCTCATATCAGAGCTGATAGTCTACATTTTTCCGTGAACTGTATGCTCATATCAGAGCTGATAGTCTGCATTTTTTCAGTGAACTGTAGTGTGTCAATGTCTGC
This sequence comes from Microstegium vimineum, assembly GCA_022036555.1. NCBI lineage: Eukaryota > Viridiplantae > Streptophyta > Magnoliopsida > Poales > Poaceae > Microstegium > Microstegium vimineum. Next base: position 42,953,575 of record CM039133.1, read on the forward strand.
TCATAGGAAGTGCAGAGAGTAGTATTAGATGCAATATCACATTTGCTTATTTTCCTCATTTATGTGCAGAGACCAATGTATATGCAGAAGCACCGTTAACTGACATTGAGAAGGAGAGGGCAAAGTATATGATGAGGAATAATCAGAGGATGCAACAGTTGGGTGTCAAAAGAGTAGCAAAAATTGTTCACCTATAAAAATCTTCAGGTTTCTGCTGCTCTTTTCCAATCAGGTTGCTGGAATGGTGATGCTTTGTTCCAGCTAGGTTTCAACTATAGAAAACCTGGAGGTTTACTGTCATCTTTTGCTATCACTTTTTTTGTGCAATGTGAGAGGACTGCATAGTTCTAGTCAGGTTGCTAGAATATATTTGTGTAGTTGTACTATCATTTTCAGATCGAAACGTTAGATTGACACCATTGCTCCTTAATTTATTTGTTGGTCACAGTCTGCAATAAAATGCTCATATCAGTAATTAGCTCATATCATCCATGATTCAAAGAAAATAAACCTATCATGTCATGTCGTTGTATGACATCATGCATGTGTTTGTGAACATTTTAGAACCACATAATTTTTCTCTTGCGTGTGTATTTTAACTTGTTCATTGCTAATGTCATTATATGTTTGTGAACATTTCAGAAGCAAGAAAAATATCAAGATACAGAGCCCACTGCAATTGATCTATTCAAGTTGACGCATTGTAGCAAAACTAAGGGTTTTAGTGATGATGTCAAAAAAGCTGCAGTAAGTACCTTTCGTTTTTTTAGTACACTGCATAATAAAATCTAAGCATTTGGCCTCCTGAAGCAAAGGCTCAGAAAAAATCTAAGGAGATTGACCTCCTGAAGAAGGCAACAATAGATGCTCAGAATCTTGTTCGGCAGATGATAGCATTTGGACAAAGTCAAATCAAGCCTTGACTTGGCTATGCTCACTGCTTAGGTACACATCCTTCTATTAATCTCTAAATCAAAAGCTAATGATTTGGTATATATATAGTATAATTATAATCTAGATGGATGGTGGCTGACGCAAATGCAATGAGTTGATTTTCAGTTCCAAAGTAACTAAATAGCTAGCTAGTACCAAGTACTCTTCTAGCTGTTTATCTTAATCACTTCTATTCTCTCATGTTGCACTATGGTAGGAATATATTGGAGCTAAGCACCTAGATAGGGTTCTAGGAAATTTTATATTACTATGATTGCCTAATGACACTAGTTTATATAATAGCTGGCTGATTGGTTGCTTTAGCCATGTTGCAACCATAGCTGCCCAACACCTTCCATGTATTTTGCATTCACAATGTCTCGTAACTAAAAGTTTTGATTGCTAATGTTGACACAAAAAGCGTCAGGATCTGCGAATACCTCGGGCTATTACCCAAATTCGGTATCCAAAGGTGTGCCAGTCGATTTGACCAGTTAATCGACAAGGACGATAACTAGAACAAAACCCAAACAAGACAACGGTGATACGCCCGGATGTCAAGGCCCGGAATTGATCAAGATAACTAGAACAGAGCTGAATGAGAGAACAGCGATGCGCCCAGCTATCAAAGCTCAGATTATTCCCATACGGAACTTGTAAGGGTTTGACGGAGATCAAGATGATGCAGCCCGTCGAAGCTTGAAGAACTCGTAGATAAACTAATGCTAATGCGATAAAAGAGTAGATTGCTGGTAAAGTAGATAAAAAGTAATTGATTTGATTGATTGTATTGATATCTCTTACACGTAGCCCTCGGGCATATATTTATACTCCCGCACGGAGAGTTGTACAGAGACACGACTCGTACCTTTCCTAAACAAAACTCCTAACTTTAAGGAAATAACGGACTCGTGCAGGAGTCGGACCCAAATAACAATATTATTTTCCTAAACAGACACTTCTATTTTAAAGGAAATAAACGACTCGTGCAAGAGCCGGACCCAAACTACTATAACAATACTGGTATAAAATCACCAGTTTCCTTATGTCCTTCCTTCGACGCAAACTTTCCATCGGCAGATTCCTTCAATCCGCGACTCCTTTCTTTTGCCAACAACAATTTTCTGCTGACGTCAACCACCACATCACTCTGTTTCCATCGGCAATCGGCATCGGCAACATCTCCTCATCGGCAATCGGCATCAGCAACTTTGCAGTTCTAGTGACGACTTTACCAATTAACCCTCGTCCTCGCCCTCGCCCTCGCGCGGTACCTTCTCTACCACTCCACCCATGACTCACTTGTGTCTAGATTCGTTAGTACTTCTTCATATTCTATACTAAACCGAGTGTAAATTGATTGTTTGAGCCACTAAACGAATTCAAATGAAAAAGTTGTGAACTACAAAGTTTCATAACTTTTCGAGATCTACAAATTTCATGTAGCAAGTTTTTTCATCCGAGGCCGTTTACAAAAATTTAAATTTAAAATTTGACACATTCAAACGTATTTTTCGGCCACCAAACGATTTCAAATGAAAAGGTTGTGAACTACAAAGTTTCATAACTTTTCGAGATCTACAACTTTCATGTACAAAGTTTTTCCATCAGAGGTCGTTTACAAAAATAAAAAAAGTCGAACCGGCACTGAAGCTCCTCATCATTGCCGGTTTGTGGCTGGAATCGGCAGTGATATGAGTGCCACTTTCACTGCCGGTTTCAGCCATGAACTGGAGAAAGCCCCGGATCTGTCGGGAATCTTCTCCGGAGCTCTATCTCAGCGGATGCGATTCTCTTTTAAGTTCAGCACTTGTAAGTGATACATCCGAGTTCTTTATAGCAATTAATATTCTAAATCTGGTTTAACTGTTATACACCTTTTCGCGCTTGTTCATCACTTTACTTTAAGTAGAGTGCTTTAGCCTTAACGTAGGGTTAAAGTAGTAAGAATAGTGTAGACGTGGTGTCTAGAATAGATCTTGCCTTTGTAAACCGCTTATCGCGCAGATTGTTTGTGGATTCTAGTAGAAGGTGATAACTCTATCTAGTCTTCGTATTCCACCACGTGTGTCAGATAAATTCTTAAAAGGTCCTCAATACAACATGATGGCACGGTCCGGTTAGAGTTTTTCCCTCTTTCTGATCTATCTCATAGCCTCCTGCAAGAGAAGGGCTGATAAAGCTAGTATAACCAGCTTTGCCTTGTTAGATATCTTTGCTATATAGAACCTCTCAACCCAGTTATCATAGTATCCCTTGATTCATCAGGACATATCTTTAATCCTAGTTAGATCACTATCGTTCCCTGAGGAAAATACGATACCTGAAATACTCCCGGTGAAGTGCTACATCGATATAGTCTATGCGCTTGCGGATTTATCCAATCGTCATAAGAAATACCAACAGTAAACAAGTACTTTAAACTTTTATGGTCCGTGAAGATGTGACACAAGTTACCCATTAGGTAATGTCTACATATCTTTAAAGCATGCACAACTGCTGCTAACTCCATGTCATGTGTCGGGTAGTTCTCCTCATGCGGACGAAGTTGTCGCGAGGCATAAGCAATGATTCTTCCAGTTTGCATCAACACACATCCCAAACCAATGGTTGATGCATCACAAAACACATCGAAAGGTTCCTCCAACTTTGGTTGTGCTAAAACTGGTGGAGTTGTTAACAGTGTTCGCAAGGTACGGAACGCTATTTCACATTCTAAGCTCCATTCAAACTTCTTATTTTTCTGAGTTAACCTTGTGTTGACACAAAAAAAGCGTCAGGATCTGTGAGACCCTCGGGCTTATACCCGAATTCGATATCCGAGGGCGTGCCAGTCGATTTGATCAGTTAATCGACAAGGACGATAAATAGAACAAGATCTGAAAGAGACAACGGCGATGCGCCCAGATGTCAAGGCCAAAACGCCCAAGGCCATCGACTCTAATTACGCTATCGGCAACATATTGACATCTGTCGATGGATTCTCATCTTTGCACTTTGGCCTCCACTGCTTAACTGGAGATTTTCCTCTGGAAGGATTTTCATCGTGACACAAATCTTCTTGGCGCTCGCGCTGCATCTTCCTTCTTTGAGTCTTTGTAAGACCCTTGGGGCACCATTGAGGGAGCTTAGTTCTCCAAACAGGCTGGTAATGTTTCTTATTGCTTGTATCTGGGTAACTCCATATATTCGAATCTCTATAAAGTATATCTTTATCGGGTACCCTTGCATTGGCCATTCCTTCAAGCTCCTCTTGGTTCCTTGGAAAATAATGGTCATACTTGCCAAGTTTATCATGCATATTGAGCTTGCCCCCCAGGCGATCATGCGCTGATCCCTTTTCTCTGATTGGCCCGCCATAGCTTGATGTCCGATCGTCAAAACAAGGTTTCTTTTCTAACCGATCGGCAGGGTAGTACCCATTCCATTCAGGGCAACTATCGGCAGTGGTTAGCTTGATGCCTTCTTCCTAATAGTGAACAAAGAAAGGGCATCTCCAATGATCTTTATGCTGATGCCACTCCTGGCGTCTTTCCTCCTCCTGCTGCCGATATCGCTCCTCCTGTGATTGTCGATAATCTTGTCGTGGCCGCCTATGCGTGATCACGATACCATATGATGCACATCCGTAAGGCTTCCTGCTGCTGCTCTATTTAGCAACTCTCTTTCCTTTGATGTTCAGGGTCTACCGATGCGCTTTTCTTGGCAGCTTCCGATGCCAACACCTTAGTCTTTCCACTAGTTTCTACCATGTTATTTGAAAACGGGTGTTGATTGATCTTCATCGGCTCCTGAGCTTTAGAATCATCAAACTTAATCTCCCCAGACTCGATCTCTGATTGTAACTGCTGCATGAAGACTTTACAATCATTTGTACTGTGTGAAGTTGCATTATGCCATTTGCAGTACTTCATCTTCTTAAGTTCTTTGGCCGATGGAATCAGATGATTGAGCGACAACTTAATTCGTCCTTCCTAAAGCAATAAGTCAAACATCCTATCGGCCTTGGTGATATCAAAGGTGAATCTCCCAGTTTCTTTTTGATCAAACGGATAGGATATCAGCTTTTTGTTCTTTACCCATTCAGCAACGCTGATACTTGGCTCAAAAACACCTTTCTATCCCCATTTTCTCTAGGCTCAAAAACTTTGGTGTCTTGATCGGAAACCCTTTGCACAAGATGGCTCAAGCTCTCAAACTCTTGAGACGCGTATTTGTCCCTAATGTGCGGCAGTAATCCCTGGTAGGCCAAAACCGCCAATTGCCGATCATAAAGTACTAAGCTATAGCACTTGTTCTTCACGTCTCGCAGTCTTTGCACGAAGCTTTCTACCAATTCATCATTACGCTGCCTCAATTTGACAAAATCGGTAGTCTTCTTTTCATGTACGCCAGCAAAGAAGTATTTGTGAAACTGTTTTTCTAGAACGACCCAAGTGATCACAGAATTTGGAGGCAGTGAAATAAACCATGTAAATGCCGATCCAGATAACAATAAAGAAAACAATCTCACCCTCAGTTCATCCCTGCTGGCTGCCTCTCCACATTGGATAATAAATCGGTTAATGTGCTCCATTGTTGATATATCATCTTGACCAGAAAATTTGGTGAAATCTGGCATTTTGAACCGATTTGGGAGAGAGATCAAATCATACGCAGGAGGGTACGGTGTCCGATAAGAATATGTATTAACCTTAGGCTTGATACCGAATTGCTCTTTCATCACTTCGGTAATCTTATCGGCCGAGTACGCATCTTGATCCTGCCGATGCACTGGCTGGATGTTGACTAGTTGAACATATTGATGTACCTCCACATCTCTTTGTGGTAAATAGGCCGAACCGGTTGGTGCAGATGCAACATCAATTCGCTGAACATCATGCATCGGCTGATTTGCCGATGGACCACCTTGAAGACCCACTGGAATATATTGCGGGAATAGAGGGTTTACCGGCTGGGACACCAATGCATCATTATATAACCCCGATGATAAGTGGTGGTGTTGGACCCCTGCCACTTGACATCCAGGTTGCGTCACCTGTTGTTGAACATTATGCATCGGCTGAGTTGCCGATGGAAAATTTTGAACGTCCACTGGGTTATATTGTGACATTACATGCATCGGCTGATATGTTGATGTTTCATTGTGCATGTTTACTTGCGAGTACTGCGGTGAAGTAGTACTTATTGGCTGATGTACCAATATTTCATTCTGAAGACTCGCTGGCGGATGACACTGCTGAGCTCTTGCCACTTGGTATTCAGGCTGCACAACTTGCTGCTGAATCGGTAATTGACCGATCCAACTTACATTAGATGTCATCGGCATATGACTTGCCGATGGCTGATAACCAGCTGACGCTTGCTGCCCTTGTACCCTTGGATGATTGCCTTGATTTGCAGGTACCATAGCTTGAGGAACCATTGCCGATACGGGCTGGTTCCCAATAGCAATGTCTTGCTGCATCGGCCAAGAACCTGCCGATGGTTGCGCATAAGCCACTCTAGGTATCGCCACCTGAGGATTCCCTGAGGGCAATCTCACTGTTGGAGAGGATGTAGCATAATGCATCGCTGGAATCATCGGCTGTGCAGGTGTTGCCGATGCCATGGGAATCTTCCACCCTACATTGTTATCCTGGACCAATTTGGAATTAGCAGATGGACTTGGAGGCATACCGTATCCCCACTAGCTGACGGAAGTTGGCTGACTCTGGGTCACAGGTCCAGACATTGTTGATGCCACCAGATTTGCATTCAATTGAGTAATGTTTGCTGGGTCCGATCTTGGTGATGTGATCTCATCGGCAGACTGGTTCATATGTGGTGAAGACACCCTTGGAACCGTCGATGGGATCATAATAGATGCCGATCCGAGTTGATGATACGCCAGATCAACATAATATGGTGCTTGTCTTTCCTTGAAAGTTTGCTTGACAACATTATATACAGTATTGGACAACACATTGGATTGGCTAATTAACACATGATTTAATGCAGAATGAACCATCTCTTGTAATTTACCAGGATCGGCGTCAAAAGTGACCTGCCGTGGCAACGGCGGATCTTGCTTCTGGACTGCTTCGCCAATTCTGTTTAGGCTGAAGGACTTGAGATATAACTGTTTGTATTCCTCCATAGCCCGCTCCATAGCTTGCTTCTGATCATCTCTCAGATTTGCTTCGGAGACTTCAATGACACTCTTCGGATTGATCCCAGCAGTATTGTCCATTAAGCTTGTAATGGGCTAAACTGTGGTCAAAAGATGTGATATGTCCCACCGGGTGTGCCAAAAGAGGTGTTGACACAAAAAAAGCGTCAGGATCTGCGAACACCTCGGGCTTATACCCGAATTCGGTATCCGAGGGCGTGCCAGTCGATTTGACCAGTTAATCGACAAGGATGATAAATAGAACAAGATCTGAACGAGACAATGGCGATCCGCCCAGATGTCAAGGCCCAAACCTGATCAGGATAACTAGAACAATAGCAGAATGAGACGACAGTGATGCGCCGTACGTCAAAGCTCTGATTGCTCAAAACACGGAACTTGCAAGGTTGAAGCATAGTGGGCCAGGCGGTTGAAGCTGGCAAGGTACTCTGTCACTGACCTGGTACCCTGAGCAAGCCTCATGAACTCAGTGAGCTTCATCTCCATCACTCCATCAGGGATGTAGTGACGGCGCATAGCAGTGGAGAACTGTTCCTAGGTAACCGCGGTAATGGCAGGTAAGTTATCGCGGTATTGGGACCACCAGATACTTGCTAGTCCTTCCAGCCTGTGCGCGGCATACTCCGCCTTTAGCTCCTCCGTCAGGCGCAGAAGTCGGAACTTCTGTGTCATGGAGTGCAACCATTCATCGACCTCCAACAGTTCAGTAGCTTCCTTGAAGAACAGAGGACGCGTGTCCATGAAATCCTTGTAGGAGCTGTACTGGTTAGGCACGAGGCCTTGATGTTGCCTATGCTGCTAAGCCGTGCTGGCGGCGATGTCGCGCAAGGTCTCGTTCATCTGGCGCTGCATCTCCTCCACACTCCTTTGGCTGCCCAGAAACTGGCCAAAGAATGCCTCCGGTGTGATCGGAAGTGGTGGTGGCTGGTCTTCCCTGGCTGCCTCTCCATCACCCCGGTTAGTGCGACGAGTGTTAGCCGACATCTGTATATCGTTATGTGATGTTATATTGAACAATGAATAAATATCGTGCTGTACAAAATGTAATATCAAGCACACAACCAGATATAATTAATCATCCTTCCACATAACATCATAGAATTAATTACTCATCATAAGCATACAAATAAGAACAACATCTAGACTTAAATCCAAATTCGGCTTACACATAACGAAAATCCAAATTAAATAGAGTCTTAAACAACATGATACAAAAGCTCCCAACGCGAAAGGTCAAACTCCTAATCTAGCGCTCAGTCCGCGTCGGAGAAGTACTGCTCTCCGTCGGAGTCGTTGAGGTAGGGCTCGTCAGCGAAGGCCTCGTTCGGAGCCATGTCCTCCTCTGGTGGGTCAGGACCAAGGATCACTCCGTCCTGTGGCTTGGGCTCCTTAGGTGCAGGTGCTGCAGCTGCTGCTGGTGAAGAGCGTGAAAAGCCTTGTTGCGCACTACCACCCCATACTCACTTTGTTTATTTTTGAAAACCCATTTGGTACCTATGGGGTGGCAACTAGGTGGTGGAGGAACTAAGACCCAAACGCGGTTTCGCTCAAAGTTTTCTACCTCCTCATGCATGGCATTAACCCAATCCGGATCCATCAAAGCGTGTCCAACATCACTAGGCTCAAAAGACGCGACAAAAGCCGAATGAGCAAAGTGAGAGAGATAGGACCTAGACCGCATGACTTGCCGGTCGATGTCGCCGATGATGTTCTCCGACAGGTGCTGCCGCTGGATGTGGCGGGGAGCCTGCCTGGACGAAGTGGCCTCCCCCTCGATAGCAGCTAGAGCTCCCTTAGGTGCAACGGGCACCGACTGAGGAAGCTGCTCGAACAACCCCCGTGTAGAGGAAGTAGTCGGGTCGGGACCGTGAGCCAAAGTAGACGTCGCAGGGTCGACGGGGGCAGCCAGTGGAGTTGGCTCGGGATCACCCCAATCGGCATAATCCTGCTTCTCCTCCACAAAGATGCTAGTGTTCACCTCATCATCACCTGTAAGCTCAAAAGCAGTGGAAACACAGGGCATAGTCTCATCGAAAGTAATCTCACAAGTCTTCATCACTCGGTTAGTCTCAAGGTTAAGTGCACGATAAGCACGAGAGTGAATAGAATAACCAAGAAAGATACCGTCAGAAGACCGTGACTCAAAATTGTCCAACTTACCGCCCTTCTTGAGGATGAAAGACTTGCACCCAAACACCCGTTGGTGACTTACCTTGGGTGGTCTCCCAAATCGCAGCTCATAAGAGGTCTTTTTCTTGAAAGCTCGGAGGAAAATGCGATTGGAAACATAGCAAGCAGAACTGAGTGCTTCGGCCCAATACCTCCTAGGAGTCCTATGCTCATCGAGCATCGTCCTGGCCATCTCAACAAGGGTCCGATTCTTGCGCTCAACAATACCGTTCTGCTGGGGAGTGTGAGGTGAGGAAAACTGATGGTCGAGTCCCAAGGAAGGACTAAGAGATGCAAAGTGAGCGTTCTTGAATTCCATGCCATGGTCACTGCGGATAGCTCTCATGGCATTCTTCGGTAGCTCATTTTGCAATCTCAAAATCAGATCTTGAACCAAAGGAAAAGCCTCAACCTTACTCTCCAAAAAGAACGCCCAAGAGTACCTCGAGTAGTCATCAACGACTACAACAACATACCAATTCCCTCCTTCCGACCTGACCCGAGCTGGACCAACTGTGTCCATGTGTAAGAGCTCGCCAGGTCGAGTGGTCATGACCTCAGTCACAGGAGGATGGGAAGCGGCAACCATCTTGCCATGCCTGCAAGGATGGCAAACCAAAACTTTCTCGAACTTTAGCTTTGGCAATCCTTGGATAAGGTCCATTGAGCTAAGCCTTGCAAGCAAGTCAAAACTCAAATGTCCCAATCTCCTATGCCACTTCCAAAGCTCGGAAGAAGAACCGGCAAGAAGACAACGAGAAGGTCCGGAAGAGATAGAAAAATCCGCACGAAACACCTTCCCGAAGGGTAAAATCCGACAAACAAGCTCACCACAAGAGTCCAAAATCCGAGAGAGATTAGGCTTGAAACTAACTTCAAAATCGTCATCAAGGAGTTGCGAAACCAAAAGAAGGTTAAAATGCAAATTCGCAACCAAAGAAACATTTTTGAGGACAAAAGAAGAGTTCACTCGGATGGACCCTCGGGAGACAACCTTACCTTTACTCTTGTCCTCGAATGTGATATACTCGGTGTGGCGCACGGGGTCGAGGCTGGAGAACCACTTGGCACTTCCGGTCATATGGCGTGAACATTCGGAATCCACAAGCCAAGTCTCCTCTAGTCCTCCTTCCTACATCAATAAAAAGACATAGGGTGAGCAAACGACGCAACACTGGGGTTAGTAAACCGTGAAGGATACCAGTGTCGTCCAATTTTCCCAAAGGATGGGTTAGGAGAAAAACCAAACATCTCCTGCCCCACAGAGGGATAGCGATCACCACGATAGGGAAAACGTGGTTCGCTAAGGAAGGGTGGAGTAAAGCCACTGCCACGAGGCCCGTAGTCGTATGGGTCACGACTGGTACCCCGCCGGGCATGACCACCACATGGTCTCGCCTCTTGAGGCCTAGCACCTTGAGGCATTGTACCTCTTGGCCTAGTAGTGCACCTCTGAACTACTAGTTCACGCACCCCAACTCGTGGGTGGTACATGTCCCGGTTGTTCAACTCAACCTGCCTCTGATCATCTCTCTTCCTCCTAAAGCAAAACTCAGCCAAGTGCCCATCCCTCTCATAATACTCACAATGGTACCTCACCACACTCTTGGTAGGCACTCTCTTGTTGGGTTGGGTGGCTCTAGCTTTCTTAGGAAGGGGATCACTAGAGATGTCTGGCAGTGTGTCAAGTGGGTTGCGAAGATGGTTCCGTTTTGTAATCCACACTTGCTTCCGTGGAGTGGTTTTGGGTGGCTCTTCAAACACACCATCTCTCATAGGAAACTCAGAGGGGTTGGTAGGCTTAGGTGGGGTGATCTTGGTGAACTTGGGAGGTGTGGTGGGTTTCTCACTCATGCTTAAACCATTGCACTCACCAATCTTCCCAAACAAGCTATTGTCCTTCCCACCTATAGCAAAGCCTACTCCCGTGTTGCCAGCCCTTTTACATTGGCTAAGCAACATCCCTAGCTGAAGATGGACCGAAGGTATGTGTTTTCCTCCTTGGTACGCATCTTGTCGTGTCTGCACGACGCGATCTCAAGCTCCAAAGCCTCAAAGGGATCCGACTCTCTAGTGTTATCTGAGCTGACCTTCTCTAACATAGCGATCCTAGCATCCTTCTGTGCCAGCTCAGAACGCAAGCCTAAGGAAGACATGCACGCACCAAGTAAGCTAGGCCTAGCCTTCAGCTCACTAACATCCTCAAATAGAGTGTCATACTTGTCCTGGAGAGTGACAAGATCAGACATGTGGATGGCACAAGCATCACACTCTACCTCCTCGGTAACCACCACAGACGCCTTAGCAAAATCTAGCTCATGAAGTGTGCTAAGGTACTTCGCCTTAAAATCGTTTCTCTCACAAGCGGCACGCTTGAGCAACGCATCTTGACTCATCCTCGTTCAGAGACTCAAGCTCGAGAGAGAGGGATTCGATGGTGGGTGATACCTCGGGTGTGTCGGAGTCATAGTCGTAGTCGGGGCCATCCTTGCGCTTCTCGACCTTACCTTCTTCAATCGCCATGGTGGAAAAACCACCGTACTTGGCGTCGGCGTAGAAGCATAGGCCATTGAACTCGTCCTCAACGTTCCCCTTTGACTCATCATCGCTTGAGGAAGCACCTCCGTCAGAGGAAGCATTGAATGGTTGTTGTGAAACCGTGAGAACCTAGTGATGACTAGGGCCAGCTCGTCATCTCCAAGAGCCTCCACTTGCTCCTCTGTCACAGAAATCAAAGACAAAGCGAACAAAGAGTGTGAAGGGTCAGAGAAGGAAGAAGACATACCGTCGGGGCCAGAAACCAACGCCATAGATGGTTTCGACAGGTTTTCTAGCTTGGCCCGGGTCTGGTAGTCAATATCCGAAGACTTGAGCTTGCTGAACAGCTCGTCCACGTTCAGGGCATCATAGCCCGGTGACTCCTAAATGGCAGCCACCTTCATCTCCCACACTTTCTGATCAAGAGTATGCAATAGCTTGATAGTCATCTCATAATCATCATAAGGCAAGTTGGCCCGATTGGCACGCATCTTGTTGACGATAGATTGGAAGCGAGTGAACATCCCGTCAACAGATTCGCCGGCCAACTGAGCAAAGTTCTCTTACTCTCTACGGTACGTGTCGAAGAGTCTGGACTTGATCTGAGGGTTGCCCTCATGATATCTCAAGAGTGTTTGTCAGACCTCCCGTGCCATAGTGAGACTCGAAACCTGCTCAAACTCAGGAAGAGACAAACAAGAGAAGAGAATACTACGGGCTCTTGTGTTTGATGCATGTTGCGTGACATGGAGTTCGGTGATCTAAGCTTCAAGAACCACGTAGTTCTCATTCTCACAAATCTCCCAAAACTTTGTGTCAAGCCCTTGGAGGTAAGCGGACATGCGCACCTTCCAATAGGTAAAGTTGGTTCCATCAAAGTAAGGAGGTTTACCATCATCTCGCTCCATGTCGCCTTCGCGGATCAAGAACCATGTAAGGTGGATTGATCCTTAACCGTCTTTGATACCAATTGAAGGATCGGAAACGACGACCAGAGAGGGGGGGGGGGGGGGGGGTAAATGGGAGCCAAATAAAAATTTCTTTCGGAAGATCTTGACCCTTGTCCCAAGCACGACCCAAAGTATGAACTAGGCTCACGACCCACAAGTGGGTGGATGTTCTAGGAGATGTCCTAGGAACACAACGGAGCTAGCAACAAACTCAGAGAAACAAACCGCAACAAGAACGGAGGAAAACAACAATCAACAGGGGCTCCAGACTACTTTAGTCAAGACCTCTAGCCCAATGGAAGTGGTCCGGAGCCTTTGGTCTGGTGCTCACCAGGGCACCTCCGGGCTAGTACGACACTCACGCTTGAAGTCCGACGCTCACCCAGAAACCATGCAGGGAGTGCCCAGGCTCCGGACAACTAGTCCGACGCTTACCGTCGAACTATAGGAAGTAGTTTGGTGCTCACTCCAGCCACTGCGCACAAGAACACAAGGAGCTCCCTAGCTCCGGACTCTGGTACGACGCTCACCGTTGGACTAACGCACCTGGTCCGGAGCTTAGGGAAAGTCGTCCGGAATGTGGTCCGACGCTCTCGAGCAGAAACTCTGAAAACCCGCGAAAACGAATTTCTCTCCGCCAAATCTTCCCAAAACTCAACCAAATGATCACCAACTGCAACCAAACTTTGTAGGCATTATCCTAGTGTAGTTGGGGAGCTATCCCGAAGAAATCATCGCTCAATTTGGAGAGGATAAATGGGAACACTCAGATTTGGGGGAGAAGAAAGCAAAATGAAGAACGCCACAAAGAAATCGCCCGATCTACGCACTCGTGAGGTTTGAGGAGAATTCCTTCGGTGCAAAGATGCTCCTCACGAATACAAATAACTTGGTTCAAGTGGATTTTGCAAATATACTCTCAACAAAGAGAAATCATCTCAGAAAAAAGAGAGCGCAAAAGCAAAACGCAAAGAACACAAGCAACCGGGGAGACTCGATCAAGAAACTAACCGTGCCATGACACTTGGAGAGTCAGGCCTCCGATTCCCACCAAAAGATTCGAGTTCTTCCAGAGGTTGGTGAAATCAACCTAGGGATCTCATGAACTAGAGAGAGGGTAGAGAGAGAGAGAGTTGGGGCAAATGATTAGGGTTCCAGAGATGGGATGAGGGATACCCTTTCATCCCCTACTTAACGGGTTTTGGCTATTTCCTAAAGACCCCCTTAGATACAAGACCGAATTACCTAGCCCTAAGACATTCTAATACAAGTCGGTAACTCTCAGCCACTCATTTGAATGGACAGCCTCGCTTCCTGTCGGGAGTTGCCGTCGCCGCGACGCAACCTCTAGGATTCCGCCACGTGCGATCCCCGCTTCCTAGGAAGGTCCACCCGAGTTTTGAGGCCCAAACCCGTGAAACCCGCCACCGGTAGCTTTGGGCTCAACTACTGAACCCCGAGTTTTGCGGCCCAAACTCGGAAACCATCGCGGATGGTTTTGAGGCCCAATCCACCAAACCACTCGACGCGAGCCACCTTGTCACAGCCCGGTCGGACTCCGAGTCCCCTAAGCCGCTGCTCGACTCGCGCGTCCACCGTCTTGACTTGGTCAACTCGGTCTACCTCCATGTCTTCTCGCACTCGCCGGTGCCAGATACTAGCCACCACAGCTAGTCCGCCAGCGCCTATGGTCCCTTAGTCCGAGCCCCGCTTCCACCTTTCACCGCTCTCAGTCTATCGGCACGGTAAGCCTCTACTCGACCTTCTCCACGCCACTGACCACTGTCACTAGGCATAGTACCTGCACACCACAAGCCGATAGACAGGCACACACATGCTTTCGCAAGAGGTTAGAAGTAAACGCTCAAATTGAAACACTCAAGTGTCGGTCAATCACTCATCATCAAAACTAAACATTCATGGGTACTTATCTACCATGTGTTCGCACATTCAGAATCGGGGAAGACAACGGCGATTTAAGAGGCTTACAAGGTGAAGCACGAGCCGCAAAAAAGAAACAATTATAGTTTAAATTTGAAGCCAAGTACTCCTTCTACATTTCAAAGTGTATGAAAAAGTATCAAGACAGGAAATCGATAATGGCACCGTACAACTTTGGGTAAGTACATGAGTTTGGGTAGTGGCACCGTATAACTTTGGGTGATCAAACTACATAATAATTTGATTCATGCAGGGACCACTGACGTCATCATTTATCCTAAAAAAGGAAAGGTGGTGGTATTAGACTCTGCAAATTATCATCAACGAAAAGACATTGTACGTCATAGTTGAGGACGTGTGCCTTTTCCTCATCAAACAAGTCATCTCAAGTGTAGGGAAATATCATGATTATGATAGTGAATTAGCCAAGCCCGAGTACGAAGCGCTAACACAAGTTTATAGCCTAAATCTTACTCGGTTCGGTTTTTAGAGGACAAGTCCAAACTCTTGATGTATATAGACCTGTAACTTTATGTGTGTGAGTGTGAGACTCATGTATATAGTATTCCATACACTTGTAACTTTATTACGAGCATGGTACTTTGAAGAAAGAAATCTATGTATGAGATATTTAATTTACATGTTGCTATATATTTGAACACCATCCAATAGGGTTTAGTAATTTCAATAACAATATATATGTATATATTAAATAATACAATAATATATATAAAATACCAAAAAATTAAAATTGGAAAATCTTTTCCACGGGCGGTTCTCTTAGTGAACCGCCTTTGTAAATGATGCATTTACACAGGCGGTTCACTAAGAGAACCGCCTGTGGAAATGGCTTTCTATAGGTGGTTCTCAAGCAACCGCCAGTAGAAATATTCCATTTCTACTAGCCCCCAGCACCGGCGGTTCGGGAAAACGCCTGTAGAAATGCGTTCCGAACCGCATGCATAGTAAGCTTTTGTACTAGTGACAGTAGCATGATAATTTAGGAACCACTTACTATTTTTTGGTTAATTGCTTGGTACTTGTTTGAAGAGTAATTTGATAGTACTTATTGTTCTGTTCTATTTTTAGTTACTTGTTTTTTTATGGATATTTGGTTATTTTTGGAAGCATGGAGAGTGTAATTTGGTAGTAGTAAGGACCCTGCTTGCACTCTTAAATTAAAGCATGCAGCACGGTGGAGCAACGTTGGTAGGTTCAAGCAGGTTTGAACTGTGGAGCACCGTGGTTTGTTAGATAATGAATATCCCTTCGTAGTCTATATACATTGTATATGTTAGTTATAGAGTTGTTACTAGATTGTAGCGTTGTATCTAATCTATGTAACAACCCTTGTAACAACCTGAGTTGTATACGCCACCGCCATGGGGGATGTTCCCTGGCTATTTAACATGCAACCAAGGATCAGGGAGAGGTACTCGTTAAACCCTATTTCACATGGTAATCAGAGCATAATCTCCCAACGGAGTTTATCGATCCATAATGGGCTCCACTTCCACCACAGCATGCCATCCTCTCCACCCTCGGTCTCCTTCCGGTCAGCAAAAAGTTGGCCCATGGAAACTTTACCCTCTGGCGTGCACAAGTCCTCTCTTCCATCCAAGGAGCAGAGGTCTTCGACTTTCTCAGCCCCTCAGCCAAACCACCAACCAAATATCTTCCCAAGAAGAAGAACAACGATGAAGAAGAGGAAGCAATCCTAAGCAAGGAGTATACCTCCTGGGTAGCAAAGGATCAACAGATCCTTAGCTATCTTCTTGTCTCCCTATCATGGGAGATTCTGCAGCAGGTATAAACTGCGACGACGGCGGCCGAAGCATGGGCCGCCATCGAGGGGTTCTTCGCCTCGCAATCTCGAGCTCGGCTGATCTCCACCAGGATGGTCCTTGCGACCGCGTCCAAGGGTACGTCCACCATCGCCGAGTACTATGGCAAGATGAAGTCTCTCGCCGACGAGATGACCTCGGCGGGGCACCGCCTGGAGGACGATGAGATGGCGTCCTACATCCTGACGGGCCTCGACGACGCCGACTACGACTCTGTGGTGACCTCTGTTGCTCAGAGGATCGGACCAATCTCCCTAGGTGAGTTGTATACCCAATTGGTTGCTCATGAATAGAGATTGGAGATGCGTAACGGGGATCTCAATCCTCCACCAACCTGGCGTCCCATGGAAATCGGGGTGGAAACAACTCCACTCGCGGTGGCCGCGGGGGTTTCATCCGTGGCGGCAAGCAGAAGAACAGCTGCCCCAACTCCGGCTCCAACAATAGTCGTGGGAGCTCCTTCTAGGCAGGTCTCATCTGCCAAGTTTGTGGCAAGGAAGGCCACCCAGCCTTTCGCTGCTACAAGCGCTATGTCGAAAGGTTTCAAGGGAATGCACCACAACAGCAACAGAAGTCTGCCTCCAATGTCACATCGTCGTACGGAGTAGATACAAATTGGTACATGGACTCCGGGGCGACTGACCACATCACCAGCGACCTCGAGAAGCTCTCCTTCTGCGACAAGTACCATGGAGGCGAGTCTGTCCACACCGCCAACGGGTCAGGTATGGAGATCTCACATGTCAGTCACGGTTTTGTGCATTCACCTTCACAAAAAATTCATCTTCGTAATATTCTACATGTTCATGATGCAAACAAAAGTTTAGTACCAGTCAATCGTCTCTCACGAGACAATAATGCTGTTGTTGAGTTCCATCCAAATTGTTTCTTTGTAAAGGAGCTGGCGACGAGGAAAACCCTTCTAGCAGGCAAGGCTGAGGGAGGTTTGTATCCTATCAAGTCTTCGAGTAGATCGTCATCGTCCACCAATAAACAAGCCCTTGGAGCTGTCAAACCTCCTATGTCCGTGTGGCATAGCCGGCTAGGACATGCTTCGAGTCCTGTCGTCAATCGAGTCATTAGCAATCATAAGCTTCCTTCCTCGCATGATGTGAACAATAAAGTGTGTGATGCATGTCAAAAAGGCAAGAGTCATCAGCTGCCTTTTCCCAAGTCGACTAGTGTGTCAGCTAGTGCTTTAGATCTTATTTTTTCAGATGTATGGGGACCTGCCCCAACATCAGTGGGTCGTTTTAGTTACTATGTAAGCTTCATCGATGACTACTCGAAATTCACTTGGATCTACCTAATTCGTCAAAAGTCTGAAGTTTTTCGGTGTTTTCGTGATTTCCAAAGCTTAGTAGAACGCCAGTTCAACAAAAAAATTTGATCTATCCAAACCGATTGGGGAGGGGAATATCAATCACTCAATCCTTTTTTCCATCGTGTCGGCATTCGACACCTTGTTTCATGCCCGCACACACATCAACAGAACGAGGCTGCCAAGGGTAAGCATAGACACATCGTAGAGATGGGGATCACCCTACTCGCTCTTGCCTCCATGTCGCTTAAGTTCTGGGATGAAGCGTTTCAAGCAGCCATTTTTTTGATAAATCGGCTACCTTCCAAAGTTATAGATTTTGACACACCCCTTCATCACCTCTATAGTCAAGAAGCTGATTACAGTTTCCTTCGCACATTCGGGTGTGCCGTGTGGCCGAATCTTCGTGCCTATAACACACGCAAATTACAGTTCTGCTCCAAGCGTTGTATGTTCGTTGGCTATAGTAACTCTCACAAAGGGTTCAAATGTCTAGATCCAAGTGAGGGGCGTATTTACATCTCTCGTGATGTTGTGTTTGATGAAACAGTGTTCCCGTTCTCCACGCTACACCCGAATGCCGGTGCTCGGCTTCGCTCAGAACTCAGTATCCTACCCGACATCCTCCTAAATCACTCCATGAGTTTTGAGGATGCACAAATTCGTGATCAACATTGTGATTCTCCTAACCCAGCTAATGTCATCTCGAGCTCTTATGTGCATTCACATGTTACAGGAAAAAACCGGCTGCGATCACGGAACCATTAGATGTCCCCCCCCATCATTTCATGTGCCGGGGTCGGGGGGGGGGGGCAGCACGGGTCTCCAGGGTGATACGCCTGCGGCAGACGCGCAGTCCGTAGGTGAATCCACCTTGGGATCCCCGCTGGTGCCCAAGAGTCCAGCTTCGGCAGCCCCACCATCCTCCGACCCTGGATCGTCTGCGGGCGCCGACGCTCAGCCACTCTCAGCAATGGCTGGTGTGGCTCCGCATTCAGATCCGCACGGGGGAACCACCAACACGGGATCCTAGAGAGATCCGTCTGCGGGATCCAGTGTGGGCACAAGCGGATCCGATGCAAACACCTCCGGTGTACTCTCAGGTGCAGAAATAGATACGCCAATAGATACTGCTCTTGCTCTTGTTGCAGAATTGTCTCCACACGGACCGACCATGCGACTTCAGAGAGGTAAAGTGAAGCCAAAGCAATACACTGATGGCACAGTAAGGTGGGGAATGGCGGCAGTATCTGCACCAGAAGAACCATCCAGTATACATGAGGCACTCAAGAATAAAAAATGGGTGTCAACAATGGACGCTGAGCATCAAGCATTGATGAAGAACAAGACCTGACATTTGGTTCCACCATCCAAAGGTAAAAATATAATAGGTTGCAAGTGGGTATATAAGATAAAGAAGAAAGCGGATGGGTCCATTGATCGTTACAAGGCTCGTCTAGTGGCAAAAGGGTACAAACAGCGCTATGGAATAGACTATGAGGACACTTTCCTTTAAAATAGGAGTTTGTTTTGTTTAGGAAAGGTACGAGTTGTGTCTGTCTACAACTCCTATTACCGGAGTATAAATATGTACCTAGGGGTCATGAGAAAAAGAAATCAATCATATATGAAACAAATCAATTACTTTTTATCTATTTTTCAGCAATTCTACTTTTATTGCATTAGCCTTAGTTTATCTACGAGTTATTGAAGCTTCGACGACCTGCATCTCCTTGATCTCCGCCAAAACCTTGCAAGTTCCGCATGGGAGTAATCTGAGCCTTGACATCCGGGCGCATCGATGTTGTCTCGTTCAGCTCTACTCTAGTTATCCTGATCAAGTCTGAGTCTTGGCATCCGGGCGCATCACCGTTGTCTCGTTCAGATCTTGTTCTAGTTATCGTCCTTGTCGATTAACTGGTCAAATCGACTGACACACCTTTGGATATCGAATTTGGGTATAAGCCCGAGGTGTTTGCAGATCCTGCCGCTTTTTGTGTCAACACCTCTTTTGGCACACCCGGTGGGACCAATTGTACATCTGTTATGGGTGATCATACCGACTTCAATCCGAGGAACGTCATCGAAGTCTCCGAGGCCGATCTAAAAGATGATCAGAAACTGGCTATGGAGCGGGCTATGGAGGAGTACAGGCAATTGTATCTGAGGTCCTTCAGCCAAAGCAGGAGCGGCGAAGCCATCCAGAAGCAAGATCCGCCGTTGCCGCGGCAGGTCACGTTTGATGCCAATCCTGGTAAGTTGCAATAGATGGTTAATTCTGCGTTAAATCAAACATTAATTAGCCACTCCAATGTGTTGTCCAACACTGTATACAATGCTGTCATGCAATCTTTCAAAGAAGGACAATCACCTCAATATGTTGGTCCAGCATATCATCAGCCTGGATCGGCATCTATAAACGCATCGGCAGCTCCAATGATGTCTTCTACTCCTGTGGATCCGTCTGCCGATGTGGCTACACCGCCAAGGCCAAGTCCTGAAAGCGTCACCAAGCTTAGTGCAGATCCAGTGGCATCGGCAATGTCGGGACCTGCTGTCCAGAATCATCCAGCTCCCGTCAACTGGTGGGGATACGGTATGCCTTCAAATCCATCTGCTAGTTCCAATCTGGTGCAGGGAGACAATTCAGCTTGGAAGAGCTCCATGGCATCGGCAATGCAATCACAGCCGATGTTTCCTACGATGCATTACTCTACGTCTCCAACTGTGCAAATGCCATCAGAAGACCTCCAGGTGGTGATTCCTAAAGTACCTCTGATGCCACCATCGGCAAATGTTGTGCCGATGCAACAAAGCATAGCAACTGGGAGTCAGCCTATGCTGGAGCAGCAGGCGCCGGTTAACTATCAGCCATCGGTGAGTCACATGCCGATGATTTATAATCCTGGATGGGCAAATCAGCCGCTAGTTCAACAGCCTGGCGTACTAATGTATCATTATGGAAGTCCAGCAAACACTCAGAATGGAGCATCGGTACAGCAAACGATGAATATGATGCCACAACATAACCCAGTGAGTGCAAAATTATCCATTGGTAAGTCAGCCGATGCATAACGTCCAGATGACTGGTGTTGCGCCCGGGACAATTACTCCGCATCATCTTCTACCAAGATCTGAAGGGGCGCATCAGCCGGCTCCACCAGTCAACAATCAACCAATGAGTCGGAAAGAGCAGGATGCATATTGGACCGATAAGATTGTCGAAGTGATGAAAGAACATTTCGGTATTAAACCCAAGGTCAATACATACTTATTGGAGGCCATATCCTCCGGCGTACGACTTAATTCCTCTCCCGAATCGGTACAAGGTGCCTGATTTTACCAAATTCTCTGGTCAAGATGACACGTCAACAATGGAGCACATCAACCGCTTCATTATCCAGTGTGGAGAAGCTACCAACAGGGAAGAGCTGAGGGTGAGATTGTTCTCATCATCATTGTCTGGATCAGCATTCACATGGTTTATATCATTGACTCCAAACTCTGTAATCACATGGGCCGATCTAGAGAGGCAGTTTCATAAATACTTCTTCGTTGGCATAGATGAAAAGAAGATTACCGATTTGGTTAAGCTGAGGCAACGTAATGATGAATCGGTGGAAAGCTTTGTCCAGAGGCTGCGAGACACGTAGAACAAGTGCTACAGCTTGATGCTTGATGATTGACAATTGGCAGATTTGGCCTTCCAAGGATTACTGCCGCACATCAAAGATAAGTATGCGTCTCAAGAGTTCGAAAGCCTGAGTCACCTTGTGTAGAGAATTGCTGATCAGGATGTCAAGACTTTTGAGCCTAGAAAAACTTGGAATAAAAAGGTGACCTTCATTGAGCAAGAAGAGGATTCCGATGAAGAGCTAAGCATCAGCGCGGCCGAATGGGGGAAAGACAAGAAATCTATGTCTTGTCCGTTTGGCCAGAAGGAAGCTGAAAGGTTCACCTTTGATATCACCAAGACCGATAGGATGTTTGACTTATTACTTCAAGAAGGGCGGATCAAGTTGGCGCCTAACCAAGTAATTCCATCGGTCGAAGAGCTCAGAAAGATCAGGTATTGCAAGTGGCACAATGCGACTTCGCACAGTACCAATGACTGCAAAGTATTCAGGCAGCAGTTGCAGTCAGAAATTGAATCTAGACGAATTAGATTTGAAAATTCTAAAGCCCAGAAACCGATGAGGATTGATCAGCACCCGTTTCCAAATAATATGGTGGAAACCAGTGGAAAAACTAAAGTGCTGACATCGGAAGTTGCCAGGAAGAATGCATCGGTAGATCCTGGCCATCAAGTAGCTGAGCGTGATGAGAGGAGGTTTGCCGATGACAGAAAGGGCAAGAAAGTTGCCGATGAAGGTAGCAATGCCAAGAGGGCTCCTGGTGTTGTAATCACGCATAAGCAGCCAAGGCAAAAGTATCGGCAATCACAAGAGGAGCGACATCGGCAAGAAGGAGAAGAGCACCAAGAGTGGCTTCGGCATAAGGACCACTGGAAGTGTCCCTTCTTCATTCACTGCTGGGAAGAGGGCATCAAGCTACCTACTGCTGATAATTGTCCCGAATGCAATGGGTATTACCCTGCCGATCGGTCAGATAAGAAGCCTTGCTTTAACGATCGGACATCCGGGTATGCTAGGCCGCTCAGAGAGAAGAAATCGGCACATGACCGGCTGGGGGGCAAGCTCAGCGCACATGATAGACTTGGCAGGCACGTTAGTCAGGAAGAACTTGAGGAGATGGCCAATGCAAAAGTGCCCGACGAAGAAATATTCTCCAGAGATCCAAACATAAGGAGTGGTGCCGATGCAAGCGGTGAGAGGCAGGGCCAGCCTATTTGGAAAACCAAGCTTCCTCAATGGTGCCCTAAGGGTCTGACGAAGACTCAGAAAAGGAGAATCCAGCGCGAACGCCAAAGTGACTTATATGACAATGAAGATCCTTCAAGGGAAAAGCAGTGGAGGCCAAAGCGCAGAGATAGGGATCCATCAGCAGAGATCAATATGGTCGTCATATTGCCAATGGAGTTCATGACACCTGTCAGCGACGAAGAAGAGGCTGCTGAAATGGCGTAATTGGTGTTGGATCCGATGGCAGTTGTCTTTGAGAAGCCTGCCGATGATGAAAGGCAGCACCTGAGGGCCTTGTTTGTTAAGGGCAAAGTAGATGGACAGCCTGCAACGAAGATGCTGGTGGACGGTGGGGCATCAATAGATATAATGCCGTATGTCATGTTCAGGAAGCTTGGGAAAGGTGACCAAAACTTAGTCAAAATGGACATGAAGCTCAAAGACTTTGAAGGCAATGTGTCACCAGCTATGGGAGCTGTATGTGTTGAATTGACCATCGGTAGTAAGACTTTGCCGACGGCGTTCTTCGTGATTGGTGGCAAAGGCACCTACAACTTACTCCTAGGAAGGGATTGGATCCACACCAATTGCTGCATCCCTTCCATGATGCACCAAAGTCTTGTGCAATGGGTCGGGGACAAGATTGAAGTCGTCCGAAGTGAGACCCCATCGATCTTTGCATCGGCAGAATCGGAAACTTATGAGCAAACCAGGTGCATATCAGGTGAAGCTTGGGACACGGAGTTCCTCAAAGTTGCCGATTACCGCATTACACCGATCCAAGCAGTCGGTGCTGAAGAAGAGTTTTAATGGATCAATTCGCCGATGATGGAAAACTGGGACAGGGGTTCACATCGGCCGATGATTTAATAAAGGTAGATATCGGCGATGGTAGTAAGCATAGGCCTACTTTTATTAGTGTTTAGTTAAATTCCGGATGTAAGTAGCAATTGATTGACTTATTAAAAGAGTATAAAGATTGTTTTGCTTGGGATTATACAGAGATGCCTGGTCTAGACCGATCAATAGTCGAACATCGGTTGCCTATTAAGTCTGGTTTCCAACCACATCGGCAACCTGCGCGCTGATGTAATCCTATGGTGTTGCCTGACATTAAAGCTGAAATTACAAAGTTAATTGAAGCTGAGTTTATTCGGCAATGTCGATATGCCGATTGGATTTCTAATGTGGTTCCTGTGTATAAGAAGAACGAAAAACTTCGTGTTTGTATTGATTTCAGGAATCTCAATAAGGCTACACCGATGGATGGTTATCCGATGCCCGTTGTCGATCTGCTGATCGATGCTGCTGCTGGACATCAAATCATTTGCTTCATGGATGGTAATGCTGGATATAATCAGATATTCATGGCTGAAGAAGACATATCCAAGACTGCTTTTAGATATCTAGGTCATGTCGGTTTATTTGAGTGGGTTGTCAAGACTTTTGGCTTCAAGAATGCCGGTGCTACTTATCAAAGAGCAATGAATTTTATCTTTCATAAGTACATCGGCATGATAGTCGAAATCTATATTGATGATGTGGTGATTAAATCTGGAAATTTTGAAAAGCATCTTGCCGATTTGCGAAAAATCCTAGAATGCACAAGGGAACATGGGTTGAAGATGAATCCTAACAAGTGTGCATTTGGTGTATCGGCAGACCAGTTTCTGGGTTTTATGGTGCATCAGAGAGGCATCGAGATCGGTAGAAAATCTATTGATGCAATTAATAAGGTGGTTGCCCCTACAAACAAGACTGAGCTGCAATCCTTGATTGGCAAGATTAATTTCATTAGAAGATTTATATCCAACTTATCTGGTAAGATTAAATCTTTTAGTCCATTGTTAAAGCTGAAAACCGATCAAGAGTTTACATGGAAAGAGGAACAACAGTTAGCCTTGGAGGAGATCAAGAAATATTTGGTAAACCCTCTAGTCTTGGTTCCACCTCAGCACGGGAAACCTTTCAGATTGTATTTGTCTGCCAATGACAGTGTTATCGGGTCATCCTTGATTCAAGAATTTGAAGGGAAAGAACGTGTGATTTATTATTTAAGCAGAAGGCTGGTAGATGCTGAAGCCAGGTATTCGGCCATAGAAAGATTATGTTTATGCTTATATTTCTCTTGCATAAAATTAAGGCATTATTTATTATCGGTTGAATGCACTGTTATCCACAAAGATGATGTGGTTAAGTATATGGTGTCGATGCCAATATTAAGTGGGAGAATCAGAAAATGGATTCTAGCACTTTCAGAGTTTGATCTGAAATATGAATCGACCAAGGCAGTTAAGGGTCAGGTGATGGCCGATTTTGTTACTCAACATTGCAATATGATAAGATATGTAGAGATTGCTCCTTGGACTTTGTTTTTTGATGGGTCTACATGCAAGGAAGGGGCAGGTATCGGTATTGTTTTAATCAAACCCCGTGGACGGAAATATGAAATTTCACTGCCGATTGTTGCTACCTCAACAAACAATCAGGCTGAGTACCAGGCTCTGCTAAAGGGGTTGGAATTACTCAGGGAAGTACGTGTTGATGCTGTTGAGATCTTCGGTGATTCCATGTTAGTAATTAACCAATTGATTGGAACATATGAATGTCGAAGTGAAGCTTTAGTTGCGACCCATGAAAAGTGTTTGCAGTTATTAAAGGAGTTCAAGGAATACCGCCTTGAACATGTTCCCAGGTTGCATAATGAAGAGACCAATCGGTTAGCACAAAATGCTTCAGGATATCAGCCGATTCAAGAAGTCATGACATCGGTGATGGTTGTCGATGACTGTAGAAAAGAAATTGCCTATTACTTAAGAGATCCGTCTAAGAAGGCGTCTAAGGTTTCAAACTACCAAGTATGTGCTCCTTGACAATGAATTGTATTATCGGACAATTGATGGAATTTTGCTCAGATGCCTTAGTAGAGAAGAGTCAAAAGAGTTGATGGGCGAGATCCATGAGGGTGTGTGTGGAGCACATCAATCGGCATTCAAAATGAAGTGGATGATTAGGCGGAATGAATATTATTGGCCGACAATTCCTGAAGATTGCTTCAACTATTTTAATGGGTGCCAGGATTGTCAGAAGTTTGGTAACGTCCAGAGGGCGCCTGCGTCGGCAATGAATCCTATAATCAAGCCTTGGCCGTTTAGAGGATGGGCTATTGATCTCATCGGCCAAATTTATCCGCCGTCAAGCAAGGGGCATAAGTTTATACTTGTTGCTACCGATTACTTTACGAAATGGGTTGAGGCAATTCCTTTGAAGAAGGTGACATCGACAAACATGGTAGATTTTGTAAAGGAACATATTGTTTACCGATTCGGTATTCCTCAAACTATTACCACCGATCAAGGGACCATGTTCACATCGGGAGAGTTTGATGAGTTTGCTGCTGGTATGGGGTTCAAGGTATTGAATTCTTCTCCTTATTATGCCCAAGCTAACGGTCAGGCTGAAGCGACTAATAAAGGAGTTATTAAGCTTATCAAACGCAAGATTGAAGAAAACCCTAGAAGGTGGCATATAGTGTTAAATGAAGCCCTATGGTCGTATCGGATGGCGTGTCATGGTGCAACCAAAGTTTCGCCGTATCAGTTGGTCTATGGACACGATGTTGTCCTACCTTGGGAAGTTAAAACTGGTTCTAGGCGATTGTTTTCTCAAGATCAATTGACAACCGATGAGTATGATACTCTTATGAAGGATGAGTTGGAAGACTTAGCAAGTCATCGGTTGGCGGCTTTGATCAGCATTGAAGAAAATAAGAAAAGGGTTGCCAGATGGTATGACAAGAAGGTAAAGGTGAAAAAATTTGCCGATGGTGATCTGGTGTGGAAATTGATTTTACCGATTGGGACTAAGAGTTCTAAGTTTGGAAAATGGTCTCCTAATTGGGATGGTCCGTTTCGGATAAATCAGTCTGTTCATGGTAATGCATATATTTTGGAGACCCTCGAAGGAGTTGTGTTTTCCAGAGCAATCAACGGTAAATACTTGAAGAAATATTACCCTAGTATTTGGGTGGATGCGTAGAATACCCGTTTGAATGCCGATGGAAGAAAAAGTTATATAAGACATCGGTAAAAAGCGTGCTGGCATTATATTAGAAGCAAAATCAAGTATCAGTATTAAACTTGCTGATACAATGGATTGTAACAAATTACAAGGATTGAATAGATGATATTGCACGCAGGCGAATTTGCTCTATTTCTTCCATCTCCTTGTCATCGTCATCGGCGGATCCTTCTATTGGCTTGATCTTTTTCTTCATCCGGAGGGCTTGACGTGCGTCGACATCTCTTTCTTGTTGTAGAGTTTGGATAGCATTTAGAAGTTCGGTCTTCTGTTGATTGGCTGCAATCAAGGCCTCGTCAACTTGTTTCAGCTTTGCTAATAGCTTTTCTTTCCTTCCCGATAGATGGGCAATGTCTTGATCAAGCTCAGTACTAGAAGCTTCTAAGTGACCTATGTTCTTGTGTTTTTCGTCGGCAGATTGCTTGAATTGAAGCATTTTCTCTTCGAGTTCTGACTGGACAGTCCTATCGGCAATACGGCAAGAGAGCCTTTGATACTGGAGTTGCTTACTCTCGAGGAACGCTGCCTGGAAAAGTGTTTCTTCGATATCGGGGGATAGATGACCTTGGATGTCTTTGAAAGCTGTCTTTGCTGCAGTGGAGTCCTAAACGAGATGGGACGTGTCTTGTTGCAGTAAAGATAGTAGTGCTTCGAGCTTAAGTTTGATATCTGCCGATAGAGCTGGAGCAGAGTTTTCTTCATCTTCGTCTTCATCGGGGAGGTTGACGGCGAAGGAGAACAAGCTATTCGTGGAGTCTTAGGTCTGAAAAGGGAGAAGATTAGGGCTTGCCGATTATAAGTTTATGTTATGCGTTTTATGACAGTCAGCTTACCATCTTGAAGCGGATTTCTTGCCTGGGACTTGGGAAGGCAGCTGGCATGGCATCATCTTGAAGATCGGCAATGGTTGCCGATGAACTTGCCTCCGTAGGAGGAGCGGTTGGTGCTGGTAGTGCTGTTGCTGGTAGTGCCTCTGCTGTGGTGGCTGGCTCCTGTGGCGATGATGTCGTCCTATGGTCAGGGATTTCATTTGGTGCTGGTGCCGATGCCGATGCTGTCTCCATTGTTGCAGCTAGTTCCTGCAGCGGTGGTATCGTTTTCTGGTCGAAAATGTCATCCAATGGATGCTCAGGAATAGGCGCCGATGTTGGTTCTGTTATTGGTGCATCGGCGGAAGTTGGTGATGCAGCTGGAGTAGCTCGCCTCAAGCGTTTTTTCTTCGGGACGGCAGTTGGTGAACTAGCCCGTTTCGGTTGCGAAGCTTGGGGGCATCGGCAGCATGAGATGGAGAAGCTTGTACATTTGGAGCAGCTACCGATGACCTTGTTGCCTGAAGAAAATATTTGGTGAAGTTAAATGAAGTG
Source organism: Microstegium vimineum (assembly GCA_022036555.1). Taxonomy (NCBI): domain Eukaryota; kingdom Viridiplantae; phylum Streptophyta; class Magnoliopsida; order Poales; family Poaceae; genus Microstegium; species Microstegium vimineum. Next base: position 42,981,749 of record CM039133.1, read on the forward strand.
AATATTGCCGATGAGAGTTTGTAATCGGTATGAGTGAAATAAAAACTTACTGCAAAAGTTCGCGCCAAGATGGCAGTAGCAGCCGATGGAGTAGCGATGGTCTTTGCGGGTGTCGGCTTATGCTTGAGGGTAACCTTAGGTACCCTTTGAGGTGTGAAGGCAGCCAATGTAGGAGCCTTGTTGCCGATGATTGATGTGGGGCTCATTATTCGAAGGTTGAAGTGCTTGCCTCTCTTGCTCATTTGAGAGATTGGATCATCAACCTATTAAGTAAAAGAGAGTCAGTTGCCGATAGTAGAAGTAAATAATAAGAAATGCATTAGTGAAGAACTTACTGCGTCATCGGGAATGATGTGATCGGCGTCGATCAAATGCCGATAGTAGTCTGATGATTTGGTGAATAGTTGGCTTCTCCATTCTTGCCACCAAGATTTGTACGACTCCATGATAAAAGATGTTGGTGCCCAAGAGGATAGGTCAATGTTTGATGTATCGGCACGAGGAGATAGATTAATGATCCTATTCCAATCCATGGCACTGGAGATAACTTCTCTTGGCTTTATCACATTGGCGAAGCTAAGTTTGATCGGCAATTGACCAAATGCCAGCTGCCGTACTGATGCTGATGGATAATAGAACTCATAAGACACGGGAGTGTTCTTCCCGGTTCCAAAGATGTTGACTGGGATGGCTCGGGGAACGATGCTGGCCTTCATGATTGTTTCATTCTGTGGCACATTCCAATCGGTAAGGTTGAATAACAACGAGAATCGGTTGTTATTATCAACATAAGGCCACCAGAGCCGATCTGCAGCAGGGATTCCATTATAAAGCTTTTGAAAGAACCTACCAAATTGATCTGCATTGGCATCGGTTCCTGGTAGTACTATGATAGCCTCCCCAAAATTGAGTGGGGGATAAGTTACCGATTCATCATCATCAAATACATAGTCCTCCGATATATCCCTTGGAAATTCCTGAGTGAATAAGTCAAATTGGAGGACCTTGTACATGTGTGCGTTCAACCACATATTTATAAACCACCAAGGACCTCCGAGGTTGCCGATGGACTCGCCTAGCAATAGCTTCCTAGATACTTGGTGCAGGAGGTAGTATACCGATCCAAGGAGGTATTGGCCGAGAGGAAGTTTTGCTCCATCGGCCAGGAGCTCTGCTACAGGAAGGTACATGGTGGTAGGTCCAACTGTTCTGCCACAGAAGATAAATTTTTCCAACCACATATTCAAGAAGGTGGCGTGCTCCCTCTGACCTACCGATCCAGTCTTCTGGTTCTCTCGGATGTATCCGGTCCAACCGCCGATATTGCGTGTGTTCACTTTGTACTCGACTTTCCTACCAAAAAGGTTGGAGGGATCGGCAGAAGAAACATCAAGGCCGGTAAGCATATGCACATCGGCAAGGGTGGGAGTAGCTGGTCCATGTCTGAATAAAAAGGCATTCATTGTATCGAACCAGAGATAAGAAGCGGCTATCATCATATTCTCATTTTTTGCCATATCGGCAATAGAAAGTCTTATGCACTGGTCTAGGTTGCGCTCTACCCAATAAACTTGCTGTGTTCTGATTATTCTGAAGTATCAGTTCTTCCATCCCTTGGTGGGTTTGGGCCATGAACGGAAAGCATCTTTCCATAACCCTAGGCTGAAGCACTCGGATCTGAAGGGAATACGGTTGGTCTCCGCATTAATCAGATTGGTAGGATCGGGGTTTCCCATTGGGCCTAGGCAGTTAAAGTTGGATTGCTCAATGGGGATTACTACCTTGTTTTACATTTCCTAGGTTTCGGAAAAAATCAATCCAAGAAAGAAAGAGATAAAGGATTACAAAATTGATGTGGAAAGGAAACTTGGAGAAGATGGAGCGAGAAGGGAAGAAATATACTTTTGGGACATCGAAGTGGATCGCCATTGAAGCTGGGGAGGTCCTTGCGATTCATGCTCTGCTTGAGGAAGTCGTCGTCGCTTTAGTTCGTAGAACTGTTCTTCAGAGCTGCCGCCGAGGTTGAAGATGAGGGCAAATGAAGGTGAATGCAGGCTCAGGGTGAAAAACAGATTGGATGGTAGTAACTTTTTAAAGCCTGGTCAGGGGTATTTTGGAATTTTCTTCGCACCGAGCAGGAATATGGAAGGGTATGCAATAGGTATGTGTGGCAATCGAGGAGATATGATTGGACTTACAACTGTTCGCGCTGCAGTCGCGGAATTTTGTTGATAAATTGCGATTTTTACGCGCGGTAATCGAGGAGGTCATGCAAGTATCTTGGAGGGAAAGCTTATAGTAGATAAAATTTCGGCGCGTAAAATATTCTACAACGAAATTGGGGGGCATGTGTTGATACCGTTTTTCGGCATGTGTCAAATGAGCTAAGACTTGCATTGATCGGTAGCCGTTTTCCATCGGCATCGGGAGGTCATCGGTCAATGTTACCGATAAGGGTGAATGCTGCAAAAAGGATAAGTTTGTTGCCGATGGAAGCTGGACGATTCTTGCCGATTGGAGTTAATTGGTAAAGATAAGTTACCAGTGGAGATGAAGAGTTGCCGATTGAAAGGTATTACCGATAAGGAGATGATGCCGATGGGCACAGGGTGACGTGGCGGTTGACGTCAGCAGGGGATTGCCGATGGCAATAAAAGGAAGTTGCGGATTGAAGAGTCTGCCGATGGAAAGTTTCATCGAAGAGAAGATATAAGGAAACTGGTGATCTCATACCAGTATTGTTATAGAAGTTTGAGTCCGACTCTTGCACGAGTCATTTGTTTCCTTAAAAATAGAGGTGTCTATTTAGGAAAATAGTATTGTTATTTGGGTCCGACTCCTGCGTGAGTCAGTTATTTCCTTTAAAATAGGAGTTTGTTTTGTTTAGGAAAGGTACGAGTTGTGTCTGTCTACAAAATAGGAGTATAAATATGTACCTAGGGGTCATGAGAAAAAAAATCAATCATGTATCAAACAAATCAATTACTTTTTATCTACTTTTTAGCAATTCTACTTTTATTGCATTAGCTTTAGTTTATCTACGAGTTCTTTAAGCTTTGACGGGCTGCATCTCCTTGATCTCCGTCAAAACCTAGCACGTTCCGCGTGGGAGTAATCTGAGCCTTGACATCCGGGCGCATCGCTGTTGTCTTGTTCAGCTCTGCTCTAGTTATCCTGATCAAGTCTGAGTCTTGGCATCCGGGCGCATCGCCGTTGTCACGTTCAGATATTGTTCTAGTTATCATCCTTGTCGATTAACTGGTCAAATCGACTGGCACACCTTTGGATATCGAATTTGGGTATAGGCCCGAGGTGTTCGCAGATCCTGACGCTTTTTATGTCAACATTCTCAAACTAAGCTAAACTAATCTTGAAATGTGGAACATATAATACCCTAGAAATGAAAGGTGTATACTAATTTTAATGGCAAAAAAGAGAAAACGATAAAGAAAAATCACATCTAGATCAAGAAACAATATATGTTGCCGCTAAAACATGCGAGGTTGAAGATAGTAACCTTTCAACGAGTCATTATTACTCCTTTTTGCCATTTTAAGATTCATTCACTTGACATTATTTGAATAGTTTGAACAAGGCAACTAAAACTAGTATTCTAAGTATACACCTTTCATTTCTAGGGTATTATATGTTCCACATTTCAAGATTAGTTTAGCTTAGTTTGAGAAATATAGATTCTTAGGATTTTATTAAATGATGAATTTATGGTGGATTGTTCTTGATTTATATATATGCCACTTGAGCTCAAAATAATTATATATTTAGATGAATAAGGTAGCTACATAGAATACTTTAGTCGTCTAAATGGCACATTTGATGATTTTAGAAAAATGTAAATTTTAGTTGTTTTATTTTCTTTGTTTAGAATATAAGGAATTTATAATATATAGTTTGGAAAATGAGTATAGAGAGTAGATGACAACTGCTTCGGCCTCTGATCGGGATCCAAGGCGACCAAGGCCAGACCTCCCTCTCATTACCTGTGGCAAGTGTATGCAAAAGACTGTGAAAGAGTACCGAGTGGGGAAGCCGGGTCCCAACAACGGTCGGATCTTCTATAAGTGTCCAGATCGCAATGTGAGTTATATATTTCCTGATGATGGTTATGGTTAATTTGTACCTATATTTCCTGATGATTTTTATTAAAGTGTTGATTTTTTATTTCTATTTTTAGTGGGATGACACTTGATGCCGCGGCTGGTACTAGGAGGAAGAGTACGTTACACACGTCGCGAAGGCTACGAAGGCTAATGAGGCAGTGAGCCATCTCAAGAAGTCTTTTGATGCTGAGCAGACGAATGATGATTTGTCTGCTTTAGTGGTCTTAGCATACGCTATGTCAAGGCTTTCATAGAGCATACATTAGTATTTGTATGACGCGAAAATGACACATGATGGTGTCCATCTCGATTATGTTATTTTAATGCAGACGATCTTTCGTTCGGTATTTTATAATTTCATTTTTTGACCAAAATGAGAAATTTATTTATGTTTTGGGTCATATAATGCAAACGATGACACGCGATTGGATGTACAATGTAGATCGCCGTTCCAAATAGTTCTTTGATGGCGTGCATGATTTCTTAAGAGCGGCTGAGGCAAACAAGCGGGATGCTAATTTCATGTGTTGTCCATGCACCTTGTGCAAGAATTGGAAGGAATATTCTAGCTCAAGGACTGTTCACTCACACTTGTTGAAGTCGGGTTTCATGTCAAACTATATTTGTTGGACCAAGCATGGAGAAACCGGAATTATGATGGAAGAAGACGAAGAAGAGCAATTGGACTCTGAAGACATTATTGCTCAATATGGTGACTTCAATGATACTACAATGGTGGAAACAGAAGAATAAGAGGCAGGGGCAGGGGCAGAGGACACACTCTAAAGATGATTGTCTTGGTAAAGTCATTCGTGATGCACAAAGAGATTGTGAAAGTGAAAAAGAGAAAGCTAAGTTAGACCGCATTCTAGAGGATCACAAGAAACTACTATACCCGAGCGCCGAAGATTGGCAAAATAAGTTGGGTACAACACTAGAGTTGCTACAATGGAAGGCAAAAAATGGCATATCCGACAAGGCATTTGGGCAATTACTCAAGATTAATAAAAAGATGCTTCCGAAGCCTAACAAATTGCCTGCCAGTACGTACGAAGCAAAACAGGTTGTGTGCCCTCTGGGATTAGAAATCCTGAAGATACATGCATGTCCTAATGACTGCATCCTGTACCGTGGCAAGGACTACGAGACTTTGGATGAATGCCCCGTATGTAAAGCCTCGCGGTATAAGATAATGCGAGATGACCCTGGCGATGTTGAGGGCGAAGAGCATCCTAGGAAGAAAATCCCTGCCAAAGTTATGTGGTATGCTCCTATAATACCACGCCCGAAACGTCTGTTCAGAAACAAGGACCATGCAAAGTTGTTGCGATTGCACAAAGAAGACCGTAAGGCAGACAACATGTTGAGACACCCTGCTGATGGGTCCCAGTGGAGAGAAATTGACAGAGAATTCCCGGAATTTGTAGAAGACGCAAGAAACTTAAGGATCGGTTTGAGCACGGATGGTATGAATCCTTTTGGGGAGCAGAGCAGTAGTCATAGCACTTGGCCTGTTACTCTATCTATATAGAACCTACATCCATGGTTATGCATGAAGCGGAAGTTCATTATGATGTCTTTGCTGATCCAAGGCCAGAAGCAACCTGGCAACGACATCGATGTCTTCCTGAGCCTCTTAGTAGAGGAACTCCTGCTTTTATGGAGCAAACCAGGTGTACATGTGTGGGGTGAGTACAAACAGGAACACTTCGACCTGCGAGCATTGTTGTACGTAAGAATCAATGATTGGCCTGCCCTAAAAAATCTTTCAGGACAGACAAACAATGGATATAATGCATGCACACACTGTTTCGATGACCTTGACTGTGTATATCTAAACAAATATTGAAAGGTCGTGTACCAAGCTAGAAAAAAAGGAAAGCATTGTAAAGAAGAAGTGAAACGAACCAAGCCTGACAACCAAACTGGAGAGGAGGTACTTGATATGGTCAAGGCTATGCAAGTAGTCTTTGGAAAGAGAGAAGGGGCCGTACCAGTTCCAAAATATGCTAACGGACACGCACCCATGTGGAAGAAGAAGTCCATATTTTGGGAGCTACCCTATTGGCATGTCCTAGAGGTCCGCCACGCGATCGACGTGATGCACTTGACAAAGAATGTTTGTGTGAACCTGCTAGGATTCATGGGTGTGTATGGAAAAGCTAAAGATACGCTTGAAGCACGACAGGACTTGCAAGACATGAAAGAACGAGAGAACCTACATCCAGAGAAGACAGAAGATGGACGCCATTATTTAAAGCCTGCTAGCTACACTCTTAGCAAAGAAGAGAAGGAAAGCATGTTTGAATGTCTAAGCAGCATCAAGGTCCCATCTAGATTTTCCTCCAATATAAAGAATATAATAAATGTGTCAGAGAAGAAATTCCTAAACTTAAAGTCTCATGACTGCTACGTGCTTATGACGCAATTGCTTCCGGTTGCGTTAAGAGGAGTTCTACCTCCACCCTTATGTCTAGCCAATGTGAAGCTATGTGCATTCCTCAATGCAATTTCTTAGAAGACAATCGATCCAATGGAACTAGCTGTTCTACAGAACGATGTGGTTCAGTGTCTTGTCAGCTTTGAGTTGGTTTTCCTTCATCCTTCTTTAATATCATGGAACACCTCCTAGTTCACCTGGTCAAGGAGATTAGTATTCTCGGTCATGTGTTCCTACACAACATGTTCCCCTTTGAAAGGTTCATGGGAGTCCTGAAAAAATATGTTCACCAACGTGCTCGCCCAGAAGGAAGCATCGCCAAGGGCTACGGGACAGAGGAGGTCATTCAGTTTTGTGTTGAATATATTCCCGATCTTGACCCGATTGGAGTTCTGGGAAAGGAACACTAGGGAAGAAAACATATATCGGTACGCGGGGTGATTATTTCAACAAAGCACACTATACAGTTCTTCAAAACTCCTCCGTGGTGGAGCCGTATGTCGAGGTACACAAGAAGTTCCTACGATTCGAGTTTTCAGGGAAGAATGGAGCTTGGATTATGCGTGAACACATGAAAACTTTTGGCGATTGGTTGCGAAAAAAATTTCTTGGTGATGACAGTATTGATGACCAACTGTATTTGTTGGCTAGACAACCATCATGGCACATCCTCACGTATAAAGCCTACGAGATAAATGGAAATATATTTTACACTGTAGACCAAGATAAAAGGAGCACCAACGAGAACAGTGGTGTCTGCATAGATGTCATTGACCCAAATGGAAAAAGGCAAACATATTATGGCCGCATAGTTGAGATTTGGGAACTATACTATGCACCTAATTTTAAAGTCCCTTTGTTTAAGTGCCAATGGTTGAAGATGACCGGAGCTGGGGTAACAATTGACAATGATTATGGGATGACAACAGTGGACCTCGACACTGTTGGGTACAAAGACGAACCATTCGTCATGGCTGCTGATGTGAATCAGGTGTTCTATGTAAAAGACATGTCTACAAAACCAAAGAATGGAAAAAACGACGACAAATCAAGCATCAATAAGCCCAAGTGTCACATAGTTCTCTCAAGGAAAAGAAACATTTTGGGAATTGAGAACAACTCAGACATGTCAGAACTTTACGAAAGGGATGACCGAATTGCGCCATTCAGTGTGACCAAAGACCCAAGCATCCTTCTAAATGCCGAGGACACTCCATGGTTACGACATGATCATGGCCATGGGACATATGTCAAGAAGAAGATCACTAATGTGCCCCCTTGATATCGCTAGCTTAGCAGTGTGATGTCGATCAAGTGACATGTGTATTAGGCATTTTGGTCAAATAAATAAAGATCTACATTTGTCATTGAAAAAGTTTAGTTCTAAAATGAATGATCTTGATGAGTTATAAAACCTTTGTATTCAAAAGTTTTTCATATGGGGTCATTTAGTGTCTCATTAACAATTTTCTATTTAAGGGTGCACTTAAAGGTCGCATAATTGGACAATGAATGGTGAAACACAAATAGTTTAACGTTAAAACAATGAATAAACTAATTTCATGTTGGTAACCAAGCATTTTATTTTTTTAATTGAACAATATACTTTTGCATTAACCAAATTCTAATGGTTAGTTACATTTATATTTGATATTATAAAAAGGTAAAAGATTTTATGTTATATATTTTTCTAGTGTATAATAAAGCAAAAGGAAATTTAATGGTTATTTTTTTAAAATTTTGTGGAATGTATTTAATTTATTATGCAATTTACAAGACCTAGAGCAATTTATATAGATATTAAACTATATACAATACCAAAACATCTAAAACAACCCACTAAAATTTTGTTTGGCGCCAAAAGAAGCCTTTAGCCGCGGTTCGTATTACCAACCGGGCCTAAAGGACGGGGCTCAAGGTCTCGACCTTTAGCCCCGGTTGGTAATACGAACCGGGGCTAAAGGGTGCCTCCCTACATAAGCCGCGACCGATCTCCTCTGTCTTCCTCCCCTGATCTCTCGCCTACTATGTGTGTCTTCGTCGATCTTGGCAGCCTTCTTCCCCTCGACGACGCAACCGCCGCCACGCCGTCATCACGCCTCGTCGTCCCTACCTCCTCATCGCGACGTCGTCCCTCCTCGTCGCGCCATCATCCTGGCCAGCTCCTCGTCGCGCTGTACGTCGGCGCGCGCCGTCATCCCGTCGTCGTCGCGCCACCACGCGCGCAGCACAAGCAGCTGCCGCGCGCACCGCCGCCGTCTACCTCCGCCGCCGCCGCGCCTCCACCTCGCGGGCCCGTCGTCCAAGAGGGAGGCTGGGCGGGTCAACCATAGAGAGAGAGAGAGTTCGAGAGAAGAGAGAAGCAGAAAAGGAAGAAAATAAAAGGAGAGAGAAGAAGGAAGGAGAGGAGGAAGAAGGAAGATCTAGAAGGAAGGAGAGGAAAAAAGAAAAAGTTTGATTTTATTGCAAATTGATTTAGGAAATTGATTTAGCTTTAGTTATATATTGATTTATTGCAAAGGAACTTTTTGTAATAAAATAGAAATTTATTTTATTGCAAATTGATTTATCGCAAAGGAACTGTGTCTAATAAAATAGAAATTGATTTAGGAAATTGATTTGGTTTTAGTTATATATTTTAGTTTTAAGAAATTGATTTTGTTTGTATTTTAGTTTTAGGAAATTGATTTAGTTTGTATTTTAGTTTTAGGAAATTGATTTAGTTTTAGTAATGTATATTATGTGTGGACCACACATTCATGCTTTTGATATATGTATTAATTGTTTTAGTATTAGTTTTAGAAATATTGGCCTTCCATTATTGTACGTATTATAATACCTTCAATTGTTAGAAATTGATTTAGGAAATGGTTTTATGTTAGTAATATATTTTATTGTCTACCCCTAGTGCCCAACTCTAAGTGCATATACCCTAAGTGTCTATCCTAAACCCTTCACACACACTACACACACACACACACACACACACATATATATATATATATATATATATATATATATATATATATACATCCTAAGTTTCTAAGTGTCTACCCTAAACCCTAAACACTTTTATTACACACACTAAGTGTATCTCTTCATTATATTGCTAATAAAATATGTATAGAGCCCTCTTATTTGTTAGAGAAATAGATACGTTTAATTATTTGTAGTTAATTGTATAGATCTATCTTTCATTTGTTAGAGTGCAAAACTCTAAGTGTCTACCCCAAACCCTAATTGTATAGATCTTTCATTTGTTAGACCTTTCATTTGTTTAGGGTTTATACACACTCTAAGTGCCTACCCTAAACCCTTTTATTAGTCACACAAAGACATTGTGTCTACCCCAAGTGTGCCTAACTCTAAGTGTCTACCCTACCCTAAACCCTTTTATTAGTCACACAAAGACTAAGTGTCTGCCCCAAGTGTACCTATAAACCCCTAAGTGTCTACCCTAAACCCTTTTATTAGTCACACAAAGACACTATGTCTACCCCAAGTGTGCCTAACTTTAAGTGTCTACCCGGCCTAAACCCTTTTATTAGTCACACAAAGACTAAGTGTCTACCCCAAGTGTGGCTAAACCCCTAATTGTCTACCCCTAAGTGGTTACTCTAAGTACGTGTTACACACTTATTAGCTTTTATAGTTGCATAAATGGACGACCCGAATGACATGGAGGAATTCTTGTTTTCAATGATCAACGATGGCACTGATCAAGTAGACGACGACACGAATCAAGTAGATGACGGAAGTGAGTACTTTGCGCCAGATGTTGAGCAAGAAAATATCACGCAAGATAATGTTGCCGAGGTATATATATGTCTACAATATCTCTTGTGTATACATAAAAATCAAAATAATTACAGTTATATAATTATATTTATAAGTTTTGTGTGTCTACATACATAGCCTCCTGCATCAACGACAACTAAGGGCAAGAGTAAAAATGTACGAGGCCCGAAAAAAGCCATTGGAGGGTTGGTACATTATCATAGAATTTGATGAGGAAACAGAGGGTACATGGACCACATGCACATAGATTTGCCACCAACTGTGGTTACCTTGTAAGGGATAGGCTTCCGATCAGTGCTCGTGAATGGCGGCAAAGGAAAGGACGTCCTGACATTAGTTTTGTCTCTGATCGTGACAAGGAACTAATTTGGCAAGAAGTCCTTCAACATTTCTCGCTCGATACAGAAGATGAAGCTCTGAAGGGGAGAGTTAGGGACTATGCTATGAAGAAGATGGCAACATATTTCCAGGCCTGGAAGAAGACATTGCATAATGATTTTATCAAGAAGAACCTTACTCTAGATTTCAACAAAAAAGCATACGTCAAGTTGAGACCGTTTTGGGATGACTTTGTAGCTTTCAAGACATCCGAAGAGGGCGAATCACGAGCTCAACAGAACCAACAGAATGCCCAAGAAAAGCAATTACATCATGACATGGGATCAGGTGGCTACAAGACTGTCATTCCTAAGTGGGAAAAGAAGAAGAGGACCTTCTAGCTAGGGGAATCCAACCAGAATCAGATGACTGGGCTGAGCGCAGTAAGTGGTGGTTTTTTGGTCACGGGGGAGGCATTGACCCTCAGACCGGGAGATTAACGTATACCGAAGGACTCAGAAGCAACAAGGAAACTGGTTTACGCTCAATCTATGAGGGAACAAGGACTATGGTCACCAGATAGAGATAAAGATGAGCTGACATATGCCCTGGGGACTGCGGAACATGGTGGGCAAACGAGAGGTCATGGCGCGGTGCCGTGGAAGCATGCCTTCCCTCAAGACAAAGATACATATAGAAGCCGCCAGAGAAAGAATAAAGAGGAGGAAGCTATGAAACTTAGCATGTCGCAAATGCTTAGTGAAGCACGCAAAGCAGCTATTCAAGCAAAAGAGCGAGAAGAGAAACTTCAAGCGAGAATGAGCGGAGAAATCCAAAGGCAAGTGGAGTTAGCAATCAGCCGAATGCAAAGTACTGGATCAGTACCGCTAGTCAACATGAGCCCATCAGCTCACTTGAAAAGCAGTTGTGCTTCCACGGAAGTGCCTCAACCTATTGATGACGCAAAGCTACGCTTCCCCATGGATGACATCACAGAACTAAATACACCATGTGAGCTGCGCATTCCAGAGGGGGCTACCACAATCATGGTGGCTACCAGTATTGTATCTCCTATCGACCCTACGAAGACACCAATATGCCATGGGTCAAAAGTACCAGCTGGATATGCTCGTGTCTCAGTGGATAGAGTTGGTCATCGCGATGCTAAGCTTGACATTGAAGGAGGTGATGGGGAGATGACTTTAGGACAAGCGGAGAAGAAATTTATTTGTTGGCGCAAGCGCTATATCATTTTTCCTAGGGCATCACCTCCTATTGTACCGTCGCCGCCTCCTCCTCATCCGAGAGACCTAAGTCAACATTCACCACCTACTGGTCATAGTGTTGCAAGGGATGATGATGGTGAAATGCACGACATGGCTTCCTCCCCAGAACCTCCAAGGCGGTCTCCATCACAGAAACCGGCCCTAGAACCTCCACGATGTTCTCCAACGCCGACACCGGCCCAGTCGCCTCCACGACGGTCTCCAACGCCGACACCTGCCGCCCCATCGCCAAAGAAGAGGACCGCCACAAAAGCAAAGGTGTCAGCCGCCCAACCAAAAACAAAGAGGCAAGCTACAAGGAAAGTTATTGTTAAGATTCCTCAGAAACTTCCGTCTGAGATGACTGAAGAAGAAATATCGGCTTCAATAAAGTCCGATGTGCAAGCACATTTCCAGAAAATGGAAGACGCCCGTAAAGCAAAGAAAGAAGCTGCACAACCGTTCTTTGTACCTCAATCACTTCTAAGGCAGAAGTTGGAAGAAAAGAAGAGAAAGCTACGTGATGCTCAGAAGAAATCTCCAATATCGGACTATGATCGCACTCTTGAAAAGATAATTATCAAGAAGGAAAGAGCAGGGAAGGGTGTCCCACAACTCAGGGAACAATCGAAGCAATCGGTGCCCCCGCTAGTTGTTGGGAATGAATATGGTTCAAACATGAGCGTGCTAGAAGACTACAGTGGCTCTAAGATCAATTATGATGGTATGGAAGATTTCTTGAAAGGATTTGGTCTAACCGCGAATCAATTTTACGGAAATGAACTCATCGCAAATGCCACTGTAGTCGATGAGTTCAAGAGAAGTTATTTACGTGGCAGAAGTCTGTACAACCCATCGGCCCTCAGGGATCTTGGTACGCAAATGCGCAAGTTAAACTCGTGGTACATGGAGGCATGTACCAAAAACCCAGATGACGACTGCATTTGCGTCAGAATTAGACAAGAACATTACTTCTGGGGCGATGACCTTATATTTGTTCCGTATAGTGAGCTCCACCAACTATGCCACATGGACGCTCTAGAAAAATCTCTGATGAGCTGCTACTATCTGTAAGTGATTATCATTTCTTTTAGTAATCTGACTATAGCACATATGTATATGTATAGTAACTAACTATCCTCAAACATATATATGCAGATTCTTGATGTTAATGCTCAAACGTAAGGGAGACACGGAAATTGGTTTCATTGATCCATCAATCATATTCTCGGATCCAAACACTCCCCGCGAACAATGGATACCTCAAATAGAGAGGAATCTTCGGAGGTTCTTGGTCAACCAAAAGACCAGAGAATATATACTCTTCCCATACAACTTTGGGTGAGTGTTGTTATCGTTTGCACAATTTGTCTTATTACTCAATTCAGCATAAAGATATATATGTTGACTCTATAAACAAATGCAGTTTTCACTGGATACTCATAGTCATCGATATAAGAAGAAGTGCATATGTAATCTTTGACTCATTGAGAAAACCACCGGGAGATTACCAAGATATGATAGACATTATCAAGGGGTAACTTTGATCTTTAAATATGGATTACTGCTCTTTAACTACACTGCAAGAGTTAATTAACTAATGATCCAATTATTGAGCAGGGTTTGGGCTTGGTTCGTCCCGAAACACCGTCCGGAACTAGAACAGACACTACAGGGTCCTCGTATGTTACCTGTAAGTTCTACTAGCTCTCGTAATCTATTACCTTATCATGCTTTAACATATGCGTATGATGACGATGGTAATCTTTTCGTATCTTACAGTGGATTCTAAGGCAGCCACAAGGCAACAATCTATGTGGATACTATGTTTGCGAGTACCTCACGGTGTATGCAAGAAGAACTCTTACAGAGAAACTAAATGTATGTAATATGTATATATAATACATTCATTTTATTTATTTGTTGGTATTAACTAAATCTTATGTATATTAACACTTGTTTCTTTATAATGCAAATTGAAGACGCTATGGTTGCAGCAACAAGTGATGCAAGAAGACCGCCTCAAAGGAATTCAAGAGACATTTGCTGGATTTTTTCTTGAAAAAGTGGTGAAACCTGGAGGCGACTTCTATTACGACCCGACCGTCCCACTCAAGCCAAATCAAGATGAACATTTGTATGATATTTAAGTGGCGAGAGCGTTTGTGTCTTAAGTCAAGTAACAATGGATAATGATGTAAATTTTATGTGCATATATATATTATACTTATAGAGTTTCATAGTTTATTTGTGTTTAATGCTTGAAACTAACTTATAAGTGCGTGAATACATGTATTAGCAGCGAATACATATATTAGAAGCGTAGAATACACACATTTGAATACCTAATCTAATTGGAAAACCAAAATAAAAAAAAGGGTCTTTAGCCCCGGTTGGTAATACCAACAGGGTCTAAAGGGTGCTGCCACGAGTGGCCCACCTATGTCACCTGACGCACCCTTTAGCCCCACCAGGGCTGAAGGTCGGGCTTTAGCCCCAGTTGTGTGAACCGAGGCTAAAGGAGAGACATTTAGTCCCGAATCCTTAGCCCCGATTCAGGCACCGGGGCTAAAGGACCTTACGCACCGGAGCTAAAAGCAGGTTTTGTACTAGTGTATATTGATGAGTAGGACACTACTCAGTAGATTCATCATAGACACGTACATATATGAAATCAACTATAAAAGGAACATCAGATGGCACGCTCGCTCGCTCGCATTATTCAATTGATGCTTGCCTTTCACATATCAAGGCCATAAAAAGTATAAAGGTAGCCTTTTGCTAGGCAACCTAGCACTGAAAAATAGTTGGTGTTTCTTTAATAATGTCCACACCACTGCCATTGTCCATGTAGTAGTAATATATGTTTTTAGTTCCTGGAGTGATATCTACACAAGACCCTGCATCCACGTTCTCTTTGTCTTCATATTCTATCCCTGTCTTGTGTGTTAAATCAGTCCTCGTGTCGAGGTAGCCAACAAACCAATTAACATCCACACCATCACAATTGGAAAAATTGTCGTCATCCCATTCAGCAGGGTAAGGAGGAGGGGGAGCGGCAGCCATGATCACGTACTATCCTTAGCTTTTCTCTCTGTTGAAACTGTTATAATACAAATACGAGTCAATAATCGAGAAAAAATGACAAAAAATCAATAGAAACATAACATCTTGTCCCAAAATAATGCTATCACTTTTCGAAAAAATAAACTTGAAACTGCGATACTTTCATACTAAAAAGACATCTTAATTGATTGCACCATATACCAACCGAGCAGTAAACAGTCTATTAAATTTTAAAAGAAAAAATTTTGGAAGCAATAACTAGAAAAGAAATAAATAATAACCTCCGGAGAAGAAGAAGAACGCAGGCGATGATACATGGTCTGCGTATATGTGTGTATATATACACATAGATATTTGTCTAGTACCTTGGGTCTTCTCATTCAAACCAATGCAAGTGTTTTGTTCACCTTTAATTAGAAAACTCCATCACATTGCCCTTTTGCTACAAATAATCTCGGCGGCTTTTCAATGAACTGTCTATTCATTCTGCTTCTTATTGGCCTGGAGACACTAAACTGACATATAGCAGCCGAACTAGGTGTCGATAATAACAATGGATGATCTGTTCGATTTAACACTTAGCAAATGTCATCATATCATCCTTATCATTGAGATTATCGGCAGCCCCCTATTCTGCTCCTTGTTGGTAGGGAGACAGCTGAATGCCTATAGTTTATACAGGCTGTGGCATGTATGTCTAAACAAACATGTACATTGAGCCAGCGGTGGGGCGTTTGTGCATATGTGAAGGGGGCCAACACTACTATACAAAAGACCAAGCGAGGTGGGCATAAATCTGAGGCGAGGAGACCAACCCCTCGGATCGAACGTCACAGTTAGTGGCCTATTATCTGAGGCGGTTTGGTGCCCACCTCGGTAAATCAAATAAGAAAATCCATCAACAAGCCCTGCAGGCCCATCCGCAGGCCCGCCGAGCACATCCACATGTCACAGCCGCCGCCCTCAGGCCTCTGGATCTGCTTGTTTGCCGCCGGATCCCATTAGAGAAGAGCGCGGCTGTCGTCGTCCATCGCTAGATCGAGCCACCCCAATGCCGGAGCCAGCCTTTGGCCACGACGCCGTAGTGGGATCCGGGTGATGCCCATCCACTGCTTCTCCATGTGCACTCGCGCAGAGGAGGATTGGTCGGCTAGAGATCTACAAAGAGAGATGGAAGAGTGAGGGAGAGGATGAGAGGAGATGGGGGAGAGCTGACCTACCTCCACCGCCGTCATGTCGCTCGATTTGCCGCTGCAGGGCCCCCGCCGCTGGAGCCATGGCAATGGAAGCACTTCTGCACATAGCAAACAACCAAGAAATCATTGATCAACAGCACAGTGAATTCAATAGCAAAAGCCAATGGACTAGCATAAAAGATTATGGTTGGATCTCATATTGTGTGTTGCATCTATACTAGTTGCATCTTTTTTATTGTAGTGTAAACTTTTTATATAAACGCTTTTAGGCATTTCTTACAAATCTTTTCAGGACTTCTCATACTTTTATGAATATATTTCCCTAGAGATAACTCTAGTGTCTAGATGCTTCTCTCTCTCTATATATATATATACAACTACTACCCTATAGCTGGCTACAGATCAAATAATTTATTCTGTAGCCAGGCCCATGTCGTCGGTCGCACTCGCACCCAAGACCAACTCAGGCGCACCGCTAGAATCAGGCTGCGCATTAATCAGTCCCCTGTCATTAATAGCTCCGATCGTTTAGATTAATGACCTGTCACCTAAATTACGTTACTTGTTTCCAGGAATAGGAGACCGTCAATCAATCGTGGATGGAGACTTGCGTATCGTAGCTTCTGCCGATGACCAGGAGCATCTTAGCCTGTGTTCTTCTAGGCGATTCTGATTTGCATCCTTGGGCAGTCCATGCACGATTGTTTAGTGCCACTCTGGGTTTAGAATAATTATACTACACCTAATACTAAAAAAAATAGTATAATTCAGATACTGATACATATTTCTGACTATTGTTTAGTCAATTTTAACTACTGCTACACTATTACAAGGTAAAGGAGCAACCGAGAAGATATGCAAATCATCCTTTCCCAGGATTTTCATAAACCCGCAACCCGATGAAGACCGCCGACGACCTAGTCGCTATAGCCAGACCACCCCTGAATTCACCACATCCCATCAGGCCACATGTCTTCAGTAATGCCACAATATACAGTGGCACCTGTCCCCACTCGTCCTTCCTTCCTCCGGACACCAAGCCCCGTCAAAGACCGGTCAAACCTTTTCCGGACAAGCGTCACCCCCCGGCCCTCTAAAAAAAATGGAGCCCCTTCACTTTTCAATACCACCCGACGCTCCCTGAACCGTCCCACTGCCAGCTTTCTCCCCCTTGACCAAAAGCCCTAGCCCTCTCGCAAGAGCAGCTGCACCCCTCAGCTTTCCACCAGCAAACCCCCACAACCGATTCTTCCCACGCGCATAAATTAGCAGCTACTGCCTCCACCCCCAGTCCGGCGAAGTTAGATTAGCTGCTCCCAAGGTAGATGTACTAGTAGTCTTGGTACATTTTCTCGGCCTCCTCCCATTGTTGTAATGCTTCCGTTGTACTCCAAGCAGTTGTGCCTTGTTCGTCCTGTGAAACTCATGTGTCTACCATCGAAATGATACGCTCATGCAATGCTGGACGAGTAAACAAGGATGTGCTTAATCATATGCTAAAATGCTAGATAGAGAAATCCACATGGAAAGAAGGATAATCGACTCAGGAAACCAAGATCCGATAAAGGTAGAAGATTTAAGATTAAATCTTCTAAGTGGGCTAGACCATAGCTGTTGAAGCACATAGTTCAAGGCAACTAACTACGAACAAGTGAAGATTTCTGGATGAGGAACGGAATCCAAAGAACACTGTGATTGTTGCTCAAAAGAAACAAAACAAGGATATTGGCACCACAAACCATGGACGCTAAAACTCAAGAAATTTGCATAAAGGTGTGGCCATAGGACACTAGTACACAAAAGCTTTTATGCCAACGATGGGTATAATTTCTACTGGCAATTTCAGTTATCCAACGCTAGTGAAAATGATATTGCCTGGCCTGACTCTGCCTGTGTACACATACTTATGCTGGCGGCTCGCTCAATAGAACCGCATGTGTAGATGGTGCATTTCAACTGACGGTTTACTTATGCGAGCCACCTATGTAAATGCACCATTTACACAAGCGGTTCCATTAAGTGAACCGCATGTGGTGTTTCGGGTATAAATACCACTTCCTCCTCCCTGTGCACTACTGTAGCTCGTAGCCACCTTCCATTGGCGGTCCTTTTGGAGGTCTAGATTTCTGAAAATACAAAGGGAGAGATTTTGATATTCGTATTTTGGAAGCAGGATGCTAAGAAAGATTAGTTTATGTCTCTCTTTCCTCTTTTTGTTCATTCTTGCTCAACTTGAGTCACTTTTTGGATCTAGAGTTTCACCATGTGCTATCGAAAAGTGTAGCTTGGTTATTATATTTATCTCCTCAAAAAAGGTTGCTTAAGATGGTTAGATGATGTCTCTCTCTCTCTCTCTCTTTTGATGTCTCTCCTCCAATGAGGTAAATTTTTGTTTGTGCACATGAAACTTTGATGTAGACGGGATTTAGTAGTATATAAATGTATGAAATTTAAGCATGCTAAATTTAAATAGGCTAAGTACGTATAACTTTATGTTCGTGAGAACGAAACTTTGATGTCAATACGTGTAAACTTTATGATTGTGAGCACAAAACACACTACTACATAACACACATTTGGCTGATTTCCAAAATTAGCTTTAGCCCCGGTGGAAATTGCGCCCGGGGCTAAAGGTACCTTTAGTCCCGGTTGGTAACACCAACCGAGACTAAAAGTCCCCTCCCAACGGCTCGTTGGTCAGAGAGTGTCAGGGGGGACTTTTAGTCCCGGTTGGTGTTACCAATCGGGGCTTAAAGGTCCACCTTTAGCCGCGGTTGGTATTACCAACCGGGGTTAGACCTTTAGCCCCTGTCTAAGGCACAAACCGAGGCTAATTCTGGGCCTTTAGTCCCGGCTGGTTCTATGGACCGGGACTAAAGGCCCCCCCCCCCACTATTTGAACTCCTTCCCCCCCTGCCCGAGCCCGAGAGCTCATTTCTTCTTCTCTGTTCTTGCTCTTGTTCTTGGTGTTCTTCATTGTTCTTCATCTCCTCTTCGGTCATTGCTTCATTTGATCACTTCTACGCCTCCATCGACTCGTTGAAAGGTTACTATTTTCAACCTCTCATGTTTTAGCGACAACATATATTGTTTCTTGTTCTATATGTGATTTTTCTTTATGCCATTTTAACCTTCATTCACTTGACATTGTTTGAATATTTTGAACAAGGCAACTAAAATTAGTATTCTAAGTATACGCCTTTCATTTCTAGGGTATTATATGTTCCACATTTCATGATTAGTTTAGCTTAGTTTGAGAAATATAGATTCTTAGGATAGATGAATTTATGGTGGATTGTTCTTGATTTATATATATGCCAATTGAGCTCAAAATAATTATATATTTAGATGAAGAAGTTAGCTACCTAGAATACTTTAGTTGTATACATGGCACCTTTGATCATTTTAGAGAAATGTAAATTTCAGTTGTTTTATTTTCTTTGCTTAGAATATAAGGAATTTATAATATCTAGTTTGAAAAATGAGTATAGAGAGTAGATGACAACTGCTTCGGGACACTTGGCCTCTGATCGGGTTCCAAAGCGACTAAGGTCAGACCTCCCTCTCATTACCTGTGGCAAGTGTATGCAAAAGACTGTGAAAGAGTACCGAGTGGGGAAGCCGGGTCCCAACAACGGTCGGACCTTCTATAAGTGTCCAGATCGCAATGTGAGTTATATATTTCCTGATGATGGTTATGGTTAATTTGTACCTATATTTCCTGATGATTTTGATTAAAGTGTTGTTTTTTTATTTCTATTTTCAGTGGGATGGCAATGGATGTCACGGCTGGTACTGGGAGGAAGAGTACGTTACACACGTCGCGAAGGCTATGAAGGCTGATGAGGCAGTGAGCCAGCTCAAGAAGTCTGTCGATGCTGAGCAGACGAATGATGATTTGTCTGCTTTAGTTGGGATTGGTCGGGAGATCATTATGCTACTGAAGTGCATTTTAGGTTTTCTATGTATAGTGCTAGTGGTCCTAGCATACGCTATGTCGAGGCTTTCATAGAGCATACATTAGTATTTGTATGACTCGGAAATGACACATGATGGTGTTCCATCTCGATCATGTTATTTTAATGCAGACAACTTTTCGTTCGGTATTTTATAATTTCATTTTTTGACCACAATGAGAAATTTATTTATGTTTTGGGTCATATAATGCAGATGATGAAACACGATTGGATGTACAATGTTGATCGCCGCTCCAAAGAGTTCTTTGATGGCGTGCATGATTTCTTAAGAGCGGCTGAGGCAAACAAGTGGGATGCTAATTTCATGTTTTGTCCATGCACCTTGTGTAAGAATTTAAAGGAATATTCTAGCTCAAGGACTGTTCAATCACACTTATTGAAGTCGGGTTTCATGTCAAACTATATTTGTTAGACCAAGCATGGAGAAACCGGAATTATGATGGAAGAAGACGAAGAAGAGCAATTGGACCCTGACGACATTATTGCTCAATATGGTGACTTCAATGATACTGCAATGGTGGAAAAAGAAGAAGAAGAGATAGGGGCAGGGGCAGAGGACACACTCTGTGAAGATGATGGTCTTGGTGAAGTCATTCGTGATGCACAAAGAGATTGTGAAAGTGAAAAAGAGAAAGCTAACACTACTACAGAAATGATTTTCTGTGGCGGTTGAAATGGATTAACTGTGGTCAATGGTCACGGTTAATCGGGGCATTAACCGTGGCGGTTGGCGGTTGGCCAACCGCCACGGTTAATCCTTTTAAAAAACAAAAAAGCCCAGATCTAGACCCGGTTAGGGGTGGATCTGGGCTTTTTTTAGGTCTGGATCTGGGCCGCCGTCGCTGCCGCCGCGCCAAGTCCGCGCGCCGTCCGTGCGCCGCCTCGCGCCGTTCTTGCGCCGGTGGAGCCGGATCCGCCGTCACCACCACGAGCCGCCGCCAGATCTGGCCTCTACGCCGCCGGGGTGGAGGACGAGGGGCGCCGCCGTCGGGGGCGAGGACGAGGGGCGCAATCAGGGGCGGGGGCGAGGACGAGAGGCGCATCCATCTCCCGTAGTGCGAACCCGCACCGCCTTCCCATGCCTGCGCGAGTCTGGCCAGGACGGGGAGGGGCGCCGAGGAGGGGAGCCGCCGGTGGGGGAGGGGAGGCCGCGCGTCCCGCCGGTGGGGAGGGAAGGAAGGGTGGGGGAGGGGAGCTGCCGGTGGGGGAGGGGAGTGGCGGCAGGGAGGGAGTGGGCTGAGGGAGGGGAGGGAGTGGGAGAAACCCTAACATGATATATATATATGTGAGCCCGACACTTTGGGCTTTTCGGGCTACTAGTTGGGCCTTTATTTTAGGAGGCGGTTGAATTAAGAAGACCGCTTCGGTAAATTCATTTTCTATGGCGGTTGTACAACAATAATCGCCACAGTTAATGGCCTATTAACCATGGCGGTTATGTAAGTTCAACCGCCACGGTTAATGCATTAACCGTGGCGGTTGTGCAACAATAATTGCCATGGTTAATAGGCCATTAATACAACTGCCACAATTAATGCATTAACCGTGGCGGTTGTGACCCCCAGCTGGTGGGTTTTCCGACCACCTATTAACTGTGGCGGTTTATGTGTTTAACCGCCATGGTTAATAAAACCCAAGTGCTATGCAAAATCATTTCTGTAGTAGTGTAAGTTTGACCGCATGCTAGAGGATCACAAGAAACTACTATACCCGAGCGCCAAAGATTGGCAAAATAAGTTGGGTACAACACTGGAGTTGCTATAATGGAAGGCAAAAAATGGCATATCCGACAAGGCATTTGGGCAATTACTCAAGATTAATAAAAACATACTTCCGAAGCCTAACGAATTGCCTGCCACTACGTACGAAGCAAAACAGGTCGTGTGCCCTCTGGGATTAGAAATCCTGAAGATACATACATGTCCTAATGACTACATCCTGTATCGTGGCAAGGACTACGAGAATTTAGATGAATGCCCCGTATGTAAAGCGTCGCGGTATAAGATCAGGCGAGATGACCCTGGCGATGTTGAGGGTGAAGAGCATCCTAGGAAGAAAATCCTTGCCAAAGTTATATGGTATTCTCCTATAATACTAGGCCTGAAACGTCTGTTCAGAAACAATGACCATGAAAAGTTGTTGTGATGGCACAAAGAAGACTATAAGGCAGATAACATGTTGAGACACCCTGCTGATGGGTCCCAGTGGAGAGCAATTGATAGAGAATTCCCGGAGTTTGCAGAAGACGCAAGAAACTTAAGGTTCGGTTTGAGCACGGATGGTATAAATCCTTTTGGGGAGCAGAGCAGCTGTCATAGCACTTGGCCTGTTACTCTATGTATCTACAACCTTCCACCATGGTTATGCATGAAGCGGAAGTTCATTATGATGCCGGTGTTGATCCAAGGCCCGAAGCAACCTGGCAACGACATTGATGTCTTCCTGAGGCCCTTAGTTGAGGAACTCCTGCTTTTATGGAGCAAACCAGGTGTACTTTGTGTGGGATGAGTACAAATAGGAACACTTCGACCTGCGAGCATTGCTGTACGTAACAATCAATGATTGGCCTGCCCTTAGTAATCTTTCAGGACAGACAAACAAGGGATATAATGCATGCACACACTGTTTTTATGACCTTGACTATGTATATTTGAAAAAATGTCGAAAGGTTGGCCATCGTCGTTTTCTTCATAAAAATCACCAAGCTAGAAAAAAGGAAAGCATTGTAAAGAAGAAGTGAAACGAACCAAGCCTGACAACCAAACTGGAGAGGAGGTACTTGATATGGTCAAGGCTGTGCAAGTAGTCTTTGGAAAGGGAGAAGGGGCCGTACTAGTTCCAAAATATGCTAATGGACGCGCACCCATGTGGAAGAAGAAGTCCATATTTTGGGAGCTACCCTATTTGCATGTCCTAGAGGTTCGCCACGCGATTGACGTGATGCACTTGATAAAGAATGTTTGTGTGAACCTGCTAGGATTCATGGGTGTGTATGGAAAAGCCAAAGATACGCTTGAAGCACGATAGGACTTGCAAGACATGAAAGAACGAGACAACCTGCGTCCAGAGAAGACAGAAGATGGACGCCATTATTTAAAGCCTGCTAGCTACACTCTTAGTAAAGAAGAGAAGGAAAGCATGTTTGAATGTCTAAGCAGCATCAAGGTCCCATCTGGATTTTCCTCCAATATAAAGAATATAATAAATGTGTCAGAGAAGAAATTCCTAAACTTAAAGTCTCATGACTGCCACGTGCTTATGACGCAATTGCTTCCGGTTGCGTTAAGAGGAATTTTACCTCCACATTTACATCTAGTCACTCAGAAGGCAATCGATCCAATGGAACTAGCTGCTCTACAGAATGATGTGGTTCAGTGCCTTGTCAGCTTTGAGATGGTTTTCCCTCCATCCTTCTTTTATATCATGGAACACCTCCTAGTTCACCTGGTCAAGGAGATTAGTATTCTCAGTCCTGTGTTCCTACACAACATGTTCCCCTTTGAAAGGTTCATGGGAGTCCTGAAAAAATATGTTCACCAACGTGCTCGCCCAGAAGGAAGCATCGCCAAGGGCTACGAGACAGAGGAGGTCATTGAGTTCTGTGTTGACTATATTCCCGACTTTGACTCAATTGGTGTTCCTGAATCAAGACACGAGGGGAGACTTAGTGGGAAAGGAACACTAGGAAAGAAAACATATATCGGTATGGGGATGATTATTTCAACAAAGCACACTACACAGTTCTTCAAAACTCCTCCGTGGTGGAGTCGTATGTCGAGGCACACAAGAAGTTCATACGATCCGAGTTTTTAGGGAAGAATGAAGCTTTGATTATGCGTGAACACATGAAAACTTTCGGCGATTGGTTGTGAAAAAATTTCTTGGTGATGACAGTATTGGTGACCTACTGTATTTGTTGGCTAGACAACCATCATGGCACATCCTCACGTACAAAGCCTACGAGATAAATGGAAATATATTTTACACTGTAGACCAAGATAAAAGGAGCACCAACCAAAACAGTGGTGTCCGCATAGATGTCATTGACCCAAATGGAAAAAGGCAAACATATTATGGCCGCTTTGTTGAGATTTGGGAACTGTACTATACACCTAATTTTAAAGTCCCTTTGTTTAAGTGCCAATGGGTGAAGATTACCGGAGCCGGGGTAACTGTTGGCAAGGATTATGGGATGACAACAATGGACCTCGACACTATTGGGTACAAAGACGAACCATTCGTCCTTGCTACCGATGTGAATCAGGTGTTCTATGTAAAAGACTGTTGGCACAAATTATGACCATCTTTTACATAGCTAAAATGTTGCCACCAATCCAAGGATCAAGGATAAACAAAACAATCATGAGCATACTTCATCAAATAACTAGTTCCACATGTCCATGAGTGTTTGAGTGTAGGAATGAACAAATGGAGCAAACGAGAGCCAGTTGGGCCCACATAGGGGGTCGACCGACCACCTATCGGCCGACCATGCTCTCCCCTCTCGGCCATGATCCAAGAGAGGCACTCTAGAGTGGAATCCATCCATTGGATCACTCTGTGTTTCCTCTCAACGGCTCACAAGCGAAGCACATGGATCCATGGGCCCACACCAAGGAGATAAACGTGACAACCAACTCAGAACCAACAATTAGCACCAATGACAAGTAGGGCTAGCCTCAGGACAGCAGAGGTGTGCCATAACCCCCAAGGGAGGGTTTAGCCGAACCACACTCAGGCCCAAATAGGCCCTACTCAGTCCCTGACTAGTGGGACCTCATCCAAGGAGGAAAGGGAGGGCCCACTGGCCATAGGGGGGTTCGGCCGAACCACCCCTAGGTCGGTTGCCCCCCCCAACCGCCATACCTCTCCCCCACGTGTTGGATCACCACCATCCATGCCTTGGTCAGTTTCTAAGTCGGTTGGATCCAAGGGTGGAGGATGGAAGGCCCTGGATCGCTGACGTGGCGACGGAGTAGCCCCTACTCCACCTCCTACTATAAATAGAGGGTCACACCCCCTCTCTAATCATGAAGAAGAAGCCTACAGGCTCTATTCCTTAGATTGTTCTAGGAGTTAGTCTAGAGTGGGAGGTAGAGTTGAGTCGAGTTGTGCTCGGGATTTCTGGAGTTGTCTTCTGGAGAGTCTGGTATAGCTCTTGTATCTTTCCTTCTTTGTAAGACTTTATCGTATTCAATATATATCTTTCTCTTTACTTTACTTAGTATTTACTTTGAGCATTTCTATACTAGATATAGTCTTGCTATATGCTTTTGCTCTTTAATAGCCTTGACATCAATAGTCTGTGATCCTTGTGACCTTTTGCGTATGCGATCATTGCGTGTCACAGGGTACTTTGATTATTGATCGTAGTCAAAGTAGTAAGTTGTGTGTAAGTGTGGTGCTTATACATCATCTTATCCTTGGTTATCGCTTGCTGCACGAATTGTTTGTGGTAGCTAGCAAGAGGTGACAGCCTTGTCTAGTCGTTGTATTCCACCACGTGTTCTTAGGCAAGTTCTTAAAAGGTAAGGCCCCCGTAAGCAGAGGGCGCAGTCCGGTAGGAGTTTTGCCCCCTTACTGATCTATCCCCTCGCCTAGCATACTTGTATTGAGGAGACAAACTATAGTGTTTAGACTAGTTAATTGGCTAGGTATATTGAAGTAGAGTGAAGTACATAGGAGTCCATTTACTCTTCTCGTTGTCGTCCCACCTAGCTAGTCTCTAAGTTCCGTTCTAAGTATCCTTTATCGTAGCTTCTTCATTCATCAACCCCTTCCTATCACATATATCATTTATAGCAAGGCTTTCCTTTGGGATAATATAAATAACGATACCTCAGAATACTCCTTGGTGAAATGCTACAACGGTATAATCTGTGCTATTGCGGATTTATCCAATAGTCATAAGAAATACCAACAAGCATTTCTGGCGCCGTTGCCGGGGAAAGCTTAGCCAAGAAATTTTAATTAGATTGAATCCAGAGATTCTCGTTAACTTAGCTATCAATTAGTCATAGGGGCTTACCCCTATTTGTGTCTTCCTTTCTTGTGAAGCCAGACAGTGTATGAGCGTTTTCCAACAGCCGGGAAACTATCTCGAAGATCCCGAGCAGCTGTTGAGGAGGACCAGACGTCGTCAAGTTCCACCTCAGAGGTTCCTCTCGAACCAGAACCCGTTCAAGGAAGGAGGATCTACACCACCACTCAAGGAAGCTATGGCCCAGAAGGCGATCTTTGACTTCTCGGCTCCGTTAGCTACCCACGTAGCTCAGGGTCCCGAGGTCAACTTCGGGGATGCCACCTTCGAGCTGAAGCCCGCCTTGATCCACATGGTGCAGGCCAATCCGTTTTGCGGAAAGCCCCATGAGGATGCCAATGCTCATCTCCAGCAATTCATGGAGTTATGTGGCACGTTCAGCATAAATGGAGTGGCGTCTGACACCATTCACCTTCGTCTCTTCCCATTCTCGCTATTGGGAAAGGCGAAGCAATGGTTCTACGCCCACAAAGAAGAAGCCACTACATGGGAGAGGTGTGCTAACGCATTCCTCAAGAAGTTCTTCCCGACGGGCAAAACCAATGCTCTTCGCGGAAAGATCTCAAGCTTCCAGCAACAATCTAACGAGACGATTCCCAAAGCATGGGAGCGTCTCTAGGAGTACATTCGTGTCTGTCCTCATCACGGGATAGACGACTGACTCCTTATTCAAGGATTCTACCACGGGCTGACTAGCATGGCCCGTAGTCACCTTGATGCTGCCGCTGGAGGAGCGTTCCTCCAACACACAGTGAGAAACGCCAAAGACCTCATCGAAAAGATGGTGATCAACCAAGGATGGGGTGAGGAACGACTCTAGCCAAAGACAAGAGGTATGCACACCGTCAGTGAGGTAGACATACTCTCCGCCAAGATGGACCACTTGATGAAGAAAATAGAAGAAGGTTCCAAGAAGGAACGAGAGGCCATCTACCCAGTCGTCGCTGCTCAAGCTATTGAAGTCGATCCATGGTGCGAGGTGTGCGGAGGCAATGATCACTCAGGCAACATCTGCCCCAAGACATCAAAGGAGGACATAAATTTCATCAGCAACAACAACAACAACAACAACAACAACGGGTATCAACCCCAACAACAAGGAAGCTGGAATTCACGGCCCTTCTACCAAGGTAATGGAGGTAATGGTAATTACAATAATTACAATTCTTACAATAACCAACCTTCATTAAAAGATCTTGTTCTTGGTCAATCAAAGATTAATGATGGTATTAATAGAAAAATGATTGCCACTGGTAAAGTTCTTGAAAGTTTCTATGTGAAAATGGATAGCTTCACAACTGCTATGAAAATCAATTGAGTTTTAATAAAATGTTAGAAACCCAATTAGCTCAATTAGCAGCAACTATGCCATCTATGGAACAAGGTAAGATTCCTGGGAAACCAGATGATTCAATTGAGCATGTTAATATGGTCAACACGAGGTTCGGTAAGCCTCCACTTCGCTCCTATTGGGGCTATCTTCTCGATCCTCCCTTCATCATGAAGAAGGAAGATACAGGCCTCCCGACGATCAAGTGCTCAATCGGGCAACAAACATTCCATACTGTCTTCTGCGATCTTGGATCGGGCGTCAACATCATGTCCAAGGTAACATATGATAACTTGTTAGGAGGACCATTGGTCCCCACATGTGTTTGCTTACAGATGGCAGACCAAACGATACGGTTTCCCGAGGGACTCGCAAGGGATATCTTGGTGAACATCCAAGATGAGTACATCCCCACCGACTTCATCATCCTAGACATGGGAGCCAACGTGGAAGTACCCGTCATTTTGGGAAGGCCCTTCCTCAACACCACTAATGCTGTCATCTACGTAGGATCGGACCAGATCGACTTCCAATTCCCAAGTCATAAGGTAAAATGTTCTTTCAATGGTTATAAGCTGAACAAGCAGGCAAAAGCACAACCACCAAAGAGAAGAGTTCAAGCTCCGCAAAAGAAGAAGCAATATCTGGAGGCCAAGATCAATGAACTCAAGAAGGACGAACCCGCCAATCCAAGGCAAGTTTGTAAAACAAAAGAGGTGCACACATGACAATCTCCGCCTCCAGAGACAGCAAATGCACCCGTGGAATGAATAAGAAGGAGAGTCTTACTCCGAGAACTTAAAATCAAGGAGCCTTCGCCGAAAGGTAAATCGGTAGTTATCTTTTATTTCCCTTCTTAAATTTAGTTCAAACATTTACTTCCTTTCATATTTAAAATTTAGAAAACTAAAGTTAGTTTAAATAAAATTTGAGAATTATATTAGCATTAAAACTTGACAAAAGGTAGGGTCATAGGGGTGGTCAGCCGACCACCCATATGTACCCTATCTTGGCTTATTTGATAAAGGATCATATAGGGGTTTTATAAAAAGAAACAAAATGAAATCCTAGGGGGGTCGGCCGACCATCCTAGGTGCCCCAGGTCCATCCCTCTTTCTCTCTCCACCATCCTTTGTCCAAGCATCTCATGATTTGGGAGGTGGGATTTTCAAAAATCAGATTCTTGCTTTGGGAGACATCTCTTTTGTCTTGTCATGCTTTAAAGTACATCAATCACTTTTTGTTAAAGCATGACACATCCTTGTCTCCCACTACTCCATGTCCAAAGTGGGGAACCAACTTTCACTTTGTCA
This sequence comes from Microstegium vimineum, assembly GCA_022036555.1. Taxonomy (NCBI): domain Eukaryota; kingdom Viridiplantae; phylum Streptophyta; class Magnoliopsida; order Poales; family Poaceae; genus Microstegium; species Microstegium vimineum. The sequence continues at coordinate 43,010,610 of CM039133.1, forward strand.
TGCTTTGAAAAAGAAAACACATCAATCACCTTCCACCAAAGCATGACTTGCCTTTGTCCCCCACTACTCTTTGTTTAAAGAGGAGAATATTGATCACTTTAGCTCAACTTTTGATCACATCATATCACATCCTTCACCTTTCACCAAGCACTAGGAAAAGCATGAGTGGAATCTCCACTATAAAGGGATGGCCGACCACTTTGTGTCACCTCATTCTCTCTCTTTTGCTTTGTGTAAGGCATCCACTAAACATGTGATCATGGCACCCAAGGGGTGGTCGGTCGACCACTCCATGACACCCCCTTGGTGCCATTCATCTCCCCTATAAAACCCCATGCAAGGAGAGCTCATTCCCTCACACCTCAACAAGAACTCAATCCTAGTTCAAGCCTCTCCTTGCCTTGTTCTCTCCTCTCCACATTCAAGAGAAGTAGTGTTGCTCTCACTAGTCCACAAAAGCCCTCTTCTCTTAACTCAAGCTTCTCCCCACAAGGCAAACTAGAAATCCACTTCACATACAACTCTTCCTAGCCTTGCTCTTTTGTCCCTCTTCCTCGCTAAAGATGAAGAACCCGATGACATCCGCATACAAGAAAATGAAGCAAGCTTTTAGTGGGAGCTCATCTCAACGCTCCCACCATTCCGAGGATAGTTCCCAAAGAAGAAGAAGTGGATGTTCTACCCGACACACTAGGGAGAACCTCTAAACTGAAAAACACCCTTAGGAGGAAGAAGAAGTGCCGGAGGAGGTACCTCATATGGAAACATTCATGGTGCCCCCAATGAGGACATATGATCAACAAGGTGGGTCAGACAAGAGAGCTCAGGAGGGGCTATACTTTTTTCATATTGAGCAAAGTGGTCCTTCCCAAGACACTTATGGCGAGGAGGAAGACGATGCATCCTCCATGCATACTTCTAGTGGCATACCTCCTCCGCCACCATAGCCGCAACGAGCACGAGCATCCTTCTCGTCCACACGAGATAGGGAGCGTCGTGAACTACGGCAAGAATTCGATCATCTCACCAACATCGTTGGTGAGTTGCATGTTGAGCACAATGAGACAGCACACATCGTCCAACAAACTACCGAGAACATTCAAGCAATTCACGAAGAACAACGTCGTTATTGGGACATGTGGCGGCAACAACATCCACATCCGCCGCACTATTGAGCAAAAGACAAGCTTGGGGGAGGTTCCCTCCCCCACTAAGGTAAGTTTTTAATTGCAACATTTATATTTATGCACTTCCTTGCTTATCTTTCGCTTTGCATTTAAAATCTGCATATAATAAAATAATACTGAAAAGACTTTCTCTACTCCACTCTCACATATTCCATGAAAATTAATATCTCCTATGGAAATGATGAATAGTTGCTCTGTTAAATGTTTCTCTAGTACTTAGTTTACAACTTGATACTTCTTTAAGTATGGATTACTTGGCTTAAAAGAAACCATCATGAACATCAAACTTTTGTGGGTTGCAAATGTCATAACTAAGTCTAAGTTGTTGTGAGACATGATATGACACGATAAGAGCTGCCATAATATTGTTCTAAGCATGAATGACTATCGGACTTTTATTTATTAAAATGATAAAACACTTTGTTGTTCCTCAATGGTGACAATTCCTACCAAAGCCATACATGCTCTTTTATGATATAAGCTTTCTACATAAGCTACTTGCTTTGTGTTGAGTTTGGTCAAGTTTTGTGACCCTTTTTGAGAGATTTATCATGCTCCCAAGATCAAGATCACATACACGCCACATATACATGTTGCTTCTACACTGGAAGTACGCAGAAACATGCTTTACATTTCCACATAGTTCATACTCCATGCTCTAAGTAGAAAAACTCTCTCTAGCTTGTTGCTATCAAATGAGACATAGACTATGAAAAATTATGAAAAAATCAGGGGCATTCTAAAGTCCAAATTTTATGAGCATTCCAAAGCTCTCTCTTTTAAAAAAAATGAAATGAATGAGCATCTTCAAAGTTCATAGAAAAATTAAACAGATAGCTATGTCTCAAAATAATTTTAGGAAAGATAGATCATCCATAAATAGGAGTATTGATCATTCGCCATGTTTCCACACACTTGCACATCTTGATCTAAGAGTATGACACTTCTCTCCTTGGATGCGGAATTTGACTTTACAACAAATGTAAGGTAAGTTTACTACATCTTTGATCCTTACCCATAGCTCCACATAAGCTTTAGAGATAGGAAGAAAGAAGGCAAACTTTGATATATGCCTTGGTGAGGAATCATACACCTTATGAGCGACTCGAGAGTACCATTTTAAGGAACACTAAGTTTTCTTTTACAAAATCTTGCAAAACCTCCGATATGAAACTTGTGAAAGAATAAGAAAATTAGTGCTCAAGTCAAGTTGTTCTATCTCTCAGCCTTGGTCAAGAGAAAGGATAAAGCTATAAGCCCCATGAAGGACTAAGGTAATATGGGTGAGTCTTTATTGCTAACTTTTCCATTCAAAAGAGAAGTATGATTATTGTAGACTTAGTACTCTTGAAATATGAAGCATAGTAGCAAATCCTGATCCATCGAGCTAAGTTTGATTGTTTGCTCGGGACGAGCAAAGGTTAAGCTTGGGGGATCTTGTTGGCATAAATTATGACCATCTTTTACATAGCTAAAATGTTGCCACCAATCCAAGGATCAAGGATAAACAAACACATCATGAGCATACTTTATCAAATAACTAGTTCCACATGTCCATGAGTGTTTGAGTGTAGGAATGAACAAATGGAGCAAAGGAGAGCTAGTTGGGCCCACATAGGGGGTCGACCGACCACCTATCGGCCGACCATGCTCTCCCTCTCGGCCATGATCCAAGAGAGGCACTCTAGAGTGGAATCCATCCATTGGATCACTCTGTGTTTCCTCTCAATGACTCACAATCAAAGCACATGGATCCATGGCCCACGCCAAGGAGATAAACATGACAACCAACTCAGAACCAGCAATTAGCACCAATGACAGGTAGGGCCAGCCTGAGGAAAGTAGAGGTGTGCCATAACCCCCAAGGGAGGGTTCAGCCGAACCATACTCAGGCCCAAACAGGTCCCACTCAGTCCCTAACTAGTGGGACCTCATCCAAGGAGGCAAGGGAGGGTCCACTGGCCATAGGTGGGTTCGGCCGAACCACCCCTAGGTCGGTTGCCCCCCCAACCACCATACCTCTCCCCCATGTGTTGGATCACCACCATCCATGCCTTGGTCGGTTTCTAAGTCGGTTGGATCCAAGGGTCGAGGATGGAAGGCCTTGGATCGCTGACATGGCGACGGAGTAGCCCCTACTCCACCTCTTACTATAAATAGAGGGTCACACCCCCTCTCTAATCATGAAGAAGAAGCCTACAAGCTCTATTCCATAGATTGTTCTAGGAGTTAGTCTAGAGTGGGAGTTAGAGTTGAGTCGAGTTGTGCTCGGGATTTCTGGAGTTGTCTTCTGGAGAGTCTGGTATAGCTCTTGTATCTTTCCTTCTTTCAAAGACTTTATCTTATTCAACATATATCTTTCTCTTTACTTTACTTAGTATTTACTTTGAGCATTTCTATACTAGATATAGTCTTGCTATATGCTTTTCCTCTTTAATAGCCTTGACATCAATAGTTCGTGATCCTTGTGACCTTTCGCGTATGCGATCATTGCGTGTCATAGGGTACTTTGATTATTGATTGTAGTCAAAGTAGTAAGTTGTGTGTAAGCGTGGTGCTTATACATCATCTTATCCCTTGTTATCGCTTGCTGCACGGATTGTTTGTGGTAGCTAGCAAGAGGTGACAACCTTGTCTAGTCGTTGTATTCCACCATGTGTTCTTAGGCAAGTTCTTAAATGGTAAGGCCCCGTAAGAAGAGGGCGCGGTCCGGTAGGAGTTTTGCCCCCTACTGATCTATACCCTCGCCTAGCATACTTGTATTGAGGAGACAAACTATAGTGTTTAGACTAGTTAATTGGCTAAGTATGTTGAAGTAGAGTGAAGTACATAGGAGTCCTTTTACTCTTCTCGTTGTCTTCCCACCTAGCTAGTCTCTATGGTCCGTTCTAAGTATCCTTTCTCGTAGCTTCTTCATTCATCAACCCCTTCCTATCACAATATCATTTACCCCTCTATACTAGTTGGTACTAAAGTTAAGGTGCTCCCTAGTATCTCTCTCTAATTATCATTTCTAGCAAGGATTTCCTTTGGGATAATATGAATTACGATACCTCGGAATACTCCTTGGTGAAGTGCTACAGCGGTATAATCTGTGCGCTTGCGGATTTATCCAATAGTTATAAGAAATACCAACAAAGACATGTCTACTAAACCAAAGAAAGGAAAAAACGATGACAAATCAATCATCAATGAGCCCAAGCGTCACATAGTTCTTTCAAGGAAAAGAAATATTTTGAGAATTGAGGACAACTCAGGCATGTCAGAACTTTACGAAAGGGATGACCGAATTGCGCCATTCAGTGTGAACAAAGACCCAAGCATAATTCTAATACCGAGGACACTCCATGGTTACGACATTATCATGACCAAGGGACATATGTCAAGAAGAAGATCACTAATGGGCATTTTGGTCAAATAAATAAAGATCTACATTTGTATTTGGTCAAATTAATGTTTACTAATACTTCTTTTGTAGTCATTTAGTGACTAATGAAGATCTGAAAAATTTTAGTTTTAAAATGAATGATCTTGATGAGTTATAAAACCTTTGTATTCAAAAGTTTTTCATATAGGGTCATTTAGTGTCTCATTAACAATTTCTATTTAATGGTACACTTATTTGTCGCCTAATTGGACAATGAATGGTGAAACACAAATAGTTTAACGTTAAAATAATGCATAAACTAATTTCCTGTTGGTAACCAAGCATTTTATTTTGTTTAATTGAACGATATACTTTTCTAGTGTATAATAAAGAAAAAGGAAATTTAATGGTTATTTTCAAAAAATTGTGGCATGTATTGTATTTATATTGATTTTAACAATAGCTAGAGCAATTTATAAAGATAAAAAATATATACAATACCAAAACCCTGAAATCTGGAAAGTAAATTTGGTTTGACGCCTAAACATGCCTTTAGCCCCGGTTAGTAATACCAACCGCGGCTAAAGGTCTTTTAGAACCGGTTGGTGTTACCAACCGGGGCTAAAGGCCCCTTCCTATATAAGCTCGGCTCCCTCTCTTCCTCCCTCATAGCTTCCTGTTCTTCCTTCAACCGCGAGCGAGAAGTCGTCGAGATCGCCTCCATCGTCGCCGCCGCCAACCTGTGCGCCAGCGCCGGCCGCCACCTCGATCCGCCTCCGCACCGGCCCCGCTCCAGCCATCTCCTCGCCACTGAGAAATCGATCTCTATCATCGCCGCCGCGTCGCCTCTTGGCGCTCTCGGCTCCTCACCGCCGGCCGACGAACTGCGACTCCTCACCGCCTCTTGGCTCGCCGGATCCCGCCGCTCTCCTCGCCCCGTCTTGGCTCGTCAGATCCCGGCCGCCCGACCGCGCGCCGCTGCGACGACCGCCACCCGACAACCGCCGCTGCTGCGGGACCGCGCGCTCTCGCGCGTGCTCTCCGGCCGCCCCATCCCCGTGCTCTCTCATCATTTGGTCAGCCCCTGCATTTGATCGGCCGCCGTCGTGAGACCGAGAAAAAGAGAAGGAAAAAAAGAAAGGAAGAAGAAAAGGAGAGGAAAAAGATAAATGAAAAGGATAAAGGATAAAGGTTAAATGATTTTCTAGTTTAATGGATTTCTCAAATGAAAAGGAAAAAGAAAAAGGAAAAGGAAATTTCTAAATGCATTTGTTAGAAAAAAAAGAAAAATTGATAACTATATATTTTATTAGTTGCTTGTTTTCACACACACTAACATTGTATACATGTTTTTCTAGGCAGAGAGGAGATCGAGGAGAAAAAGAAGAAGAAGAAGAAGAAGAGGAAAAGGTGAATTGTTAGATATGGATTTGTTCGAGAAATATTGTGACCTTCCATTATTGTTAGTAAACATGTATATATATGATTTGATTGATGGATTTGTTAGAGAAATATTGACCTTCCATTATTGCTAGTAAACATGTAAATGGATTTAGTTTTAGTAATATATTTTTGTTTTACGAAATTATTGTTAGAAATATTGTAAATGGATTTAGTTTTAGAAATATTGACCTTCCATTATTGTAAGTATTATAATACCTTCAATTGTTAGAAATTGATTTAGGAAATGGTTTTATGTTAGTAATATATTTTAGTGTCTACCCCTAGTGCCCAACTCTAAGTGCCTAAACCCTAAATGTCTACCCTAAACCCTTCACACACACACACACACACACATATATATATATACACACACACACACACACATATATATATATATATATATATATATATATATATATATATATCCTAAGTGTCTTCCCTTTTATTACACACACTAAGTGTCCACCCCTAGTGCCCAACTCTAAGTGCCTAAACCCTAAGTGTCTACCCTAAACCCTTCACACACACACACACACACACACACACACACACACACACACACACACACACACACACACACAATATATATATATATATATATACATCCCCTAAGTTTTATTACACACACACACTTAATGTCTACCCTAAACCCCTAAGTTTCTAAACCCTATAGATATACATCCTAAGTGTCTACCCTATACCCTAAACCCTAAGTGATGTCTACCCTTTTGGTTACTCTAAGACTAAGTGTCTACCCCAAGTGTCCACTCAAGAGAAATATTGACCTTCCATTATTGCTAGTAAACATGTATATATATGATTTGATATAGATATGGACGACCCGAATGACAACATGGAGGCTTTATTGTTTTCAATGATCAACGATGGTACTGATCAAGTAGTAGATGGCACCAATCAAGTAGATGACGGAAGTCAGTACTTTGCGCCAGATGTTGAGCAAGAAAATATCGCGCAAGACAATGTTGTCAAGGTATATATATATGTCTACAATCTCTTGTGTATACATGAAAATCAAAATAATTACAGTTGTATAATTATATTTATAAGTTTTGTGTGTCTACATACATAGCCGTCTGCATCAACGACAACTACGGGGAAGAGTAAAAATGTACGAGGCCCGAAGAAGCCATTGGAGGGTCGGTACATTATCATGGAATTCGATCAGGAAACAGGGGCAGTACTTGGACCACATGCACATAGATTTGCCAGCAACTGTGGTTACCTTGTAAGGGATAGGCTTCCGATCAGTGCTCGTGAATGGCGGCAAAGGAAAGGACGTCCTGACATTAGTTTTATCTCTGATCATGACAAGGAACTAATTTGGAAAGAAGTCCTTCAACATTTCTCGCTCGATACAGAAGATGAAGCTTTGAAGTGGAGAGTTAGGGACTGTGCTATGAAGAAGATGACAACATATTTCCAAGTCTGGAAGAAGACATTGCATACTGATTTTATCAAGAAGAACTTGACTCCAGATTTCAACAAAAAGGCCTACGTCAAGTTGAGACCGTTTTGGGATGACTTTGTAGCTTTCAAGACATCCGAAGAGGGAGAAGCACGAGCTCAACAGAACCAACAGAATGCCCGAGAAAAGCTATATCATCATCACATGGGATCAGGTGGCTACAAGACTGCCATTCCTAAGTGGGAAAAAGAAGAAGAGGACCTTCAAGCTAGGGGAATCCAACCAGAATCAGATAACTGGGCTGAGCGCAGTAAGTGGTGGTTTTTTGTTCACGGGGGAGGCATTGACCCTCAGACCGAAAGATTAACGTATACCGAAGGACTCACAGAAACAACAAGGAAACTGGTTTACGCTCATTCTATGAGGGAACAAGGACTATGGTCACCAGATAGAGATAAAGATGAGCTGACATATGCCCTGGGTAATCCGGAACACAGTGGGCGAACGAGAGGTCATGGCGCGGTGCCGTGGAAGCATGCCTTACCTCAAGACAAAGATACATATAGAAGCCACCAGAGAAAGAAGAAAGAGGAGGAAGCTATCAAACTTAGCATGTTGCAAATGCTTAGTGAAGCACGCGAAGCAACTATTCAAGCAACAGAGCGAGAAGAGAAACTTGAAGCGAGAATGAGCGAGGAAATCAAAAGGCAACTGGAGTTAGCAATCAACCGAATGCAAAGTACTAGATCAGTATCGCAAGTCAACATCAGCCCATCAGCTCAGTTGAAAAGCAGTTGTGCTTCCACGGAAGTGCCTCAACCTGGTGATGACGCAAAGCTACGCTTCCCCGTGGATGACATCACAGAACAGAATACACCATGTGAGCTGCACATTCCAGAGGGGGGTACCACAATCATGGTGGCTACCGGTATTGTATCTCCTATCGACCCTACGAAGACACCAATAAGTCATGGGTCAAAAGTACCAGCTGGATATGCTCGCGTCTCGGTGGATAGAGTTGAAAAAGGTCATCGTGATGTTAAGATTGACATTGAAGGAGGTGATGGGGAGACGATTTTAGGACAAGCGGAGAAGACATTTATTTGTTGGCGCAAGCGCTATATCATTATTCATGGAGCATCACCTCCTATTGTACCGTCGCCGCCTCCTCCTCCTCATCCTAGGTGCGAATGAAAGTGAACCATACCTATCTCTTTTGTATTGGCTTAAATAGCGATACTTTTTTCACACTCGCTGTTTTCACTGTAGGACCTCACCTAGAGACCTAAGTCACCATTCATCACCTGCTGGTCATAGTGTTGCGAGGGATGATGATGGTGAAATGCACGACACGACTTCCTCCCCAGAACCTCCAAGGCGCTCTCCATCTCCGAACCCGGCCCCATCGCCTCTACGATGTTCTCCAACGCTGACACCGGCCCCATCGCCAAAGAAGAGGACCGCCACAAAAGCAAAGGTGTCGCCCACCCAACCAAAAACAAAGAGCCAAGCTATAAGGAAAATTATTGTTAAGATTCCTCCGAAACTTCAGTATGAGAAGACTGAAGAAGAAATATACGCTTCAGTAAAGGCCTCAGTGGACGCACATTTCCAAAACATTATAGATGACCGTAAAGCAAGGAAAGAGGCTACACAACCGTTCTACGCACCTCAGTCAGTTCTAAGGTAGAAGTTGGAAGAAAAGAAGAGAAAGCTACGTGATGCTCAGAAGAAATCTCCAATATCGGACTATGACCGCACTCTTGAAAAGGTAATTATCAAGAAGAAAACAGCAGGTAAGGGTGTCCCACAGCTCGGGGAACAATCGAAGCAATCAGTACCCCCGCTAGTTCTTGGGAATGAATATGGTTCAAACATGAGCGTGCTAGAAGACTACAGTGGCCCTAGGGTCAATTATGATGGATTGGAAGACATCTTGAAAGGAGCCAGTCTAACTGCGACTCAATTTTACGGAAATGCACTAGTCGCAAATGCCACTGTAGTCGATGAGTTTAAGAGAACTTATGTACGTGGCAGAAGTCTCTACAACCCATCGGCCCTCAAGGATCTTGGTACGCAAATGCACAGGTTACACTCGTGGTACATGGAGGCATGTACCAAAAATCCAGATGACGACTGCATTTGCGTCAGAATTAGACAAGAACAATACTTCCGGGGCGATGACCTTATATTTGTTCCGTATACTGAGCTCCACCAACTATGTCATATGGATGCTCTAGATAAATCTCAGATGAGTTGCGTGTGTCTGTAAGTGATCATTTCTTTTAGTAATCTGACTATAGCACATATGTATATGTATAGTAACTAACTATCCTCAAACATATATATGCAGATTCTTGATGGCATACCTCAAACGTAAGGGAGACACGGAAATTGATTTCATTGATCCATCAATCATATTCTCGGATCCAAACACTCCCCGCGATCAATGGATAACTCAAACGCAGAGGAATCTTCGGAGGTTGTTGGTCAACCAAAAGAACAGAGAATATATACTCTTCCCATACAACTTTGGGTGAGTGTTGTTATCGTTTGCACCATTTGTCTTACTTATTACTCAATTCAGCATAAAGATATATATGTTGACTCTATAAACAAATGCAGTTTTCACTAGATACTCATAGTCGTCGATATGAGAAGAAGTCAATTGATAATCTTTGACTCATTGAGAAAACCAGTGGGAGATTACCAAGATATGATAGACATTATCAAGGGGTAACTTTGATCTTTAAATATGGATTCCTGCTCTTTAACTACACTGCAAGAGTTAATTAACTAATGAACCAATTATTGAGCAGGGTTTGGGTTTGATTCGTCCCGAAACACCGTCCGGAACTAGAAGAGGCACTACAAGGTCCTCCTATATTACCTGTAAGTTCTACTAGCTCTCGTAATCTGTTACTTTATCATGCTTTAACATATGCGTATGATGACGATGGTAATCTTTTCATATCTTACAGTGGATTCTAAGGTAGCCACAAGGCAACAATCTGTGTGGATACTACGTTTGCGAGTACCTCGCGGTGTATACAAGAAGAGATCTTATAGAGAATCTAAAAGTATGTGATATGTATATATAATACATCCATTTTATTTATTTGTTGCTATTAACTAAATCTTATGTATATTAACACTTGTTTCTTTATAATGCAAATTGAAGACGCTATGGTTGCAGCAACAAGTGTTTAAAGAAGACCGCCTCAAAGGAATTCAAAAGACTTTTGCTGGATTTTTTCTTGACAAAGTGGTCAACCCTAAAGGCGAGTACTATTACAACCGGGCCGAACCACTCAAGCCAAATCAAGACGAACATTTGTATGATATTTAAGTGGTGAGAACATTTGTGTCTTAAGTCAAGTAATAATGGATAATGATGTAAATTTTATGTGCATATATATATTATACTTATAGAGTTTCATAGTTTATTTGTGTTTAATGCTTGAAACTAACTTATAAGTGTGTGAATACATGTATTAGCAACGAATACATGTATTAGAAGCATAGAATACACACATTTGAATAGCTAATATAATTGGAAAACCAAAATAAGAAATACCAAAATAAAAAAAAGGGTCTTTAGCCCCGGTTGGTAATACCAACCGGGGCTAAAGGGTGCTGCCACGCGTGGCCCGTCTGCGCCACCTGGCGCATCCTTTAGCCCTGGTTAGTATTACCAACTGGGGCTAAAGGTCGAGCTTTAGCCCCGGCTGTGCGAACCGGGGCTAAAGGGGGGACATTTAGTCCCGAATCCTTAGCTCCGGTTCAAGCACCGGGGCTAAAGACCCTTACAGACCGGGTTAAAAGCCGGTTCTGTACTAGTGACAATTTTAACATGCTAATTATAAATGTATGAAATGATTAAATAGCATGTTGCTATAATTGAATATCATGCAATAGGGTTTAGTAGTTTATATATATATATATATATATATATATATATATATATATATATATATATATATAAATAGGGTCTGGATTAAATTTCATGAAATGGCAGGAAAACTTTCCACAAGCACTTCATTTTATTGAACTGGTCTAGAGAACCGCATGTGAAAAAGAATTTCTTACCAACCACCTGTATAGTGCCTGTGTGTGCTAGTCGAAGCCTAAATCATCTAAGCAGGGTAGCTTTGCAACTTAGAGTAGAAGATGAAATTCATATTTTTGAAGACATGGGAACATCATATAGCTCTGCAACTAGAAGAATAAAAATGGATACTGGTATAGAAAGACACCAGAAGATCGAATCATCTATGTTGAGTAGCTCTCTCGAGTCCAGGAAAATTGGAATCTCCTCGAAAAGACAAAACAAGAGAGTGGCACAGGAAGAAGAAATGAATTAAGGAGCGGCCGTCATGATTGGACAAGAAGCATAGCTTCCCTCAAAAGGATGTAATATCCAGCAGGGTGATATTTTCTTGACAAAAAAGAATGACATTCTCCCCGGTGAGGAGATAGGGTGGTAATCTCTCCGGCATGGTGGTATCTTCTTGTTCAAGCAGGGTGATAGCAATCATCACAATGAGGAACTCTCGGGAAGACAGCACAGTAAGACAAATAGAAAACCGTGATATAGTTGTATAGTTGGAATTTGGTTTATCGTTGGATGATATTGATCCCAAGAAAAAAACAGTGGGTACAGCTAATCCGTGAACAGCCAGCCATCGCACTGTAAAAATAGGATAGGTTCGATCTATGGTCATTGGGGGCCTCCTAAAAGGATCTACTAAATTCATCTAGTTGTTCTAAAGAATCAAAACGGTTGGTTATTAATGGAATTCCTTATCGGCTTTCCGTGAAATACTCGTTTGGTTGAGGACTTCCAAACACGTCATAAGCTAAACCCGTACTGACAAATAACCAACCTGCAATGAATAGGGAAGGTATAGTAATGCTATGAATAACCCAGTATCGAATACTGGTAATAATATCAGCAAAAGAACGTTCTCCCGTCCCGCAATGAATAGGGAAGGTATAGTAATGCTATGAATAACCCAGTATCGAATGCTGGTAATAATATCAGCAAAAGAACGTTCTCCCGTGCTTCCAGATATGCTGAGCTCTCAAAATTTTTATTCAAAAAGAAAACCGTGGGGGCCTCCTAAAAGGATCTACTAAATTCATCTAGTTGTTCTAAAGAATCAAAACGGTTGGTTATTAATGGAATTCCTTATCGGCTTTCCGTGAAATACTCGTTTGGTTGAGGACTTCCAAACACGTCATAAGCTAAACCCGTACTGACAAATAACCAACCTGCAATGAATAGGGAAGGTATAGTAATGCTATGAATAACCCAGTATCGAATACTGGTAATAATATCAGCAAAAGAACGTTCTCCCGTCCCGCAATGAATAGGGAAGGTATAGTAATGCTATGAATAACCCAGTATCGAATGCTGGTAATAATATCAGCAAAAGAACGTTCTCCCGTGCTTCCAGATATGCTGAGCTCTCAAAATTTTTATTCAAAAAGAAAACCGTGATATAGTCCTTCCCTCCCTCTAGTTCTTCCCCTTTAGTTTCTTCTATCTTCCTTGTTAGGGTGCGCAGCGGAATTCGGCCCAACTCGCTATACCCACGAGTCAGCGCCCCTCGGGTCTAGGTCCATCGGAGCCCACAACATATCCAGGCCTTGGACCTAACTCAACCCAAAAGACTAACCTGATAGGTGAGGGCTGTCCCCGCCTTATATGTTGTGCTCCCCCACCATCAATTACCGATGTGGGACTAAACCCAACATTCCTAGGTTTCTCCATCTAGTCTACTTAATCTCTAGGACAAATTCTTCTAAGTGGGGTACATCTGTAACACCCCGTGTTCCACATCATAAATTAAAATCATTAAAAATTTGGACTTTTAAACTTCTGGAACAAACTAAAATTTGACTAGCTTATTTTCTACAGAACCCTTTTGAAAATCTTTTCTGACAATCCCTTGCATCAAAACACGTCATGTGCATTTACATTTGGAACGATAGAATATTTGAATGATTGTGCGTTTGCTTTTCTCTGGAATATATCTCGTTGTTAAATACTTTTCCTTGACACTCCCCGTCCAAAATTCCATGACTTTCCCTCCAAAACTCCTTGAACATTTGCCTTGAAAACAATCATTGACCATCCCTGAACTATCCTAAACCAAATCCCTATTCATACTCTTTGAAATCCAAAATGAAACCAATTCGAAAAAACCTAGTTTATTACTGGGAAAAAGAAAAAGATTTTATAATAGAAAAAGCCCTACCGGCTAAATCCTCTCTCGCTCTACTTTCTGCCCTCCTCTCCTCCTGCAGTGGGGTGTCACCAACCTGAGCCCACGAATGTGGCTTCCTCCTTCCCTCCCCTCTCCCGCATGGGCCGGGGGTGTCACCAACCTGAGCCCACAAATGTGGCTTCCTCCTTCCCTCCCCTCTCCCACATGGGCCAGCCCGACACGGTGCCCTTCCTCTCCCCCTCTCACACCCGCTGATGCCATGGTCCTACATGACAGCATCGTCGTCTACTAGATGATGGCACTGACACCGCATCGCTCGGCCATCCTACCTCTACCTCGACCAACACCTGAACGAATGAGCGAGGACCATGAGGCCATGGACTCCACCGAAGCTTTTCGGTGTCCTTATCCTCTCCTCGTCATGCGGTGTCGCCAAGGCAACTAGCCGTTGCAGCCACCATGGCCACACTTGGTCCGCCGTACCCCTTTGCCGAGTTCGAATAGGCACGAGCTACATGCCAGCTCATCGCCAAATGGACTCGGCAAAATATCTATTGTCGGCTAACCGAATTCGCCAGCTTAGAAATAGGACCATTCGGCGAGCCCTGGTATATATAGACCCATTAGCACAACAAGGTCTGCCTAGCTTACGAACATATCATCTCCCTTTTAGTTACTGCTCCGGTCTCATCATGAGCTTTAGCTCGATTACCCACAAATCCGAGCGTGACATCCAGCACGGAAGCATGCCCTAACACTCCCTCTCTAGCGTGCCATAGATCAATATGATTCACCAGTAAGCTTCTAGGCCCTCTCCCCTACCTCCAGCTACCGCTAGCCCCCCAACCCCTCTGTGTCGCCATGATGACGAGAGCAGCCCACCATGGAGCCACCATTGCTTGCGACCGATGACTTTGACATCACACCACCTCTCTTCAGTTGGTACAACGCATCATAGCGGTGCATACTTGTGTCTGCGCCGCCTCAACTACTCCAGCGAGCTGCCACCAAGGCCTCGAGCACCTACCGTCACCACAATATGCTCTCCAAGCACTCTGGAATGGCCTCAGACGCACCGGACACCGTGCAGCATTGAGCTCCAGCCACCAAGTTACATAGGTGGGGTGACGATGTGAGCTGCTTATATAGGTGTGGTGAGCTTTTTTTACTCTCAGGTGTAGATTTGGTGTATGTGGTTCTGATTATGCAATCAATTAATCGAGTGATTTCATTAGTAAGGAAAGAAAAACAATATATGTATCTAACCATGAGGAAAAATAAATATAATATATTACCATACTTCTTCTAGTTTCAATGTATATATGTATCCATCAAACATAAGTTAGATATCCAAAAATTCAAGTGGTCAACCAAATCAAATGACACTCAACTTTCCAAAAACCTTAGAAACCTCTTCAAACAGCTTCCTCGAACCCACTTTCTGGTTGACTAAGAACTCAACACTTTGTTTTATTGCACTAACTTGAGATTGAATATCTTCTATCTACTTCACATTCTTTTCAAACTGCTCTATCTTTTTTCTCAAACAACTCTAACCTCTTCATGATTTATATGCAGTCTTCATTTACTATTGTAACCTTCTGACAAGGATCAGGATCATTTGGTTGCATAATATTCTTAAATATTGCTTGCGGCACAGAGATTTTCTTTGTTTGTTTGGGTTTTTTCCTCATATCAAACAATGATATAGTTGACAGATGGGGAAAGATATGATCATTGGAATTATGCGACTCTCCTTTTGCGTGAAGCTCAAAGGACTTCGCTGAAAGCTCCTATAAAGGAAATTTAGGATCAAAACATAGAATAATACAATATCTACATACATTAGAATGAAAATACATCAATTATAATAGATAACTATCTTGTATAAAGTAACCATCTATTGTAAGGTAGTACAAACACATAGCAAAACTGAAAATAATATGTTCTAATTAAATAGTAACCATCTGGTGTGGCAGGTGTATTTGTCTCCTATTAATCTCTATCTCTATCTATATGAATACATATCTAACTAAAAATGGCTCGAGTTTTATTGTGTGTACCACTACTCGCATCGAGGAAGAGGATCACTCTAGGAGTTGGGGTAAATTTCTTCTTTATTTCTCACACAATTTCATGCCAACTTGAGGGGTTGGGGATACATATTTATAGGCTGCTAGTTAGCCAAGCATATGCCAAGATGCTAGTCTAAGATGTTGTTCTAAAGCTAGCTTAAGATGTTGACCTAGATTCTATCCTAAAGCTAGTCCAAGATGCCATGCATCCTAGATGGGGCAACAAGACCACCATGCAGCAGGGTCACAAGGACAGTTGCTACAACCCCACAAAGACCACAGTTAAGAGACATATGGTTGACATTAGATAGTGTCGCATCAAAAATGGAGATTACTCCCTATCCTCAGAACGACACCATAAATGCATGGTATGAAATTAACTTGTCTTTAGCAACGAGCCACTATCTTTTACCTTATACTTCTAAGCATGAAACTAGGTTGTCATCATCCCCAAATATAGAGCTAGGAATAATTAATGGTACTTATGAAATAATCTGTTATTTTATGTGACTAGGTAGAAATGAATAATGATGATATGAACTTATAAAGAACAACTGATTCTGCAAGCGGACAGATTAATACACCATTGTAACATTTTACCTAGAGTATTACCAGTTTTTCAATTTATAATTATACCACTGGGAAAGTCTAGTTAAACCGATAATCTATAGTATTGATAACACTTATATGCAATGAATGAAGGGATTAACTAACGTCATGTACTCTACTCATAACAGGGGTAGGTCACATGATAAATATATATATATATCATAAGCATTGATCAGTCATAATAATGATAATGATAAAGTTCTTAAAGCTCTCTAGTCACTACACATGTAATTAAGAAATAACTCCTAAGTATTCTAGCTACAGTCAAAGATATGTCATTTAATTAGTGCAAGTACATCTAGCAATCACCGTTCAGTAATACTACCAATGTTCCCAACCACAATGGGGCCATGAACATGAAGAGTTGAGTTCAGAAACCTTAGATGTTCAAATATAGTCTCAACCTGATAATCTCTCCCTACCAAACCACTACACAGGAGGAGGCCTACAAAGGACTCAATGGACCTGTCACATCCACGATCTACCCCACGCCCCGGCAAAAGGGAGCATACGCAGATAAGCAAAGTATCTATGCACCATGCCTACATAGTGCCTACCACTCGCTATACGATTGAGTAGACAAGCGCTATACGAACATGTGCATGAAAACAATAGCAAACTAACTATACTAGACATATTTGAAGGACCAAAAACGGCGACCAGAGGGAGGGGGTGAATGGGAGCCAACAGAAAATTCTCCGAAAACTTGGCCCTTGTCCCAAAATCATGCCCGACACACACGCTCGACTGGGACAACGCGCACATGACCCAACACGTCGGTGGATTCCATAGAAAAGGTCCTAGATGTACAACGGAGCGGTCGAGAAACGTCGGCAAACAACCTATGGAAAAACCAACTCAAATTAGCAACTCTGAGACTTCCCGGACTGTCCGGACCTCAAGGGTGGACTGTCCGTGGGTAACAGCCGATTGTCCGTGCCTATAAAAATGGACTGTCCGCAGCCAAGGAAACCGAAGACTAACTGTTCTCGAACCAGCACTGGACACAGGTCCCGGACTGTCCGGACCTTGGTCTCAAACTGTCCGCTATTCCACCCTGAGAAAAACAACATTTCTAAAAACTTGCTGCCCAGCTACAGACCTAGTCCCGAACTGTCCGTCACTTGGGCCCGGACTGTCCGCGGCCAAGGGTCTCGAGCAGACCGAAGGACCTTGCCTCGGCCCCGATCAGCGAACTATTCGCCAATAGGGTGCGGACCGTCCGCTAACCTTGGGACAAGGCGATTTGGGGGCAATTTTGAATCACCTCTCCCCAAATTTTCCTCAAATCTCTACCAAATCTTCACCAACCGCAACCAAACTTTGTGGGCATGATCCCAAGGCATTTGGTGAGCTATTTCAAGGAGATCATCGCTCAATTTGGAGAGAATCAAAAGCTAGAAGGATGAACTCCGGAAAATCGCCAAAAGATAAACTCGAAATGGATTTTGCTCGATCTATCTGCTCGTTAGAATTCAAGTAAATTCCTTTGCATCTACTCACATCCTAGCAAAATTTGATTCAAACGAAATCAAACGAATCGCCCCATATCAGAAGATCTGTTGACGCAAAAAGTGACATAATGCGTCTGACACACAGTAAGCCCGAAAGCGTGATTTCAATCGGGCGCCCGGATGCTTCGAGAACCGAAAACGTGCCAGTCAGTTTGACCTGAAAACTAACAAGGAATGAAAGTCAATAGACATAAACTGGAACGTGCCGGGTAATACCGGACAGTTCCATATGTACGGCCCTGAAGCCACTTACAAGGACATACAGCTATGAAAGCTATCTGCCACCAGGTATTATGGAACGTTCGGCTAAAATAAACATGTAACACGTAACCCACTGATTGTCGAACGTGCATGCACGAGAAAAAGGACATACGAACGACTCGTAATTAATTATAAGTTAAAGCATGACCAATCTCGGCAATCAGCCGAATTGGGGTCCATGATGAAGGAAACACGTAAGCAAACATGATTAAACTAATCTAAAGTCTGCATCTGTCGCACGACACCCAGCGTCATCAAAGCTTAAACATGGATAGCATGCATGAACCCGCAACACGTGACAATCTAGATTCAAACTAATTCTGCTATTTATAGATATAAGATCTACTCTTGGAAACAACATGAAAATAATTCATCATAAGATCTAAATAAACTAATAAGAGCCGAACCGTATCAATCTAGATTGGGCAAAAGAGTATTTGCAAATACGTAAAGATTATATAAAACATGCAACACGATAACTTAATGAACCCAATAGATCTTGCCAAATCTACTGGAGCCGATAACTATCTTGCTTTTGCTAAGCATACAAGCAAATATCCGCCGCACGACATCTACCTATAAATAAAACACAGGCGAAGACCTCTTGATTATTGAACAAAGATCCGCCGCACGATCATTGATAATAAACAAGACTACTTGCATCAATATATAAATCCACCGCATGATACTAGACATGATAAAAAGGTTGACAAGACTTACGGAGGTCGACGGATCGATGATTCCTCTCGAAGAACTTGACGACATGACAGAGGACTCGAAGTTGGCACGGGGCCGGTTGTATTGGTTTGGTTGTGAACCTTTTTTACAATGGCCAAGGGTTTATATTTATATCCCGGTCATGACACGAATCCTAAAAGGATACGATTACAAGATATTTAAGGAAAAGAATACGACACTTTTAATCCTAGCTTTCCTTCTAGAATCTTCATTCCCTTAATCGTTGTAATGTCGATTGCTCGATTCGGCTCTTACTCACCGCTTTTGTCGCTTTCCTTAACGGAAGATCATCACTCTTAGAATAGTCGACCGCACGATCACTTTGCCGAATCCTTAGGAATTAACCGACCGCATAGATTTTGCCGAACACTTTTGAATACTTGTTCTTCAGCAGCCTTTTCTCACACTGGCCCACCTGTCATTCTGAGTACACCAAAATCTAGTGTTAACACATGCCCCCTCAATTGCGGGATAAAAACTGTTTATTCTGAAATTGACCGCTAGCTTCCTTTTCCCCTTTAGGTTTATACTGTTCAATGCCGCAGCTGTCATCTGAGGATTTCACACTCCAGCACTTTCAAATCCACTTCAAATCATCAATGGCGACTCAGGACAAGATCCTAGAGGTAAATTTCCAACTCATTTTCTCAGACATTCGGCAATCTCTGATTGACTTTCTTGCTTCTCCCCAAACTCATTCGTTCTTCTGATCCCTTTACTTTTCGAAGGAATACAAGAACGATATCCTGATTCCCTATGCTGACAACACCGATTCCTACCTCCTTAGTCCTATGGGCCATCCCAACCCAACTGAGGTTAACGAGAAAGAAACTCTAAGAATCCCTTTCAAATCCGGAATCACGCCGCCAAAAAAATGGCCAAACACCTTCAAGACTTGGCCTTTTCCCCCAATCACCGAACGGAGAAATTGGTACCGAAGGATGATGACAAAGAGTAGTGACAACTGGGACAACCAAGACATCAATCATTGCTTGGAATTATCCTTGTCAGAAATGCCCAGGAACGAGCCCCTGTTGATAGCAGCCTCCCACTTTTGGTTGAATGCCACAAATACCTTCGTATTCGGTCATGGAATGATGACTCCCACTTTGGCTGATGTATTCATGATGACTGGCCTAAATGTATCCAAGCTAGTACACCCCTATCGGTATAAGGGAAAAAGCACCCAGAGAGCTGTCAGATCTGGGGGTGGATGGGTTGGGTATATTCAAACCTATATGGAAGAGACTGGGTTGTTTCTGATAAATAGAATAGGGCCTTCATGAATATGTGGTTGTGCAGGTTCATCTTCTGTGGCAAATCCAATGAACCGACCCTAAACCATATGATAATGGCTGAGGATCTAGCCGCAGGTACACTAATCCCTCTAGGCAAATTCCTTTTAGGATCTGTTTATCACATGATGCATCAAATGAGCGTCCAGATGTTCCATGGCAAAGATATCTCCTGTGTGAGTGGTCCATGGTGGTTCATCGAGATGTGTTTGCAACTTTATATGCACCAACTAGTGTCTGTGCCCCTCCACAATCTGAGCTTCCCTTCAGTTAACTATGCCGAAGGCAACTCAGCAACGGTCAAGAGCTGCCAGACTTATGGAGAAGCATCTTCCTCTATTAGCATCGACATGGATATCGGCCATCTCTTTGAATTATTCTTCAAAGGCTTTAACAAGGTACTCTGGCTCCCATACAGAGAAAATCCTGACCTGATTTTTCCATGCAAATTCAGCTATGAATCCGGTTGCTCTAACAAGGTGTCTACAGAAAATTTTAATTCCTTTATCAAGCCCTGCATCTTGCCAGCCGAATTCTACCATGGGAGAATGGTAAATCCCACTTATTAATTGTACAATCCCAACATGGCATCCAGACAGTTAGGGTGTGGATAGTTGCCCCCAAGACCTTTCTTCTCAACAATTATAAGGTACAGAGAATTGATCACCAATGAAACAGAAACCAGAAAGGTCTTTGAACTTGGGCAAAACCTGCCTACATACGAACCTTCTCCATTTGGGTTGGTGGACACTGCTCATTCTTTCTTTACTTCCTGGTGGCAAGAGTGGCATGATCACATCTTCAACATACCAGTGCATCCCCTCTGCCATGACCTGTATCCTCAATTTGTTCCTGACAGTGAGGTAATTTCATTGCATTTATATCCCTCTATATTTTTTATTGCTCACTTCAAATCCCAATTATACACAGGATTTCAAGCCTACCCCTCCTGTCAAGGCAGTAACATACTACACAGCAGGACCCAATCCAGCACTAGGCTTCAATGCCCCAACCCTGGTGGCCTTCATGAAAACCCCTACATCTCTAGGTGCTACAATTCTAGGAAGAGAAGGAAAAAGGAAGGCACTTGGAGACATTCATGTAGCCAGAAAAGTAAGGTCCAAGAAAGTCCAGATATCTTTTAAGGTATGAACCTCTTTTCGGCTATAATCTTCAACCATCCCTAAATTTGGCTGCTTTCACATCAACCATTCTCTGTCGTAGCCACGTTTGGGAACTCCTTGGTCAAGCAATCCTTCTGCAGTAGACATCCCTCCTCAAGCTCCTATTGAGGGTGCAGACACTCATGAGGTTGTGGACACAGATGCTCACGAAGCCGAAAGTACATATGTTCATGACACCTCCACACACACTGGTATTGTTCGGCTAATTATTCCTTTCCCCTTTTATGGAGTTTTATCTTCTGCTCTCATATTTTATCACCTATATTGTTGGAAACAGATAAAATTCCAGGGGACTCAACAGGAGAACACTCCTCTGGTCGAGCTCCAGGTTCAGCATCTTCGGGCACCCAATTAGATCTCCAGCCAGATCAAGACACAGTCCACCCTGATGTTCAACCAACACAGCAGATAACATGCCATCTTAAAGCACCCTCTCAGCACATTCTACTCAATCAGCTAATTTTGAGAAATTCCTCTTCCTTCCTCTAGCATACCGCTAAGACGACCACTAGCTTTTCTTTCACCGTTGATGATTTCATTAACGAAAAAGGAGAAGAAGCTACCTCTCAGCAGACTTTATCTGAGGAAAACCAAGCCCGGCTAAGGGATATAGCTTACCTACTGAACAAAGATATCAATATTTTACTACAAGACTCAGATCAGATAAAGGATATCCTTGAACTCATTAATCAAGATCTTCCAACTGCCCTTAAGGCCTCCTTGGAATCCGCAGCCAGACTTGATGACTACTTTGGTATGGTGAACAGAGCAAAGAAGAATATAGCTTCCAGGACTGCCATACAGGATAGCAAACTTTTGAAGAAACAAGAAGCCAAAGCTTTGCACTCCAACCTTCAAGCTGCCAAAGATTCAATGGTGACCCTAGAATCTGAGCTAAAAGTTATGAAGGACGAAAGAGCCAGATTGGAAGCTGAATCATCTGCACTGAATGCCAAAATCCAATCCCATGAAGACAAGATGATGGATCTACCAAGCTCCATAGAAGCAATTTCATCACAAATGTCAGTCGCCTTGAAAGAAAACCAACAACTCAAAGCAAGGCTATCCAACATTCAAAGCTCTGACGATGAAGATCAAAGAGTGCTAGCTGATGTCAACCGAATCAAAACTGATGCCCTGGATGTCATCAATCAGCTCCTTCATCAGTAGACATATAGTTCTATAATAGATCAAGAACAACATGTTTCGCCCTCAGACCATCATTATTGTCTTGCTTCCTATATACCTCTGCTCGTATAATAGCACAATCGGCTCCGCTACTTTCCCGACTAATGCATAGCCGATCCATCTCTGGCTCTCCGATAGCCGACTACCCTCAGCACAGAAACATAGCCGAACGACCTTTGAAGTAGCCGATCGGGTCAGTTGAAAGATATAGCCAAGCGTCCTTTGACATACCCGAGCCTGGCCCATTCCACCAACGGCCCATCGAATAGGAACGGTCTTGACTCGCCTTTTGGTATTCTCGTTCAGCCTATAAATAAACCTTCCTTCTTCTCTCCTTTTCAATGGTTCAGTCAAACTCTTGCCTCCGTCTTCTCCTTTTCAATCCAGAGGGAAACCCTAACCATACAGTAACAATGGCGGGAGGTGACAACTGCGGCAAACATCCCGCCGAAGG
This sequence comes from Microstegium vimineum, assembly GCA_022036555.1. Lineage (NCBI taxonomy): Eukaryota > Viridiplantae > Streptophyta > Magnoliopsida > Poales > Poaceae > Microstegium > Microstegium vimineum. The sequence continues at coordinate 43,033,584 of CM039133.1, forward strand.
AGCACCTGAAGGGAGTCATGCACGGCGCAATCGCAGCGCGGGTAAGAATCAGTTTCTTGCCCCCTCGCATTTTGTTTCTTCGTCCAATATGCCAACCCTGAATCTCCGCTCTTGTTTATCAGGATCATCTCCATCTCCACGAGTCACAGCATCCCCCTCCCCACGGCGACAGCAAGTCAACCGAGGAGTCCAGCGCCGGCCTCCTCTGGGTCTTCGGACTCCTACCACTCTCAGCCCTAGGACTTAGGTTTGGGGTCGGATGCGGATGCCCCCTACACCCATGTGGAGGCAGCCAACTTCAAGCGGGAGATAGACGAAACCCGCGGAGAACTGGAGAGGATCTCCAAGCAGTATGGCGTCGACCAACTCGAGTGGGAGGATCAGCGGAAGCAACTCTACGACGCCATCACGAGTTAGCCAAAAGCAATATTGTTTTCCCTTTTCTTTTAATCCTGTTTGCTCATCCAATCTGCATCCTCATTCAGCGCTTTCGGCAGAAAACGAGCGCTTGAAGGCCGCCGCGATCAGGATCGCCGACAAGGTGAACGCCCAGGGAGATACCGCCGAGGCATGCCTTGACAATGTGGATAGCTGCATTGATCAAGTTGCCATTCACGGCGTGCACCACGGCGTGACTCTGGGGTTGTCGGCAATGAACACTCAGCGCGGTGAAGACTTCTCCGTCCAGCCAACCAGTTTTCGCGGTCAGATGCCCCCAGAGGATGTTGAAGGCATTGACGACCTCCTGGAAAGCTATGAAGATCACGCAACCACCCTTGCTGGAATTATAGATGCCCAGGCTGTTCTCAACAGGCTCTTCTGGGAGTAGTTTGTATTTAGGAGTCTCATGTAAAACTTTTGCTTTGTAAAATATTTAGGATCTCTGCTGGTTTTCTTCTTGTGAATCTTTCTGAGAACAGCCAACCCGAAGGATGTTTGCATGCTATGTTTGATTTTTATTCTACAAGCGACACATATCGTGTCGGCTACTTTCTGAGTTGTTCCCAGAATTTTAGGCGATATCCCAATCTCGGCTATCTGGGCACAAGTCCTTTTAAATCCATTTATGCACCAACCTCTACACTGGGATGAAATTTCTTAAGAAACCTTCCATTGATAGCTCTAGCAAATTCCTCTCCCAACAGAGTTTTCAAGATATACGCATTGCCAGGCGCGCATCTTACCACTCGAAAAGGCCCTTACCAATTTGGAGACCATTTGTCGAACGCTCTGTCCTTGGCTCCGATCGGCAATATAGTTTTCCAAACCAAATCTCCTTCTGCAAATTGTTTTTCTTTAACCTTCTTGTTATAGTACCTGACAACTCGCGCTTTATTTTTCTCAATATTTTGCAATGCCTTGAGACGAACTAAATGCAAATCTTCTAACTCGTCTATCATCAAATTCTTGTAATCTTCTTTACTTAAATCGTTATGCAATGTAACCCATCTTGAATCTGACTGCAATTCCTATGGCAGCACAGCATGATGGCCATAAAACCAACTCATAAGGAGATGCCTGAGTAGACCCATGGCAAGCCATCCGGTAAGCCCACAAAGCCTCATTAAGAACCGAATGCCATTTTTTCGGTTTTTCATCAATCTTCTTCTGAATAATTTTGATCATGATCTTGTTTGAAGCTTCAGCTTGGCCATTAGCCTATGCATAATAAGGAGAAGAGTTGTACAATTTGATTCCCATCTCCTCGGCAAAATCACAAAACTCAGATGAAGTGAACTGAGTCCCTTGATCTGTGAATCCCGAATTATATGCACTTTAACAAAGTTGACCATGTTTTCTGATGTAACCTTCTTTAGGGAATAGCTTCAACCCACTTTGTGAAGTAATCTGTGGCCAATAGTACAAACTTATGTCCTTTGCTAGAAGGAGGATGAATTTGACCGATCAAATCTATGCCTCATCCTCTGAATGGCCAAGGCTTGACGATTGGTTTTAAGGCCGATGCTGGGGCTCTCTGAATATTACCAAACCTCTGACAGTCTCGACATCCCTTGTAATATTCAAAACAATCCTCAAGCATGGTTGGCCAAAAATAACCAGCTCTCCTTATTATCCACTTCATTCGGTAAGCCGACTGATGTGCACCACATACTCCTTCATGCACTTCATACATCAGCTTTCTGGACTCCTCTTGATTCAAACATTTGAGGAGCACTCCATCTATGGACTTATGGTGCAACTGGTTATCAAGGAGCACAAACTTGATAGCCTTATACCTGAGCTTTCGGGACACTTTTCGTGATGAATTTTTCAAATAATCAGCAATTTTGTTCCTCCAGTCATTAATTACTCGATCTTCATCCAAAGCATGAATTTCCTGATCCTCTCGGTACCCCGAAGCACTTTGAGCCAGCCTATTTGCTTCTTCATTCTGCCCCCTAGGGATATGATGCAAGGTGGCTACTTGGAAACTTTTTAGAAGCTCTCGACACTCTTCATAATATCCCTTCAACATATCACTCTTGCATTCATACTGGCCGATCAGTTGGTTAATTACCAGCTCAGAATCCCCGAAAACTTCAACACCAATGGCCCTTACCTCGACAAGCATTCGGAGCCCTCTAAGCAATGCCTCGTATTCTGCTTGATTGTTAGTAACCAAAGAATCGATAGAGATGGCATACTCAAGGTCAAACCTCTGGGAGAAATCAAAAGAACACCGGCCCCACCACCTTTGCCACAAGATGGACCATCAAAAAAAATGCCATGGTACAATGGTTACCATGTCAGCAGAGGGATCACGGTGTTGGGTAACGAAATCAGCAATAACCTGACCCTTTACTGCTTTTGCCGATTCGTACCTTAAATCAAATTCTGACAGAGCTAAAATCCATTTGCCGATTCTCCCATTCAAAATTGGCATCAATAACATGTGTTTTATCACATCGAACTCAGAAACTACCACACATTCGACATTTAACAGATAATGCCGAAGCTTAGTACATGAATAAAACACACATAAGCAAATCTTTTCTACAACCGAATACCTTGCCTCTGGATCTAGCAGGTTTTGGCTAAGGTAAGCTATTACCCTTTCCTTTCCTTTGAACTCTTGCATGAGGGCCGACCCTATCGTCAGGTTGTCGGCTGCCATGTACAATTTAAATGGCTTGTCAAGCTGCGGAGGTACCAATACGGGTGGTGCCTTCATGTACTCTTTGATCTCATAGAAAGCCCTCTGTTGTATGTCACCCCACATGAACTCTTGATCCTTTTTAAGCTTCAACAGCGGAGAGAAAGGTAACACTCTTTCTGACAAGTTGGAGATGAATCTCCTCATAAAATTAATCTTGCCTAACAATGATTGTAACTCTGTGAGATTGGTTGGAGGTACCACCTTGTCTATTGCCTCCATACTCTTCTTGCCAACTTGGATCCCTCCTTTATGGACTAGAAAACCTAAAAACTCACCAGCCGAGACCCCAAAGGCACATTTATTCGGGTTCATCCTCAAACCATGCTTTCTAGTGCACTCCAAGGTCTTCCTTAAATCGGCCAAATGTCCCTCATGGTTTCTAGATCTAACCACCACATCATCAATGTAGATTTCCACAATCTTGCCGATCAACTCATGAAAAATGTAGTTCATAGCTCTTTGATAGGTTGCACCAGCATTCTACAAACCAAAAGTCATGACAATCCACTCAAACAAACCAACATGACTAGGGCACCTGAAGGCTGTCTTCGAAATATCCTCTATTGCCATGAAGATCTGGTTATAACCGGCATTACCATCCATGAAGTTGATGACCTCGTAACCAGCCGACACATCGACGAGCAGATTGGCAATTGGCATTGGGTAACCATCCATGGGAGTAGCCTTGTTGAGATTTCTAAAATCAATGCAGACCTTCATCTTTCCATTCTTCTTGTATACTGGGACTATGTTTGAAACCCAATCTGCATATCTGCATGGCCGAATGAAGTTCGCTTCCAATAATCTTTCAACTTCCTTCTTCACATCGACCAACACCTCCTCTTTGTAAATCTTCTAAGGAGGTTGCTTGAAAGGACGATATCCCAACTTGATCAGCAATTTATGTTCGACAATGCAACGATCCAGTCCGGTCATCTCTGTATAATCCCAAGCAAAGCAATCTTTAAATACTTTTAGCAGGTCTATCAATTTCAACCTATGCTCCTATTCTAAATTTGCACTGATAAACATTGGCATCGGTCTATCATCATCACCAACGTTTATCTCCTCCAGTTTATCGGCCGACATGAAGCCGCGTCCCAGCTTCCCTTCCCTGTCGCCGATTGTGTCCCCCATTAAAAATTACTCTCAAGGCTAATTACTTGAATCGGTTGCCGGCCCTTGCCGAAGATATTCACAGGGCTCTCTCTCCAAAGTGGTCCCACCGAGCGTGCCAAAAAGTGTGTTGACGCAAAAAGTGACGTACTGCGTCTCACACACAGCAAGCCGAAAAACACGTGACTTCAATCGGCCATCCGAATGCTTCGAGAACCGAAAACGAGCCAGTCAGTTTGACCTGAAAACTAACAAGGAATGAAAGTCATTAGATATAAACTGGAACGTTACGGGTAATACCGGACGGTTCCATATGTACGGCCCTGAAGCCACTTACAACGACATACAACTATGAAAGCTATCTGCCACCAGGTATTATGGAACGTTTGGCTAAAATAAACATGTAACACGTAACCCACTGATTGCCGAACGTGCATGCATGTGAAAAAGGACATACGAACGACTCGTAATTAATTATAAGTTAAAGCATGACCAATCTCGGCAATCAGCCGAATTGGGGTCCATGATGAAGGAAACACGTAAGCAAACATGATTAAACTAATCTAAAGTCTCCATCTGCCGCACGACACCCAGCGTCATCAAAGCTTAAACATGGATAGCATGCATGAACCTGCAACACATGACAATCTAGATTCAAACTAATTCGGCTATTTATAGATATAAGATCTACTCTTGGAAACAACATGAAAGTAATTCATCCTAAGATCTAAATAAACTAATAAGAGTCGAACCATATCAATCTAGATTGGGCAAAGGAGTGTTTGCAAATACGTAAAGATTATATAAAACATGCAACACGATAACTTAATGAACCCAATAGATCTTGCCAAATCTACTGGAGCCGATAACTATCTTGCTTTTCCTAAGCATACAAGCAAATATCTCCCGCACGACATCTACTTATAAAAAAAAACACAGGCGAAGACCTCTTGATTATTGAACAAAGATCCGCCGCACGATCATTGATAATAAACAAGACTACTTGCATCAATATCTAAATCCACCGCATGATACTAGACACGATAACAAGGTTACCAAGACTTACGGAGGTCGACGGATCGATGATTCCTCTCGAAGAACTCGACGACATGATAGATGACTCGAAGTTGGCACGGGGCCGGTTGTATTGGTTTGGTTGTGAACCTTTTTTACAATGGCCAAGGGTTTATATTTATACCCCGGTCATGACACGAATCCTAAAAGGATACGATTACAAGATATTTAAGAAAAAGAATACGACACTTTTAATCCTAGCTTTCCTTCTGGAATCTTGATTCCCTTAATCATTGCAATGTCGGTTGCTCGATTCGGCTCTTACTCACCGCTTTTGTCGCTTTCCTTAACGGAAGATCATCACTCTTAGAATAGCCGATCACACGATCACTTTGCCGAATCCTTAGGAATTAACCGACCGCATAGATTTTGCCGAACACTTTTGAATACTTGTTCTTCGGTAGCCTTTTCTCACACTGGCCCACCTGTCATTCTGAGTACACCAAAATCCAGTGTTAATAAAATCTCATGACATGAACATAGAGGGGAAAGAAGAGCAAAAACAAGAACGCCAAGAACACAAGCAAATCGTGAGACAAAATCACAAGAGTGAATCAACCATGGCACACAGAGGGATAGGGCCTTCGATTCTCGCACAAACTTGGTTTGAGTGTTTACAAAGATTGACTAGAAAAAATCAATCTAGGGACCTCATAAGCAAGAACACCTAACAGGCAGGAGACTAGAGAGTGGGAGGGAGAAATGAAGGAATGAAAGAGGTAAGGGTGTTAAGCGCCCCATCATCCTTATTCAACAGCGTGTTTTGACATTTCTAAAACACCCCTAGATACGTGAGTGAATCATCTAGCTCGAAGACACTGCGATCCAAATCGGTAGATATTTTCTCCATGTTGATCGAACGGCCCCGCTTCCTGCCAAGACTTGCCATCGCCTCGACGCAACCTCAGCTCTAGGATTTCGCCATGTGCCGCCCCCGCTTTCTCGGAAGCTCCGCCCGGGTTTTGAGGACTAAACCCTTAAACCCATCCACCGGTGGCTTTCGGCTCAACCACCGAACCCCGAGTTTTGAGGCCCAAACTCGGAAACCGTCCGCCGGTGGTTTTGGGGCTCAATCACCAAACGTTGAGTTTTGAGGCCCAAACTCGGAAATCGCTCGACATGTGCCACCATGTCCTCGCCCAGTCGGTCGCCAAGTCTTGAGCCGAGTATCGTACTCCATAAGCGTCCCCCACGCTCCACTTGCACGTCCACCGTCTTGACTCGGTCAACACGGTACGGTATACCTCCATGTCTTCTCGTACTTGTCGATTCCAAGTGCCAGCCACCATGGCTAGTCATCCGGCCCTTCGGTCCATCAGTCCGAGCCTTGCTTCCACTCTCAGTCCATCAACACAGCAAGCCTCTACTCAACCTTCAGCTCGCCATTGACTACCATCTACGGACTTAGCTCCTGCATACCACAAGATGATAGACAGGCACATTTCTGCTTTCACAGTAAGTTTATTGAAAAACACTCAAGCTGAACTACTCTCATATTGAGCAATCACTCATCAAAAAACTGAACATCATGGGCACATATCAACCATGTGTGTGCAATCTCCCCCTTGATGAGTGCATTGTCAACACAAGTGTATTTCAGCTTCAGCCAACGAAGGTAAATATCTCCAAATGACCAAAAGCCAAACAAGGTCACTTGAGAGAAGAAAAACGCATCCAAAACTTGGTTCCCAAAGACATGGGCAACGACTCGACGCAACCAAGTAAAACACAGCTAGCCCTCAAGAAGAGGTAGAAAAGGCTCAACACCGCTAGCAAAGCTCAAGATACCAAATGAAAAGCACAAAGAGCCAAGACACCAAAAGAGGCCAAAACGAGCTAAAGATGCAATCTCTCCCCCTTAACATGATACCAATAGGAAAACCTCTAAAATGTAGAAATGCACAAGATCTCCCCCTTGGTGAGTGGTGGTGAAATGCACATTTTTGCTTCCCATTGTTGGTAGATGGCTGAAATTAAATGCACAAGTCTCTCCCCCTTGTTGATACATGCACCTTATCAAAGCAAACAAAAGCGCTTCGGCCACAAATGCATGAATGCATATGAGTGAAAAAGCTTCATAAATAGATCAAATACAATGAAAAGATGCTCTAAGTGATATGATCCTGTGAAAGCAAGCAGGTAAGCTACAAGTTCTTAGCAAAGGCTCAAGTTGAGTAAAAGATCACTCATGAAGCTAAAACTAGAGAGTATCATGTGTGAACATATAAAAGACATTACCACTGAAATGAGCATCTAGCATGGTATATGAATAAGATCAACCTAAAATATTCTTATGTATACCGAGTGAGCTATCCCTAGCAAGGATCGTACATCATGCCAAAGGCCCAAAAACTTAACCAATTTAAGATTTATCAGAGTTTGCAGCAAAAGTCTAGTTTTAAGTAAAAGCAAGTGTATGCGAGAGGTTGTAAGGTGAATCAAGGCACTTATCAACTGGGCGAAGCCTAAATCAAAAGACCATAAGAAGCTTAAGGCCAACGGTTTCAGTCAAACACTACAATGCTCAAGTTTATCTCAAAGTGCAAAGAGACGTCTCAAAACATTGATGTGTGTATTCAAGCAAACCCATCTCGATCTTTTCAATTTACTACTCATAGAGCTATGTGAACTGGAAGCATAAACAAGGTGCTCTAAGGAAGTGAATGATTAAATTTAAGAGCCATAACAACAAGGCATACACAAAACAGTGATAGGGATCTCAATTAAGTCCTACACATGCTAGTGTTAATTCAGAGATGAATATAGATTAAGGACAACATTAAAAGCCTTTCTTGCTTAGCTCATTTATGCATCAAATGATCAAAGTGAGTCTAAGCTAAGCATCATCATAAGCACATAAATCAACTCAAATAGAGCATAGTTTCATTACACTAGCTATATATATGAAGCTCAAAATGCTCTATGACACAAAATGCTATGAGATGCACAATAATGCAATATGATACAAATCAAAAGCAAAATAAAAACCAAAGACGAAACAAAAAGACTAAGATACAAAACCTCCCTCAACTGAAAAGGGAAGCAAACACCCAACTCCCCTCACAAACGGGCAAACGCAGCTTGGTCTAAAGATTTTGTGAGGATATCGGCAAGCTGGTTGTGGGTGTCAACATGTCGAAGGTCAATGTCTCCCTTCTCATAGTGGTCTTTCAAGAAATGGAACCTTATATCAATATGCTTTGTTTTGGATTGGAGAACTGGATTCTTGGCTACACTAATGGCACTCGTGCTATCACAAAGAAGTGGGACATGGGTGTAGTTCAAGGCAAAATCTCTCAAGGTAGCGATCATCCAAAGCAATTGAGAGCAACAGCTAGCGATGGCAACGTACTCAGGTAGCGATTGCTCACATTTTTCCTTTTTTGTTCTTGGCTGCAATAGTATATTATTTCCCTTTGGTTATAGTATAACCGTGGGCCATCAGCTTTCGCTAGTTTTTTCAGGTAGTAGGAGGAGCTCAGCTACTAGACTTCGATAATTAGGCCGGTGAGCAGGTAGCAGTGCATCAATACCTTATCTGCTTATGCAGTTAGCTTTCATTCGTTCGCAAGCCAAAGGTAAAATAGCTACCATTTGGTCATTTAGGTTACAGAATATTTCTAGTAGAACAGTATGCTTTTGTGAAATGTCCTATCATGATATAGTGATCCATCTTTGAATAATATCTGGTTTCATAATTTTAGTAATTAATTATTCAATATCCGCTAACTTCTAAAACTAGCGTCTTATAGTGCATGGCTGAAATAGGAGTAAATAAAGGCTAGTGTTGACACAAAAAACGTCAGATTTTGCGAACACCTCGGGCTATTACCCAAAGCTCGGTATTCCGGAGGCGTGCCAGTCGATTTGACCAATCAATTGACAAGGATGATAACTAGAACAAAACTGAACGAGACAACGGCGATGCGCCCAGATGTCAAGGCTCAGATTGATCAAGGATAACTAGAGCAGAGCTGAACGAGGCAAACACCGATGCGCCGGGAATGCCAAAGCTCAGAGGTACTCCCACGCGAGACTCGCAAGAATTTGACGGAGATCAGGGTGATGCAGCCCGTCGCAGCTTGAAAGAACTCGTTGATAACTACAACTAATGCAGTAAAAGAGAAATTACGATATAAAGTAGAATAAGATAAAATTGGTTTGTTTTTTTGATTGGATTCATTGTTTCCGTAGCCCTCAGGCACGTATTTATACTCCCGCATGGAGAGTTGTACAAAGACACGACGCGTATCCTTCCTAAAACAAACTCCTAATTTTAAGGAAACTGACTCACGCAGGAGTCGGATCTAAAACAATAATATTTATTTCCCTAAACAAATACGCCTATTTTAAAGGAAAATAAACGACTCATGCAAGAGTCGGACTCAAACTACTATAATAATACTGGTACAAAACACCAGTTTCCTTATACTTCCTTTCGATGGAAACTTTCCATCGACAGATCCCTCCAATCCGCGACTTCCTTCTCTGGCCACCTGCAGTCTTCTGCCGACACCAAGCACTAAGTCACCCTGTACTCATCGACACTCTATACCCATCGGCATCGGCAACACTTCCCGATCGGCGACCTTGTACTGATAACTGTCCTCACCAATCAATCCCTGTCAGCAATCGGCAACTACTTCTTATCGGCAATCGGCAATGCCTTCCTATCGGCCATCGGTAATCTAGCCCCCTATCGACAATCGGCAATACCTCTTTGTCAGTAATCGGCAATGTCTCTGTCGGCAATCGGCATCAGCAACTTCATAGCTCAAGCTATCTGACTTCACCAATCAACCTTTGTCGACAAGGACCATCCAGCTTCCATCGGCAGCACACTTAGCCTTCTCGCAGTATACTCCCATCGGCAATATTGGCTCAAAATTTCCCGATGCCGAAGGAGAACAGCTGCTGACCAGTCAAGCCTTAGCCCATTTGACACATGTTGAAAAACGGTGTCAACACATGCCCCCCAGTTTCAGAACGTATAATATTTTACGTGCCGAAATTCTCTCCACTGTAGCCGTTGTTGTAGCCGTTATCTCCGAGATAGATGCACAGTTTCCTCGATCTCTACGTGTGGAACTGCAATTTAATAATAAAATCTCTCGATTGTAGCACAAACAGTTGCAGACCACCTCGATCACCGCGCGTATCTACCGCGGGCCTCTCCACATTCCTGCACAGTGTGAAACGGAACCCCAAAATGCCCTTGAATAAGCTTATAAAAGTTACCGGGATCCACACCGCCTTTTTACCCGAGCTCATTTTCACTTTCCTGCCTTCGTCTTCAACCTCCAGCCGCTCTGAAGAACATGAACTCGAGCAACAGTACTCTTCCACAATCCAAGGACGAACTGCAAGCACTCTTCTGACTCTAATGGCGATCCAAGTCGACATTCCAAAGGTAAGGCTTATTCTCCGCCTAATCCAACCTCCTGCATGGTTCTTTTCCTCGCACAAATCTGGATTCATCCCCATTCTTTTTCTGATTCGTCCCTTTTTCTTCTAACCCTAGGAACTGTACAACAAGGTAGTCATCCCACTCGCTAGTTCCAACCTCAGCTGCCTAGGCCCAATGGGCAATCCAGACCCCACCTTCATCATCAATGCAGAAACCAACCGGGTATCATTCAGATCCGAGTGTTTTGGTCTAGGATTGTGGAAGGACGCCTTCCGTTCATGGCCCAAGCCTACCAAGGGATGGAAGAATTGATACCTTAGGGTAGTCAGATCATAGCAGGTGTACTGGCAAGAACGCAGCCTGGATCAGTGTATCAGGCTCTCAATTGCCGATATGGAAAAGAACGAGAACTTGCTAATGGCAGCCTCATACTTCTAGTCCGATAGCATGAATGCCTTCCTCTTTATGCATGGACCAACCACCCCAACCCTTGTCGATGTCCGCATGCTGACCGGCTTGGACATCACCTCTGCCAATACGTTCACCCTTTTCAACAGAAAAGCCGAGTACAAGGTGAACACCCGGAACATCGGCAGTTGGACGGGTTACATCAAAGAGAACCAGAAAACCGGATCGGTAACCCAACGGGAGCACGCCATTTTCCTGAACATATGGTTGGAGAAGTTCATCTTCTACGGCAAGACTGTCGGCCCGACCACCATGCACCTTCCAGCGGCTGAGCTACTTGCCGATGGAACAAGGCTTCCTTTAGGCAGGTACCTTCTCGGATCAGTGTACCGATTGCTACATCAAGTATCCCAGAAGCTACTGCTGGGAGAACCTATCGGCAATCTTGGAGGCCCCTGGTGCTTCGTCAATCTGTGGTTGAACGCACACATGCACAAAGCCCTCCAGTTTGATTTGTTTGCCCAACAATTCCCAAGGGACATATCAGAAGATTACCAATATGGGGACGATGAATCGGCAACTCGCCCTCCACTTAATTTTGGAGAAGCTATCATAGTGCTGTCAGGTACCGATGCCGATACAGAGCACTTCGGTTACTTCTTCCAGAAGTTCTACAACGGACTTCCCTCCACAGAACGAACCTGGTGGCCATATATCGATGAACACAATCAGTTCCCGCTGCTGTTCAACTTGACCGATGGGAACCTGCCAGAGAACCGAGCAATCATGAAGGCCAGCATCACTACCGAGCTATTCCGGTAAATATCTTCGGATTTGGGAAGAATGCCCCACCATCCTACGAGTTCTACTACCCATCGGCAGCAGCAAGACAACTGGCATTTGGTCAATTGCCGATCAAACTTTGCTACTCCAAAGTAGTAAGGCCAAGGCAAACAATCTCCAGCGCATTAGACTGGAATAAAGTCGTCAACCTTCCTGCCGATGCCGATACGTCAGATATCGACTTCTCTTCCTGGTCGCCAACCTCCTTCATCACTAACGAGTACAAGTCTTGGTGACAAGAGTGGAAGTGCTAGCTACTCGCCGAGTCTTTGCACTATTATCGGCACCTGATTGACGCCGATTACATCATCCCCGATGACGCAGTAAGTCTTCCATCCGATGTATTTTTATTACTTTACTTTCGTCATCGGCACTTAACTCTTTTGCGCTTGATAGGCCGATGATCCGATCCCCACAACGAGCAACAGTGGCAGGCCCTTCAATCTTCGGACAATGGGCCCCATATCCATCATCGGCACCAAAGCCCCGACGTTGGCTGCTTTCACGCCTCAACAGGTACCTACGCCGACACCTACAAAAGCCCAGGCTACATCGGTCGCTGTTGTTGCCCTGACGCGAGTTTATGCAGTAAACTCATCTTTACCTGTACCGATTACATACTATTTTATCGGCAACATTTTATCTCATATAACTTGCTTTATATTCTCAGGCACTGTGGTCATCGGCATCTGCTTCCAGTAGACAAACACCTTCCAGCCCAGCTGCCGATGCCCCCCGGTCTTCGTCAAAGCGGGTTGGTTCCCCGGCTGCCACACCAACGAAAAAGAGGCGCCTGAGGCTGGCTTCTTCATCTTCGCTATCGACTTCAACCACACCACCAACTGTCGGCGCACCATCGGCGGAACCCTCATCGGCTCTAGTTGCACCAACCGCCGGCAGGTCATCGGTAGAGCCTCCATCGGCTCCTGTACCTGATCAACCGATGGACGATGTCCCATATCAAGGGACAACTCCACCCGCTACAATAGCGGAGGCATCGTCATCGGCACCATCGGCCAGACTCCCCGGTGAAGAGACAACTCCACCCGTCGTGGCGGCAGAGGCAACGTCGGCATCGGCACCATCGGCCGAAGTCCCTAATGATAGTGTGGGATCGCCGCCACAAGAACCGGCCACCATATCGAAAGCGACGCCGGCAACAACTACGCCAGCACCAGCGGCGTCGGCTGCTTCTCCAGCAGGGGCCCAGTCATCGGCATCTGCTGCCGATGTCCAAGATGAAGCTGGACTATCCAGTATGCCAAGTCCCAAGCAGGAGATCCGCTTCAAGACGGTAAGTCGATTACCTTAAAGCTCATAGTATAAATTTACAATCGGCATATTTTAACTCTTGTTTTCAGGCTCAGGACTCTCCGGACAGTCTCTTCTCCTATAGCCTGAATCCTCAAAATGAAGACGAACGCCAAGGCGTCATCCAAGCAGACAGTCTATTCTCTTTTGCGGTCGACATCCCTGATGACGACGAAGAGGAGAGTTCGGTCCCAACCTTATCGGCAGAGATCAAATCCAAGCTGGAAGAGTTGCTTTCCTTGCTGCTACAAGATACGTCCCAGCTCATTCAGGATTCATCGGCAGCGAGGATCGTTCTCAAGGATATCCACGGCCACCTCCCTGCCAATATGGCAGAAATCCTCCTCCAGGCAACCTTCCTCGATATCAAACAGATCCAGTATCAGAGGCTTTTACATCGCATTGCCGATAGGGCCACCCAAGCCAAGAGCGAGGAAGAGAAGCTCAAGTTCAAAAACATTGCCGATGAGAAGCACAAGGGCATCGGCCAAGCTGAAGTCTCCATCAACGACCTTGATCAAGAAATCTCCCAGCTATCGGCAAAGAAAGAAGAACTATTGGCCGAATTACAAAAGGTTGAGGAGGCTTTGACTGCGGCCAACCAGAAGAAAGCCCAACTGTCCGACTCTATCAGAGTCCTACGGCAAGAACGAGACCAGAATGTCCGACAAGCTATACTGTGGAAGAAGAAAATCAAGCCAGTCAAGGGTTCTGCCGATGCCGACGCCAACGAGATGGACGAAATAGAGCAAATTCGCCTGCGTGCGATATCAGCTATCCACTCCTTGCTGTAATTTGTCTGTTGTATCGACAAGAATGTAACTCTGATACTTGATTTTGACTTGTAATATAATGCCAGTTTGTTTTTACCGATACTTATATAACTTCTCGTGCATCGGCATTCAACTGAGCACTATGCATCCACCCACATACTAGGGTAGTACCTCTTTAAGTATTTGCCGTTGATAGCTCTAGAGAACACCACTCCTTCGAGAGTTTCCAAAATGTAAGCATTGCCAGGAGCAGATCGTTTTATCCGATAAGGACCCTCCCAATTAGGGGACCATTTTCCAAATTTAGACCTTTTAGTCCCGATCGGTAAAATCAATTTCCAAACCAAATCGCCATCGGCAAATTCCTTCACCTTTTCCTTCTTGTCATACCATCGGGCAACCCTCTTCTTATTCTCTTCAATGTTAATCAATGCCCTCAACCGATGACCCGCCAAATATTCCAACTCATCTTTCATCAGAGTAGCATAATCATCGGTCGTTAGTTGATCTTGAAAAGATAATCGCCTAGAACCAGTTTTAATTTCCCAAGGTAGGACAGCATCGTGTCCATAGACCAACTGATATGGCGATACTTTGGTTGCACCATGACAAGCCATCCGATACGACCACAAGGCTTCGTTTAACACCACGTGCCACCTTCTAGGGTTTTCTTCAATCTTGCGCTTTATGAGCTTAATGACTCCTTTATTAGTTGCTTCAGCTTGTCCATTAGCTTGGGCATAATAAGGAGAAGAGTTTAACACTTTGAAACCCATGCTAGCGGCAAATTCATCAAACTCTCTCGATGTGAACATGGTCCCTTGATCGGTAGTAATAGTTTGAGGAATACCGAATCGGTAAACAATGTGCTCTTTAACGAAATCCACCATGTTTGCCGATGTCACCTTCTTCAAGGGAATTGCCTCAACCCATTTGGTGAAGTAATCGGTAGCGACAAGTATGAACTTATGCCCTTTACTCGACGGCGGATAAATTTGGCCGATGAGATCGATAGCCCATCCTCTAAACGGCCAAGGCTTGATTATCGGATTCATTGCCGATGCAGGTGCCCTCTGCACATTACCAAATTTCTGACAGTCCTGGCACCCCTTGAAATAGTTGAAGCAATCTTCAAGGATTGTCGGCCAATAATATCCATTCCGCCTAATCATCCACTTCATCTTGAATGCCGATTGATGTGCTCCACACACACCCTCATGGATTTCACCCATCAACTCCTTTGATTCTTCTTTGCCGAGGCATCTAAGCAAAACTCCATCAATCGTCCGATAATACAATTCATCGTCGAGGAGCACATACTTAGTAGCTTGGAACCTTAGACTCCTTTCAACTTTCCTAGATGGATTCCTCAAGTAATCGGCAATCTCCTTTTTCCAGTCATCGGCAAACGTTACCGATGTCGTGACCTCCTGAATCGGTTGATATCCCGAAGCATTTTGTGCTAACCGATTGGCCTCTTCATTATGCAACCTAGGAATGTGCTCAAGGCGGTACTCTTTGAACTCTTTTAACAACTGCAAACACCGTTCATGGGCTGCAATCAACACGTCACTTCGGCATTCAAACGTCTCGATCAATTGATTAATCACCAACATGGAATCACCGAAGACTTCAACGGCATCGGCACGCACCTCCCTGAGTAATTCCAGTCCCTTAAGTAAAGCTTGGTACTCAGCCTGATTGTTTGTTGAAGTAGCAACAATCGGCAATGAGATTTCATACTTCTGTCCTCGAGGTGAAATCAAGAGAATACCGATACCTGCTCCCTCTTTACAAGTAGACCCATCAAAGAATAAAGTCCAAGGAGCAATTTCAACAGAGCTTACCATATTACAATGTTGAGTAACAAAATCGGCCATCACCTGACCCTTAACAGCCTTAGTTGATTCATACCTTAGGTCAAACTTTGAAAGTGCCAAAATCCACTTACCGATTCGTCCACTCAAAATCGGCATTGACAACATATATTTAACCACATCATCTTTGCAGATGATAGTGCATTCAGCCGACAGTAAATAATGCCTCAATTTAATGCAAGAGAAATACAAACATAAGCACAATCTCTCTATGGCCGAATACCTGGTTTCAGCATCCACCAACCTTCTGCTCAGGTAATATATTACACGTTCCTTCCCTTCAAACTCTTGAATTAAGGCTGATCCGATAACACCGTCATCGGCAGACAAGTATAACCTGAAAGGCTTCCCGTGCTGAGGTGGAACCAAGACTGGCGGATTTACCAAGTATTCCTTAATCTCCTCTAAGGCTGACTGCTGCTCTTCTTTCCATATAAACTCTTGATCGGCTTTCAACTTTAACAGGGGGCTAAAGGACTTAATCTTACCAGATAGATTGGATATAAACCTTCTGATGAAATGAATCTTGTCGATCAAGGACTGCAACTCAGTCTTGTTTGTAGGAGCAACTACCTTGTTAATTGCATCGATAGACTTTCTACCGATTTCAATGCCTCTCTGATGCACCATGAAACCCAGAAACTGCCCTACCGACACGCCAAATGCACACTTGTTAGGATTCATCTTTAACCCATGCTCCCTTGTGCACTCCAATATTTTCCGCAAATCGACAA
This sequence comes from Microstegium vimineum, assembly GCA_022036555.1. Lineage (NCBI taxonomy): Eukaryota > Viridiplantae > Streptophyta > Magnoliopsida > Poales > Poaceae > Microstegium > Microstegium vimineum. The sequence goes on from CM039133.1 coordinate 43,050,284, forward strand.
GATGCTTCTTGAAGTCTCCAGACTTAACCACCACGTCATCAATGTAGATTTCAACTATTGTGCCGATATACTTATGAAAGATAAAATTCATTGCCCTCTGATAAGTAGCACCGGCATTTTTCAAGCCAAAAGTCATGACTACCCACTCAAATAAGCCCACGTGACCTGGACATCGGAAGGCAGTCTTGGATATATCTTCTTCAGCCATGAATATTTGATTATACCCAGCATTACCATCCATGAAGCTAATAACTTGATGTCCAGCAGCAGCATCGATCAGTAGATCGGCAATGGGCATCGGGTAGCCATCCATCGGCGTAGCCTTGTTAAGGTTCCTGAAATCAATGCAAACACGAAGTTTTCCATTCTTTTTATACACAGGAACCACGTTAGAAATCCAATCGGCATATCGACACTGCCGAATAAATCCAGCTTCGATTAACTTTGTAATCTCAGCCTTGATGTCGGGTAAAATAGTAGGATTGCATCAGCGCGCAGGTTCCCGATGTGGTTGGAAACCAGACTTGATGGGTAACCGATGCTCAACTATCGATCGGTCTAAACCAGGCATCTCTGTATAATCCCAAGCAAAACAATGTTTATTCTCCTTTAATAAATCAGTTAACTGCTGTTTACATTGGGAATCTAACTTAGCACTAATAAAAGTAGGCCTAGGTTTACTACCATCGCCGATGTCGATCTCAAGTAAGTCATCGACAAACGTGAAGCCCTGCCCCAGCTTTCCGTCGTCAGCGAACCGATCCATCAAAACTCTTCCTCTGGACCGACTGCTTGGATCGACTTGATGCGATAATCGGCAACTTTGAGGAATTCCTTGTCCCAGGCTTCACCAGATATGCACCTGGTTTGTTCGTAGGTTTCCAATTCTGCCGATGCAACAGTAGATGGGGCTTCACTGCGGACGACTTCGATTCTATCCCTGATCCACTGTACCAGACTTTGATGCATGGTAGAAGGGATACAGCAATTGGCATGGATCCAATCCCTTCCGAGGAGCAAGTTGTAAGTGCCTTTACCGCTGATCACAAAGAACGTTGTTGGCAAGGTCTTACTTCCGATGGTTAAGTCGACACATACGGCCCCCATAGCTGTTGACACGTTGCCTTCGAAATTCTTGAGCTTCATGTCGGTCTTGACTAAGTATTGGTCGCCTCTCCCAAGCTTCCTAAACATGACATATGGCATTATGTTGATCGACGCGCCGCCATCTACTAGCATCTTCGTCATCGGCTGTCCATCCACTTTGCCCTTAACAAACAAAGCTCTCAGATGCTGCCTCTCATCATCGGCAGGCTTTTCAAAGATAGCCGTCATCGGATCCAACACCAATTGCTCCATATCGGCAGTCTCTTCATCATCCCTGACGGGTGCCATGAACTCCATCGGCAGCATGACAACCATGTTTGTGTCTGCCGATGGGCTCCTGTCCTGGCGCTTTGGCCTCCATTGCTTCTCCCTTGAGGGTTCTGCCTCGTCGTACAGGTTGTCACGGCGCTGGCGCTGAATTCTTCTCTTCTGGGTCTTGGTCAGACCCTTAGGGCACCACTATGGAAGCTTGGTCTTCCAGACGGGCTGGTGCTGCTTCCCACCGCTTACATCGGCACTTCTTCCGATATTGGGATCTCTGGAGAATATCTCTTCGTCGGGTACTCTAGCATTGGCCATCTCCTCCAGCTCCCCTCGATCAACACGTCTGCCAAGCCGATCATGGGCACTGAGCCTACCCCGCAGTCGGTCATGTGCCGATCTGTTCTCTCTGAGCGGCTTGGCGTACCTGGGTGCCTGATCATCAAAACAAGGTCTCTTACCTGACCGATCGGCAGCGTAAAACCCATTGCACTCTGGACAGTTATCGGCAGTAGGTAACTTGATGCCCTCTTCCCAACAGTGAACGAAGAAGGGACACCTCCAGTGGTCCTTGTGCCGAAGCCACTCCCGATGCTCCTCTTCTTCTTGCCGATACCGCTCTTCACGTGATTGCTTATGATCTCACCTTGGCTGCTTGCGTGTGGTTACAACTCCAGGAGCCCTGTTGGCACTGTCGCCTTCATCGGCAACCTTCTTACCCTTTCTGTCATCGGCAAACCTTCTCGCGTCGTGCTCGGGTATTTGGTGTTTAGGGTCTACCGATGAGTTCCTCCTGGCAACTTCCAATGTCAGCACTCTGGTCTTTTCACTGATTTCCACCATATTGTTTCAGAACGGGTGCTGATCTATCTTCATCGGTTTCTGGACTTTAGAATTTTCAAACTTAATACGTCCAGATTCAATCTCCGACTGCAACTGCTACCTGAATACTTTGCAGTCATTGGTACTGTGTGAGGTTGCATTATGCCACTTGCAGTACCTAATCTTCTTGAGCTCTTCGGCCGATGGAATCACTTGGTTGGGCGCCAACTTGATTCGCCCCTCTTGCAGCAATAAGTCAAACATCATGTCGGCCTTGGTGATATCGAATGTGAACCTTTCAGTTTCTTTTTGGCCGAACGGACAAGACACAGGCTTCTTATCCTTCACCCATTCGGCCGCATCGACATTTAGCTCTTCATCCGACCCAGAGTCTTCTTCTTTCCCGATGAAGGTCACCTTCTTGTTCCAAGTCTTCCTGGGCTCAAAGGCTTTGATATCTTGATCGGCAATTCTCTACACTAGGTGACTTAGACTTTCAAATTCTTGGGACGCATACTTGTCCTTGATGTGCGGCAGCAATCCTTGAAAGGCCAAATCTGCCAGTTGTCGATCATCAAGCACTAGACTATAGCACTTGTTCTTCACGTCCCGTAACCTCTGAACAAGGCTTTCTACCGATTCATCATTGCGTTGCCTCATTTTTACCAAATCGGTAAGCTTCTTCTCATGTATGCCAGCGAAGAAATACTTGTGAAACTGTCTCTCCAGATCGGCCCATGTGATTATAGAGTTTGGAGGTAGTGATATGAACCATGTAAATGCCGATCCAGACAATGACGAAGAGAACAATCTCACCCTTAACTCCTCCCTACTGGCAGCTTCCCCGCACTGGATAATGAAGCGGTTGATGTTCTCCATTGTTGACGTATCGTCTTGGCCGGAGAATTTGGTAAAATCGGGCACTTTGTACCGATTCGGGAGAGGAATCAAATCATATGCAGGAGGATACGGAGTCCGATAAGAGTACGTGTTGACCTTGGGTTTGATGCCGAATTGCTCTTTCATGACTTCGGCAATCTTACCGACCCAATATGCATCCTGCTCTTGCCGACTCATTGGCTGGTTGTCGACTGGTGGAGTCGGCTGACGCCCCTCTTGAAGGTGATGTATAGTAGTCGTGGGCGCCGCACCAGTCATCTGAACACTATGCATCGGTTGACTTACCGATGGATAGTTTTGCACACTTGGCGGATTTGGCTGAGCCGTCACATTCATCGGTTGTTGTACCGATGGTCCGCTCTGAATGTAAGTTGGGCCTCCATAATGATACACTGGCGCGCCAGGCTACAGAGCTAGCAGCTGGTTGACCCATCCAGGATTATAAAGCATCGGCATATGACTTACCAATGGATGATAGCTGACCGGAGCATGTGGCTCTTGTATTCTAGAGCAATCAATCACCAGATTACCTTGGGGAGCCGGCACTCCAGCTTGAGAATTTGCCACCAGAGATTGACTGCCAATGGTTATAATATGTTGCATCGGCACAGAGCTTGCCGATGGTGGCATCAGAGGTATCTTAGGGATTACTTGAAGATCGTCTGATGGCGCTTGTACAGTTGGAGCCGGCGCAGAGTTGTGCACCATAGGGGCCATCGACTGTGACTGCGTTGCCGATGTCGTGGAGTTCCTCCAGGCTGAACCATCTCCCTGCACCAGATTAGAACCAGCATATAGATTTGGAGGCATACCATATCCCCACCAGTTAGCAGGGGTTGGTCCCGAAGTTGCCGACGCCGCTGGATCTGTGTTGAGCTTGGTGACGCCTCCAGGGTTCGGCCTTGGTGATGTAGTCACATCGGCAGACGGTTCCACAGGGGTGGAAGACGCCATTGGGGCTGCCGATGGGCTCGTAGATGCCAATCCAGGTTGATGGTACGCTGGACCGATGTATCGTGGTACATGTCCTTCCTTGAATGATTGCGTAACAGCATTGTAGACAGTATTGGACAGCACGTTGGAGTGGCTAATTAATGTCTGACTTACAGCAGCATTAACCATCTCCTGTAGCTTACCAGGATTGGCGTCGTACGTGACCTGCCGTGGCAACGGCGGATCTTGCTTCTGGATTGCTTCGCCGCTCCTGCTGAGGCTGAAGGACTTCAGATATAATTGTTTGTACTCCTCCATAGCCCGCTCCATGGCCTGCTTCTGATCATCTTTCAGATCGGCCTCAGAGACTTCAATGACATTCCTCTAGTTGATGTCGGCGTGATCACCCATGATAGAAGTGTAGATTTGTATAATTCTGTCCCACTGGGCGTGCCAAAAGAGGTGTTGACACAAAAAGCGTCAGATTCTGCGAACACCTCGGGCTATTACCCAAAGCTTGGTATTCCGGAGGCGTGCCAGTCGATTTGACCAATCAATCGACAAGGATGATAACTAGAACAAAACTGAACGAGACAACGGCGATGCGCCCAGATGTCAAGGCTCAAATTGATCAAGGATAACTAGAGCAGAGCTGAACGAGGCAAACAGTGATGCGCCCGGAATGCCAAAGCTCAGAGGTACTCACACGCGGGACTCGCAAGAATTTGACGGAGATCAGGGTGATGTAGCCTGTCCAAGCTTGAAAGAACTCGTTGATAACTACAGCTAATGCAGTAAAAGAGAAATTATGATACAAAGTAGAATAAGATAAAATTGGTTTGTTTTTTTGATTGGATTCATTGTTTCCGTAGCCCTCAGGCACGTATTTATACTCCCGCATGGAGAGTTGTACAAAGACACGACGCGTATCCTTCCTAAAACAAACTCCTAATTTTAAGGAAACTGACTCACGCAGGAGTCGGATCTAAAACAATAATATTTATTTCCCTAAACAAACACGCCTATTTTAAAGGAAAATAAACGACTCATGCAAGAGTCGGACTCAAACTACTATAATAATACTGGTACAAAACACCAGTTTCCTTATACTTCTTTTCGATGGAAACTTTCCATCGACAGATCCCTCCAATCCGCGACTTCCTTCTCTGGCCACCTGCAGTCTTCTGCCGACACCAAGCACTAAGTCACCCTGTACTCATCGGCACTCTATACCCATCGGCATCGGCAATACTTCCCGATCGGCGACCTTGTACTGATAACTGTCCTCACCAATCAATCCCTGTCAGCAATCGGCAACTACTCCTTATCGGCAATCGGCAATGCCTTCCTATCGGCCATCGGTAATCTATCCCCCTATCGGCAATCGGCAATACCTCTTTGTTAGTAATCGGCAATGTCTCTGTCGGCAATCGGCATCAGAAACTTCATAGCTCAAGGTATCCGACTTCACCAATCAACCTTTGTCGACAAGGACCATCCAGCTTCCATCGGTAGCACACTTAGCCTTCTCGCAGTATACTCCCATCGGCAATATTGGCTCAAAATTTCCCGATGCCGATGGAGAACAGTTGCTGACCAGTCAAGCCTTAGCCCATTTGACACGTGTTGAAAAACGGTGTCAACAGCTAGTCTTTTCACAATTTTATTTCTAAATGTTAAATGAAAATTGATTTATTATACATAATAAATTTATATCTTATTTGATGTGAGTTATCATATAGAATCCAGCGATGCATTCTAAAAGAAAGGATTTTTTATAAGAACACGTGTTCTTATCTAATAAGGCTCATGTAGCATATGCAACTAGGGACCGTATCCTGTGCAAACCACAACTTTATGAAAACCGTGTAAACTATGACAAAAAAGTTATCTAAATTCACAAAAAAATCACACATATAGATGATACGCTGATACATAACCTTGTAAAGTATTTTATCCAAACTCGAGCTCGTTTGTTAGATATAAAAATAATAAATTTCTAACAAATCATCTGGACACCTTTCTGGCTTGAAATTTCTTATTTTTATATCTCGCAAATGAAGTCGAGTTTGGACAAGATATTTTACAAAGTTATGTATCATCATATCATCTTTATGTGTGATTTGTTTGGTGAATTTAGACGAACTTTTTGCTATGGCTTGCACGGGTTTTTACGAAGGTTGTAGTTTGCACCTGATAAGTTGCCATGCAACTATCTTGAGCACTGATCCAGAAGCCATTATATTGTTGGTGGAGTTAACATAGGAAGCCAATTTTATAAAGTTCATATCAATCATGCTATAGTAAAATATGAGCCATTAGTGAGGCCCATGTCTGGGTGCAATAATATTGGTGATACCCAAGCCAAAGGAGTCCCAATTGCTTGGCCTTTGATGTTTGTATGTTTAAACTAGCTCCTTTAACTTCACATCAATGTACATATGAGGTCTAATTTGTAATGTTACAACATATATTTTTCTTTGCACGTTGATGTATTTGCAAAGCTACAGGAACAAATGGAAACTCAGGAAGCTGAAAGGAAAGCTGAAAGGGAAGAACATAGGCATCAGATGGAAGAAATCAACAAGGCAAGGGAGGCCGATAGAGAAGCATATAGGCAAGACTTTATGTCAATGATGCAAGCAATACAAGGACAAGCATCCTTACAACAGGTAATATGAATGTAAAATCTTAACATGCCATAATCAAGTAATGTGATGCTCCTTGTTTACTTTAACTCTAATATGTTGCTGAGTTAGGATAAGAGTGGCTGAACTTTGAATATAGCCTATGTGTGTGCTCCTATCTTAACTTGAGTGAAGAACTCTCCTATGTTTATGCTGAAATGGTTGCATGTACAATTTTTGTTATGCAACTATTTTAGTGATGTAAATGATATTTTCAGTGAGTGTGGTAAATACAAAAGTTGTAGATAACTTCCTTATATTGCTTGTGTTAAAATTTCATGATCATAGGCATGATGGTTTTGGGGTTGTAGATTTTACAAGATTTCTATCATGTTTTGTATGCCCTCTGGACAGACCTGAATAATTATCTTGTTTGGCTTGTTTAAACATGGAATCATGCTTCGGTGATAATATCACTACTACAGAAATCATTTTCTGTGGCGGTTGTTTTTGATTAACCGTGGTAGTTTTTCCAACTGCCACGGATCAATGGTCACGGTTAATCGGACCATTAACCATGGCGGTTGGCTAACCGCCACGGTTAATGCCATTAACCGTGGCGGTTTTACTAGGCCAACCGCCACGGTTAATGGCATTAACCATGGCAGTTGCTTATGTAAACCGCCACTGTTAATTAGTATTAACTGTGGCGGTTTCTTATAGCAACCGCCACGGTTAATATTTTCCAAAAAACAAAAAAAAAGTTTTTTTTTAATTTTAAATATGATTTCAAATCATTATGCAAAATCATTTCCAGCAGTTCATTACAACAAGTTCATCTAATCAATGTCCGACAGCTTGTAGTCAGTCATGTCTAAACCACTAGTTCTCCAATTGGCTAACGCACGGTACTGAGGTAATGCCGCTAGCGCGTTGCCCGTGTAGAAGAATTTCCCACTCACTTCAGCACATTCATCGGTGACAAACTTACAAATGTCGGCTATTGTGCTAGTGTTGGTCTTTTGATTCACGGTTCCTTTCTGCCACCATTTTGTAGCATTCTTGAGCTGCCGCCAGCTTTGGCTAAATTTCGGGCATAGTATCCACACAAGAGTGAGCCTTTAGGTTGCTTGGCACACTGCATGTAAGATATACATATGTAAGAGTAAGTAGTAGTAGCTAGGGTTGTATTAGTGGTAGTTAGTAGGATGGTAGTAGTACAAGTCGTATTACCGGGAATTGTCGCCTTAGCCTGAGTTTTGTGCCCCACTCCGCCTTCACCTCATCGGACCTACGGTCAACGCAGGTGGGGTCTTCCACGTACATCCTGTAAGCGCTGAATGTGCATGCCACTAGTGTCAAACATCAGATACAATCATATACTTTTAGTGCTTAAAATAAAATATGTTTAGTCACGTACTATCGCAAGCATCCTTCAAAATGTATGTAGCCTTTCATGTGTGTGTCCCGCATGGAGTCCAATATGACCGTCATTCCATCCTGAGGATAGATCATGAATACAATCCAATGCCTACCGTCACCCGTGCTACACCATTCAAACAATATGGATCTAAGGTCTTGAAATATGAAACATGGTCAAGCCAACATGCATGCATGTATCATTTGGACTTACCCAAACTGGTGAGCGGCAAGGATACACCCTTCTCCCCCGAGTTGCTTCATGGCTTTGAGGATGTAGTGTCCCTTCCTGAACTTGATCTCGCCTCACATCAAAGCTGTGGCACCCACTCGCTCCATCCCAGTCAAGCTCGCCAGCTTCGGATGCGTGTCCATTAGCTCGTGTCCAATGATGGCCCTCTCGGTAATATGCATAGGAGATAGGTAAATAACCTTTTGCGACAACTCCTTGCTTACATATGATTGCATCCTACAAAGCAGTAGTGTCAACATTGCATACTCTTACTTAATTAGCTATAGAGATGCAGATGTGCAATAACTTAAATGGCAAACAGGGTGACTTGAGCGACATCGAGGTCTTTGCGCCGCAGCATTCTATGCATGTCGTGGAAGACAATTGACAAATAGGCGTTCTCATCCAACAGAAAGTACTCATTGGGTACCCTTTGAACAAACTCCGTCATGCCTAACCTCGAAGCTATTGGGAATATGCCCTAGAGGTAATCATAGAGATGATTGTATTTCCTTGTATCCATGACATATTATGAGTTCAATGAATATCCATTAAAGACAACTTGTATCGATAAGCAATTATGTGAATTGTTTGTGAAACTCTTTTACTTGTATGGTTATTCTAAAGTTGTCCCTGATCGAAGATCGTACTAGAATGTACATGCATATTGGATCAGCACATTATTAGTTGATGACTATGTTTCACAAGTCATGGACATGGAGATGTCGAACTAATAATGTGGGCACATGTAGGACATGGTGCTGGACAGACCCGACATGAGATTGTCTCTATACACATCATGTACGTTATGTCCTTAGACCTGAGATTGTCGTATGTACTCAAGATGTGAAATGACCTACCTTGGGACTACCAAACGCTACTCCGTGACTGGGTAGTTATAAAGGTGACTTTCGGGTTTGTCAGGAAACATGCTGTGAGACATAGTCAATCAAGATGGAATTTGCCACTCTCCATGAGAGAGAGAGATATCACTGGATCACTCAAATGATTAGATCATGAAATGCATGGTCGTGCTTGGGTTAAGTGTTAACCCATGAGTTGAACCAAATATCATGAGGCAAAGGAATAACATGTATATTGTAATGTGGTGGTTCGTCTGATATGATCGTAGCGTATGCATAGGAGTTGACATGCCTTGCTAGAGGCCGCTATCAACTATTGGTCGAGTAAGAGTACTTGGGACATGTCTATGTGTGTGTGAGCCCATAGGGTCGCACGCTTAAGGGGCTGGAAGCCTAATTCGGGTTGGACCCGAATTAGACTAGGTTTAGGATTACTAATGGGCCTCCAACGTGGGAGCTCGTTAGGACGCCTATATAATCAAGGGGTGGCGCGGGGCGAGTTGATCTTACGTCCTTTGGCAGTCGTCGTCGCCCTCCCCACGCTCACGCCTAGTACTCCTCGTGGACCTAGCAATCCAGAGACGTGATGCTTTTTCCCTACATGTGTGGGATTCCTCGGAGGTGCTGCATTTCGAGCACAAGGACGAACCGCAAGTAAGAGACGTTGAGACGGACGACCTCGCAACTGCACGGTACTGCTGCGACGCGCACGACTACATCAAGTCGCTTCTGCTGCACCTGCGTGTCTAGTGGTAACCCTGTGATCTATAACTAGCACTAGTTCCTGGTTTATGGGGCAAAAAATTTTGTTTTCCGGCTAGCGTAGCAACCTCATAACCCTATAGAAGCATGCATATACCAGCGATGGAACCTTCTAATCTCCCACGGTTCCTCAACAAGCTGCCCTAACGTCACCATGAACTTGCCATTCTCAAAGTTTGCAGGGCAATCTAGACTCAGAGGCCAAATGTCAGGCGGGCTTCGCTCCCTGTTATTGAGACAAGAGAAGAGCGTGTGTTAGTATCATATATATGTGCACACATACTCTGCTTGCAATTTTTGGTTGCCATTTGTACCTTTGGAACGCATTTGTGTACTAGTTCTTTTCTGTGGCGTTCCACACCTCCCATTCAACCTCGGTGAGATGGGTGGGTTTGTCCCCCTCTTCTTCTAGCTTCTTCAGCGGTGGTGGACACTCCACATTTTCCTAGCATTGAGGCAGTGTTTGGTGGCCTGTTTGTTCATCTCTAGTTCGTCCATCTGGGTTGCTCATGTCCAGACGTGGGCTATGCGACGGGCTACCTGGGCTTTGGTATCCACCAACACTGTCGGTGTTGTCGTCATTGTCGTCGTCACCTGGGCCTCCACCTGGGGGATTTGGTGACCACTGTGAGCTTTTTGGCGATGGTGGATCCAGAGGGAAGTGAATGTCGTCCTTGTTCCATCGCACTTCCCTGCCCATTGCACTTGCAAGGGTCCTTCCTCCCTCTTCAGTGGTGAAATCAAGTTCATCATCCTCGTGGTGATCATCCGTCCACGCCACTGTGACCTTGGCATACTCGGGCGGGATGGGCTTGCCTAGGTACCTGTCTTCAGGGTTTGGCGGGTCTACTGAGCCCTCCGCCACCTTCTTCTTCCTTCTCGCCCTGCCAAACGGCACCAAGAGGTGGACGTATGTGGTGTCCAAGACCTCATCGACCGGATACCTTTTGGGTGCTGAGGTGCCTTCACCCTGTGATGGCATCACGCCAGCCTGGCGAAACATCTCTGTCCTCAGCTCCACCATCTTGGGGTCGGTGCTCGTGAAAGCATCTTGTATGGACCCCATGATTATTTCCTTCATCGCGGCTTCCTTGCCGGCCTGGAATATACCTTCCTTGTATCCTTGCCTCGTGTGGTATGAGGAGGCATCGGACTGCCACGACCCCAAATTCTTCCAGCTCTGCCTCGACGAAACACCCCGGACGCAGCCGTAGTGCTCGGGTTTCCCAGCGCCTCGGTGACCTCGTCATGGTCCCTGCAAGGTACGAACTCCCCACGTTCCTTTGCCGCCTTGACTGCGAGCAAAGACTTCTCTGCCTCCTCGATCTTTGGCTCGTTGTACTTGGTCATCCCCTCCTTCAGCTTCTTCGGCCGACGAGCATAGAAGTAGTCACATGACCTCTCGTCAACTCCTTGTAATGGATAACTCTGCCCGGACACTTCTGCGTCCCTTTCTTCCTGGCACCAACTCGGCCTCTTACCGGCGTACCCGGTCATGCCTAGGTGGTGCGACAGCTCGTTCTTCTTTGCAAGCTCGGAGACTTCTAGCTCTTGGATTTTGCTTCGTTAGTGCTCATCTTCTCGAGATACTCATCCCAGACGTGTTTCTTAATGAAGGTGTAGTCCGCGAAGGGTGTCTTCCCGGTCTTCACATACTTCTTGTTCAGGGTAGCCTGGAGGGTGCGAAGGGATTTGCCTGCAACAAATAGCACATGCACCCTGCATCTTTCCTCATTGAATTGGTCTGGTGGGTACTGGAAATATTTCTTGATATCAGTCCATACTTTGTCCTTGAGTTCATTCGGCACCGTCTTCTAGTTGGAGTACGTGACCGGCACGTGCTCCTTGACGATACACGAGCATTGGTTGCTGAAGGTGCCGATGATTGACTGTGGCGCCAAAGGCTCTCCCTGTGACCCTATCTGCTTGATGACATGCACCTTCTTGGTTAACTGGTGCCTCCCATGTTGGCCGCTCTTCAAGTTAGACTTGTTGCCACCTCCCATTGCAGCTGAAGTGCTCGGGGTGGGACCCGATGCATGCCCCTCTTCTTCATCGTCGGGGAACTCCAAAGACATAGGCATCGTAGGTAACTATCGAGAGTATATATGAGCATGCATTAGTTGTATACTTACACGTGGCGAATCAATGTTGTGTAAGCTAATTATATACTTACGCGTTCCTCTTCATCTAAAAAGTGTCGTCCTGGGGTGTTATGAGATGCTCGAGTTGAGGGCCCCGTTTCTTTTGCTGGCTCTTCTTCTAGCTCATAGTCTGGATCAAGATCTACCTCTAGGGCTACTTTCTTAGGGGCCCTCGGTGTAAATACCTCCTCATTCTTGACATCATACTCGTTGTCTAAGGCGGACTTGTGAGGATACCCCTCGCTATCTGAGGCGGACTTGTAAGGAGACCCCTCGCCATCTGAGGCGTCGTCGTCTGAGCCCTTATAACTTGGGGCCGGGCTTGGCTCGCGCCATTCTTTTCCTCTATGTTGGTCTGCCATTTATCTACTACAAAGAAGATAGAGTATTGCATTCACATATGAGTATTGCACTAGTAGAGACTAGGAGTCAAAGTATACAAGTAGTAGACTAGTACAAGTAGTAGAGACTAGAGTAGTAGTAGAGACTAGGAGTAGTAGTAGACTAATTGCTCTCAAAATAGCGGGTTTCTTCACAACGCAGCCTTCCAACGCTTATGGTGATCATTGATCCTCGACTAATGTGACAACTCTTCTTACCATAGGCAGCAAAATCTCATAGACAGGAAAACTAAAATCATAACAATCATGGAACCATGGCACACGTCCAACCTAATCATCAACACAGCATGACTATGCTTTTGCTTAGGTATGGACATGAGCCACGGTTTGATGAGAGTCATGATAAACATTGTAGAACTCGGTTGTCACATTGTTTCACTACACCGCTTTGTATCATCGAGCAACAAAGTAATCAAAGTGCTCCCAATATTTGATTTTTATAATCAACATAATTTGTAAAGTGCCTTAGGTCTCAGTTCATATTAAAAAATTTCATCATTGCAATGTGCAAGTGTACTTATTAGAGGAAAGCAAAAAATCTAGTAAACAAATATGGCGCGGCTGCCGCACCTAAAGGTGCTCCTCCTGTGCCAATAAGTGTTTACACAACTCAAAATAGCCATCATCATGTTCAAGAAGGAAAATAACATCATATACCTACTGCACATTGCTCAGTGTGAACGAATTGAAATAGCCATCATCATTTCCAAATTGAAAAAACATCACTGACCTAAGACACTTTGCTCAGTGTGTAAATATCAAAATAGACATCATCTTCTCAGATTCAAATTGAAATAGAAGTAGATCAAATTGAAATAGGCAGCATAAGTATTGTGCAGAAGTAGAGTAGTAGTACAGTAGTACAAGTAGTAGGGAAGTAGTAGAGAGGAAAGCCCAGCCTTGTAATAGGGTAGAGGAGTAGGGTAGTAGTAGTAGTGAGGAAATGACTGCTATATATGAGCAGTAGAGGGTATAGTACAGAGGAAAGAAAAAATGACTGCTATAGGGTAGTAGAGGGTAGCAGTAGTAGAGACCATTATTGAGCAGCAGTAGTAGTAGAGACTAAGTAGAAGCAGTATGAACAGTAGTAGAGAGCCCAGCAACAGAGAGCAGCAGTAGTATAGAGTACCATGAGAGTAGAGGGTAGTAGAGGGTACTAAGGAGAGCAGAGGGTAGCAGTAGTAATAGTACTAGCAGTAGTACATAGCAACAGCCAGCAGTAGTTGATAACAACAACCAGTAGTAGTAGGGTAGTAGTAGAGGAGCAACAACAGTAGTATAGAAGTAGCAGTAGTCTAGAAGCAGTAGTAGTAGTAGAGAGGAGTAGTAGAGTAATAGAGAGTAGTAGGAGAGTAGTAGATAGTAGTAGTAGAGAAGACCAGTAGTGAGAAACACCAGTAGTAATAGAGACCAGCAGAGTAGTAGAGAGCAGCAGCAGGAGTAGACAGGAGAAGTAGATAGCAACAGCCAGCCAACACCATCATTGCAACAGAGTAGTAGACAGGAGAAGTAGACAGTATTGAGCAGCAGTAGTAGTAGAGAGTAGTATGAGTAGTAGTAGAGGAGTACAGTGTAGTAGAGCAGTAGTAGTAGTATGAGTAGTATGAAAAAATGCCTTAGGTCTCAATTAATATATATCAACATTATTGCAAAGTGCCTTAGTCCAACACCATCATTTCAACATCATTGGATTTTTAAAATCAACATCATTGCAAAGTGCCTTAGGTCTCAGTTAATATACAATACAATTTCTCAGTATGTAAGAATTGAAATAACCAACATCATTTCCAAATTGAAAAAACATCATGAACCTTGCATCAAGTACAAAATGGGGCAACAAGTGAGAACATCAAGCACAGAGCTCATCATTTCCAAATTGAAAAAACTTCATGAACCTAAGACACTTTGCTCAGTGTGTAATAATCAAAATAGACATCATCTTCTCAGATTTCTGAATCACATTGCATCAGGCAGCATGGAGAGGAGAATAGTAGAAGGTAGAGCAGTAGGGTAGGAGTAGAGGAGTAGTAGTACAGAGGAAAGCAAAAATGACTGCTATGAAGCAACAGAAAACAGTGAACAGCAGCACCAGTAGTAGAGAGCCCAGCAACAGAGAAGTGAGCAACAATAGTAGTAGTAGTAGACAGCACTAGTGAGCAGCAGTAGTAGTAGAGAGAAGTAGAGGGTAGTAGAGGGTAGCAGTAGTAGACAGGAATAGTAGAGGGTAGCAGTAGTAGACAAGAGTAGTAGTATAGAGTAGTAGAGGGTAGTAGAGGGTAGCAGTAGTAGACATCAGTAATAGTAGAGAGTAGTAGAGGGTAGTAGAGGGTACCAGTAGTAGTAGAGAGTAGTAGACAGCAGTAGTAGTAGAGAGTAGTAGAGGGTAGAGGGTAGCAGTAGTAGACAGCAGTAGTGAGCATAGGTAGTAGTAGAGAGAAGTAGAAGGTAGTAGTACAAGACACATAACAGCCGCCCACAAACATATGCCCCCAATCTTGGATTTTTAGAATCAACATCATTGCAAAGTGCCTTAGGTCTCAGTTCATATTAAAAAATTTCATCATTGCAATGTGCAGGTGTACTTATTAGAGGAAAGCAAAAAATCTAGTAAACAAATATGGCGCGGCTGCCGCACCTAAAGGTGCTCCTCCTGTGCCAATAAGTGTTTACACAACTCAAAATAGCCATCATCATGCTCTCAAAATAGCGGGTTTCTTCACAACGCTTATGGTGATCATTGATCCTCGACTAATGTGACAACTCTTCTTACCATAGGCAGCAAAATCTCACAGACAGGAAAACTAAAATCATAACAATCATGGAACCATGGCACACGTCCAACCTAATCATCAACACAGCATGACTATGCTTTTGCTTAGGTATGGACGTGAGCCACGGTTTGATGAGAGTCATGACAAACACTGTAGAACTCGGTTGTCACATTGTCTCACTACACAGCTTTGTATCATCGAGCAACAAAGTAATCAAAGTGCTTCCAATATTTGATTTTTATAATCAACATCATTTGTAAAGTGCCTTAGGTCTCAGTTCATATTAAAAAATTTCATCATTGCAATGTGTAGGTGTACTTATTAGAGGAAAGCAAAAAATCTAGTAAGCAAATATGGCGCGGCTGCCGCACCTAAAGGTGCTCCTCCTGCGCCAATAAGTGTTTACACAACTCAAAATAGCCATTATCATGTTCAAGAAGCAAAATAACATCATATACCTACTGCACATTGCTCAGTATGTAAGAATTGAAATAGCCATCATCATTTCCAAATTGAAAAAACATCATGAACCTAAGACACTTTGCTCAGTTCTAATGCTTCTTCCATCACTGAATCACATTTCATCTAGGGCAGCATAGATCAAATTGAAATAGCAGAGAACCTTGCATCAAGTACAGAATCTCACAACAAGTCATAATGATCAAGCACAGAGCTCATCATTTCCAAATTGAAAAAACATCATGAACCTAAGACACTTTTCTCAGTTATATGCTTCTTCCATCACTGAATAAAATTGCATCTAGGGCAGCATAGATCAAAGAAATAGCTAGGGTTTCCATCACTGAATCACATTGCATCTAGGGAAGCATAGATCACTGAATCATCATTTCCATCACTGAATCACTGAATCAAGCACAAAGACTGGGCATCAAGAAATAGTTAGGGTTTCCAGCATGGTGCCGGGCATCGGGGAGACTGGGAGGAGAGACCTTAACTTGGAGGGGAGAGGGTGGCTGTGGGGGGGAGGGGTCGCCTCCGCCGGGGAGGAAGGAAGCGAGAGCACCGAGGTCCGCCACCGCGGGGGAAGGAGATGGCGTCGCGGGGTCCGCCGTCGCGGGGGAGGAAGGAGGCGTGAGCACCGGGGTCCTCTGCCACCGGAGGGGAAGGAAGTGCGAGCACCGAGGTTTGCCACCGGGGGGGAGAATAAAGCGTCACGGGGTCCGCCACCGCGGGGGAGGTGACCACCGGGAGGGAGGCGGGTCCGCCACCGCGCGCAAGGAAGGAAGAGCGAGCACCGGGGTTCCCCGCCATGGGGGAGGCGAGCACTAGGGAGGGGGAACCGCCGCCGCGGAGGACACCGCCGTGCGATTTCGGCAGCCCTTCGGGGTATAGTGGCGGCGGCGAGGAGAAGATGGAGGGAGAGGGCGGTTGCGCCTGCTTATATAGGGAGACATTAACCATGACGGTTGCTCTAATACAACCGCCACGATTAATATTAACCATGGCGGTAACCGCCACGGTTAATATTAACCATGGCGGTAACCGCCACGGTTAATGTAGAGTGTAGAAGGCAGTAGTAAAGGGTAGTAGAGAGTAGTACGAGGGTAGTAGATGGTAGTATGAGGTACTAGAGGGTAGTAGGAGTAGTAGAGAGCAGTAGTAGTTTATAGTAGTAAGAGTAGTGGATGTAGAGAGTAGTATAGTAGAGAGCAGTAGTAGTATAGTAGTAGAGAGTAGTATAAGTAGTGGTAGAGTAGTAGAGAGTAGTATAAGTAGTAGTAGAGTAGTAGTATGAGTAAAGTAGAATAGTGTAGTAGAGAGTAGCAGTATGAGTAAAGTAGAATAGTGTAGTAGAGAGTAGTAGAGTAGTAGTAGTAGTATGAGTAAAGTAGTAGAGTGTAGTAGAGAGTAGTATGCGTAGTAGTAAAAAAGTAGAGCGTAGTAGAGTACATTATTAATGAATAAGTGAGTACATTATTACATATAGGTGTGAAAAACATAAAAGTTCTCGGTCGTTAATTAATAAATACATTATTACACACATATATATATCATTTTGCTGGAAGTGATCCTATAACGGTCTTCTTCTTGCCGTCGGGGCGGAACCAGGGCTTCATCTTGGTCTTGTTGATTCGGTTCTCGACGATCTTGATCTTGCGTGGATGACCGGTAAAGAGCGAGAGCTCTTGGTAGTTGTTGTATTCTTCGGGACTCTGGACTCCATCGGCTCCAACGATCCTTTGCTTTCCTGACACAACCACATGCTTGTTGGAATCTCTGGGCTTCTTGTAGTAGGCTACCTGCGCGACGCGATTTGCGAGTACCCACTCATCATCTTTGTAGCCGAACCTTTGTAGGTCAACGGTGGTTAGTCCATATTCGTCTATCTCAACTCCCTTCGGGTTGGCCCAATTGCACCGACAGATGGGTATCTCGAGGTCACCGCCGTAGTCAAGTTCCCATATCTCGCTGACCTGCCTGTAGAATAACTTCATCTGCATTGTCGCCTCGTCAAAGCCCTGATATTGAATACCACTGTTTTGTGTTGCGCTCTTCTTGTCCTTCTCTTTCGTGTGAAACCTGTATCCATTGATGTCATACCCTTGCCACGTGGTGATTTGACTGGACGGTCCGAATGCAAGCCTAGATTCTTCAGTGCTTCCGTCGGTGGGGATGTCCTGCTTTTGGATCCACGTCGTGAACTTGATCTTGTGTTGTCTCTGTACCCACGCCTCCGTGCGACCGGCCGGAGTTTGGCGAATCTCGTTCAGGTGCTGCTCGACCCACTGTT
Source organism: Microstegium vimineum (assembly GCA_022036555.1). Taxonomy (NCBI): domain Eukaryota; kingdom Viridiplantae; phylum Streptophyta; class Magnoliopsida; order Poales; family Poaceae; genus Microstegium; species Microstegium vimineum. Next base: position 43,068,278 of record CM039133.1, read on the forward strand.
CCATCGACACCAACTGATTAAGGACGGCGTGATGGGCTTCCTGCAAGATTTCCTCGTCTATATCAGTGCGTACTTTCCTTCCCGTGCACCCAATACCCGTTGTTCTACCTTCGTGCAGGTAGACGGGCAGCCCAATAGCATTTCCATCTCGGATGTATCTCGTGCAACAGTTAACAGCCTCCTCCGTTGTGTATGCCTCGATCATGGAGCCCTCTGGGTAAGCACGGTTATGGACGTATCTGCTGAGGGTGGACATGAACGCTCATACGTCCACATCTGGTACAAGTAGACACGACCAAGTTCCTCTATCTGATCCACCATGTGTATCATTAGGTGTGGCATAATATCGAAGAAAGAAGGTGGGAAACACATCTCAAGCTGGCAAAGAGTCTCCACGATAAACTCTCTTAAGGCAGGCAGGTCAGCTTCATCGATGACCTTCTGTGTGATGCGGTTAAAGAAATAGGACATGCGTGTGATGACCATCTTCACGTACTCTGGACCGATAACCTTTATCACAATAGGAAGGAACACAGTTAGCATTATGTGGTAGTCATGGGAGTTGAAGTTGGTCATTGTCAGGTCTTTCATCGAGACCAGACTCTTGATGTTGGAAGAGAAACCGGTCGGGACCTTTACATCCCTAAGGCACCTGCAGAAAGCCCTCCTCTCATCCCGTGTGAGGTTGTAGCTCGTGCCTGGAAGGTCAACTTTATTTCCACTTTGTCCCGCCGGTGTTGGGTGCATTTCATGCCTGATGTTTTGTTTCACAAGGTCCATACGTGACTTGATACCATCTTTGGTCTTACTCTTCATGTCCAAGAGGACCCCGATCGTGCTCTCGAAGACATTTTTCTCCAGGTGCATACAGTTGATGGTATGTGGTGTATTGAGAAACTTCCAGTATGGTAGGAACTTGAAGAAACATGACTGCTTCTTGAATGAAACCTTCACGGTAGGTGCTTCCTCGTCCTCCTCATCCCGCTTTCTCTTCTTGCTTGGTTTCTTCTGCCATCTTCGTCCTCTTTCTTCTTCTTTCCAAACTCGAAGTTAATGTCCTTCACAATATCAAACACCTTTGGGCCGTAGCTCGTCCTCTCCGGCTCAGTCTGTGGCTCGGCCTGGTTATCGAAGAACTGATTCATCGAAGAATGACAGTACCTATGCTTCTTGTGGAGGAATCTTCTGTGATTCATATACACCGTCTTCTGGGATCCACTAAGATAAGTGGAGCAAGTACCATCAATGCATACTACGCAATCAGTATTCCCTTTAATTTGTGCCGATAGTGAAAAATGACCAGGGTAGTCAGTGATAGTGACACAAATGATGGCTTTTAGAGTGAACTCCTTCTTTACGTACGCATCCATCATCCGGACCCCTTCCACCCATAGTTTCTGCATATCCTCCATCAATGGCTCTAGGAACATGTCTATATCATTGTCGGGCTGCCTCGGTCCTGAGATAAGCATTGACAGTAGAAGATACTTGCGCTTTTGACATAGGTGCGGAGGTAGGTTATATATGGTGAGGGTGACTGGCCAGGTGTTGTGCATGTTGTTGAGGTCACCGAACAGATTCATCCCATCCGTACTCAGCCCGAACCTCACATTCCTCGGCTCTTCCCCAAACTCCTTCGCAAACATGGCATCGAACCGCTTCGACTGCTTAGCATCGGAAGGGTGTCGCAGCTTGCCATCGCCCTTGATACACAAAGGTGATGCATGCCAGGACATGAGCTGGGCATCCTCTGGGTTCCCGAATAACGCACCTGACAGGGCAGGACTTTTCCTCTATGTGCGTGTAACCCTGTTCTTCTTCGTCCTAATCAATAGGTGGCAAATGCTTTTTTCCTGTATTCTTCCTCTTCGCCCCTCTCGACGGTTTTTCCTCCTCGTCCGTGCGACAACCGGCATTCTTCTTGTAGCGGCTCGCGTTGCAGTTCGGACAACTCTGTGCATTCTCATACTCACCCCGAAACATAATACAGTGGTTAGGACATGTATGAAACTTTTGAAGCTTCATCGCTACTGGCCTGATCAACTCCTTCGCTCGATATGTATTGACGGGAACCCTGTTACCCTCTGGTAGCGTTTCACCAATGATGTGTAAAATGTCATTGAAGCCTGTGTCGGTTATCCCATGGCAAGCCTTGCACATCAGCATCCGGAGGACGAAACGCAACGTCGTGCAATTCTTTGGACATTCACCGCCGTCCGGGTAGAGGAGATCAATTGTTGCCTGTTTCATCTCCCTGAAATTCTCTAGCCACTTTGGATTACCAAACAGAACATCGTCATAGTCCTGACGGTTAGCAATCTCCTCAAGAAGCTCTGCATCCTCGAGCCGTAGCGTATCAATCATCGGGTCACCATTGTTGTCGTCCCCGGCGCCAGCAGCTTCGTCTTGGAGAAGATCGGCAATAGTGATGTAGTCGCGACTCTCATCATCAATGCTCGGTCTCGCAGTGGGTTGTTGGTGTCCTCCATCGCCAGACGCAACTGTGGATGTCGTCAACGAGGTCCCCCCATGTTCACTTCTCTTTCTCGCCGTGAAACTTCCACACAAGGTACTTTGGATCCTTAATGAAACCATATCGTACAAGGTGTGATTGCACCACTGCATCTTTCTTGGCAAACCGATTCTTGCAGTCATTGCATGGACAAACCATGAGCTCTCGGTCCAGACTGAGGCAATGCTTCTGCGCAACGGGAAGGAACTTCTTCCTCACATTTTCTAGGAATCTCAGATCCATCCTCGATGTCTTGTACATCCACTCATCCCTGTGCTCCATGACCTTTCAAATGCACAAAAAACCCAAATTAGCTTACCATGCATGTGTGTATCTCTATAGATCTACTATTCTCTCTCCCTCTCTAGATCTAGTTGAAAAAGCACAAAAATAATCCAAAAGAGAGGAAATCGCTGCTAGAGAGTAAAGTCAACATCTTGCGGTGCCACACTTCACCAAATTCAAGGGAAAAACCTCCCCAACATGTGTGTAGCCTCTAGATCTCCTATTCTCTCTCCTCTCCATTGGATCTAGATCTAGATTAGGGAAAAGCACCCAAATCATCAAAAAGAGAGAAAATCGCGACTTGGAGAGTAGAAGTCAACCTTTTGCGGTGCCAAACTTCACCAAATTCAAGGGCAAAAACTCCCCCCTCGAAAATGATCAATTTTATGGTTTTGAGCTCAAAACCATCAAAAATGGAGAAGGATCCGCGGGGAAGAAGAGAGGGGGCTATTGTATTTATACTACAGACTTAATCGTGGCGGTTATCTTAACAATAACCGCCACGGTTAATGGTATATTAACCGTGGCGGTTACCTAATACCAACCGCCATGATTAATGCATTAACCGTGGCGATTGTGTAACAGAAACCGCCACGATTAATAGGACATTAACCGTGGCGGTTAGGTTATAACAACCACCATGGTTAATGCATTAACCGTGGCGGTTGTGCCCCCAGCTGGCTTTCCGGCCACCTATTAATCGTGGCGGTTTAGGTGAAAAACCGCCACGGTTAATAAATGCCAAGTGCTATGCAAAATCTTTTGTGTAGTAGTGTATGAGAACTGCAGGGTTTTTCATAAGCTTTCTAAACTGTCTTGGATCACTACTTTTGGTGATCTAGAACTCTAGTTGTATTAATTATTCAACGTGGGTGGCAGATTTTGTCCAAATCTGGATAGTGATGCCTTCTTTCTGTTGTTTAATCCCTTTAGCTATGGAATCTTGTTTACATGATATGATAATAACAACCATGCTTGTTTACTTATGGTGTTGTTTTGGTGTAGACATTATGCATATGTGCTGAAATTTTAATGTGTAACTAGGTAAATGCCCGTGTGTTGCTACGGGAAAATATTAATGCCCTGACTTTACCTTGTTACGAGAATCTTAATATTTTCAAAGTAATTTAACATAATATAGTAAGGAAAAATAAGTTAGAAGCCTCAAATTTTCAACACAAGAAGAGCATAAACAAAAATAGTTGGTAAAAATTATGACAAATGAACTTTAACTTGTCTTAGCAATATATTGTTTAGAGCCACATTCAAATAAATAAGCGTGAAGTAACAATGTCAAAATAAGTGGATGATAGATAAGTCCTTCACAACTATGTTTTACAAAGTCTTCTGTCCACGATACAACTAAAATATTCTCATACGGATACAAGAATCATACACCGCCGTGAATTCCCATCATATGCCAATAGGTTGATCACAAAGTTCTTCCGTAGTTTTTGGCCATCATGTGCAGAAGATAAATATAAATAATAACTTTTGTGAAAGTAATAATAAGTTGAAATTACACTCTTGTATATGACCACAAACATAAGGTATTTTGCTCACTATAGAGATTGACATGAGTTGTCCATTGTTCCATGCGGACATGAATTACATGACCAATTAACCCTTAACGGTCTATTTCTATATATATCATAATAAAATGTGGTTCAGATAAAATTACCTGTCTTCTATGATTGGAATGACACTTTGAGTATATATTCCAATCAATATTACATGTTTTATAATTTAACGTACAATTACGAGTCTAATTTTTTAATAGTTCGACCAGGGAGAAAGTGCTTAGCATGGACACCAAGCTGCAGCCGGTCACAATGAAAGATGACCCATACGATTTTTCAAGACCAAGATATAACATTTGACTTCTTGCCGTTGAAGCATGCAGATGGCTTAAGATGTAGTTAGAATTATCTTATGTATAAGTTATTTGTTAATTTTAAGTTAAAGTCTATTGATTATCCTAAAAAAATATATTAACGTGCGATGCATGACCTCTTTCATAAAGTTAGAACCTCTTTATATACGATATTCTTAGTCAATATATCCTTTGTCGGTTTCTTCTTCTCCTTCCATTTCTTGTTCCCCTTGTTCACGTCCTTCTTATCAGTCGGCACAGCTAGAATCCTAACATTCGATCTTGCTGTAGCTCTTGATAGCGCCACATACAATTGTCCATGTGAGAACACTGGTTCTGGCAAGTATACCCTGACGTTAGGGATAGTTTGCCCTTGCGCCTTGTTAACAGTCATCGCAAAACTAAGCCGAATAGGGAATTGTTTTCTCTTAAATTGGAAAGGGAACATCTCGTCGTCGGACGGACATAAGGGTATGCGAGGCAGGAAAACTCTCTTTCCAACGTGTTGTCCTAACACAATTTCTGTATCTATGGTATTCTTTTGGAACCCTTGTATGATAAGTCTGGTGCCATTACAAAGTCCGTTCGCAGGGTCAATGTTCCTAAGCAATATGACTGGGCAACCAATCTTCAACTTTAACACATGTGGAGGTAGACCATTAGGTGTCAAAGTGTTAAGAAATTCCTCAGGGTAGTAGTTGTGTGGATCATCCACCGCATGGTCAAAACTATGGTACACCATCTCATCCCCGTGGAAATGACCTATCATCTTCATATTAATCATATCAACCCAGTCGTTCCATGTAGATAATATTGCTCGAGAGGTGATATAATCTTTCTTTGACATATTTGCATTGAGGTTAGGGAATATGCAGTCAATTAGAGTATCAAGGTCACTATCTTCTCTGGTGTATGGTATGCATATATCATGAGGAAGAAAAATTTCATCATCCGTAGTTGCCTCCTCAGATCCTCCACCGACACGCAACAAGTATTCTGCAAACCATGGGTCGCTCTTTGCCCTCATGTTACGTACCAATTTTAGGTGTCGCATGGAATCCCAAAGGTATGACATCCGTAGTGAGGCACCAACCACCTGAGCCCTTGACCCCCTACGAATAACGGGAAGAACATATCTAAAATCTCGACCGAACACCACGGTCTTCCCTCTGAATGGCAGCTCTGGTCGGTCCATTATATCTCGAAGACTATTATCCAACGCCTCGACAGATTGTCTCTTTGTCATGCTAGCCTCATCCCAAATAATGAGAGATGATGCTCGAAGCAGTTTGGCAGTACCACTCTGTTTCATGAAGGTGCAAAATGCCCCATTATCAATGGTGAGGGAAATCTTGAAGCGTGAGTGGGCAGTTCTACCACCAGGCATTATTGAGGCTGCGACACCAGATGTAGCCGTTGCCACAACAATTTTTTCTGACTGCGTATAGTAGCGAGAAGTGCTCTGTACAAATAAGTCTTTCCGGTCCCACCAGGACCATCCACAAAGAAGAGACCCCCATCCTCGGTATCAACCGAGGACACAATCTCATCATATGCAAGTCGTTGCTCCTCATTAAGGGTGTGTACTAGAGCCACATCAACCTCGTTAGCCTCAATGCTAGCCTCCTCAAAAATCTCTCTAGGAATATCATGAGAGGTGTCATATGTGTCATCGATATCAGGAAGTGGGTACATCTTTATATCCTTCTGCATTGATTGTAGCAATTTTCGAATATCTATAAGGACCATCTGCTCCACCATGAAGGTGGATTGATTATTGCGCATGTAGTCCTCTGACATTGCTTCTTTGTGTTTCTCCCATAGTCCAAACACATCGCTGGGCTCACAAAATACCAATATTGTTGCAAAGAGCCTTCATAATGCATATGGCATCATCCACATGGTTGCCTCAGCGAGACACTCATTCAATGTGTTGTCCTCTTCGATTAGGCCCCTTCTCTCTGCAGCTTCATGAAAGGTTGGTAGGAGTATGCCGTCCACGGTCCTTAGACACTCAAAGGAGGTTGCAGCTGCCACGTGGTTCAAGAGAATCCTAAGATAATAACGCTCTCCCTCGGCTGGATTGGCAGACACGATTCTTCCAATCTATCGTAATGTATCACAACGTATCCTATTTTGCCAAAATTTGCCTTGTGCTTGCCTTGTATAGAACTCAGGAAAGTCCCGGTACAATACACCTCGAGCTGTTTCATCTGTCCTATTCTTCTCAAAGTATGCAGTAAGCATTGACCTGTCAGCACCTGGACGATCGAGCACTTGTCGAATTCCATGCCGACAGTGAAATGACGCCATGTGCATGTCTAGAAGATGTAGTTGCAAGGACAAAACTACAGGGTTCCTATCACTCAAGTCAAACCCATATATTCTCCATAAGGCTTCTGGGGGGTTACCCATCTAGCATCTCTGTATTGCTTGATCTCATCAATGTTCCCTTTAGTATCCTCCTTGTCAGTGTCTCTCATAGCCACAGACGCTCGATCATGTCCCTTGTAGATATACTTGAACAAATACTTGACTGCCTTGATGCTCCCGCATGCCTCAACATTGATGTGGCAGTCAAACAGACGGAGGAGATATGGGTTGTAAGGCACAACCCATCTATTGTCAAGCTCATGCCCACGAACCTTTTCTTTTCGGCCATTTTCACGGCGTCTGTAAACTGGATATGAATCCTTAACCTGTAGTGTGATCTCACAGAAAGGTCTAGGGTAATGGTTCTTGCATGAATCACGACCCTTTGTGCATGGACAATCACGATTAAGCACTCCACAAGGGCCATGTATCATAAGTTTGGTAACCATCTTGTACAAGACTGGGTACTTCTCTTTGTTCGGGAGCTCAGCTGAGATGAGGAGATCATACTGCTCTCCACACGTGATCTTATACTTTGTATCCATGATTACCAAAAAATGTGCATGTGGTAGACCCCTCTTTTGGAACTCCACAACATAAACATGTGCACGGACCTTTCCAAGGATATCCTTTTTTAGTAGCCTATCCATCAACTCTTGTAGTTTTGCTGTATAGACCCGAACAACAAGATGTGGACGATCCTGTGGCGTCTGGCCAGGGTAGAGTTCGCGCTTAATCTCATCCCAATTCGGGTTACATGTCATAGTGAGGAAGACATCCGGTTTACCAAACCTTCATACAAGAGCCATGGCATCCATGTACCGACGCCTCATATCACGTGGGCCTCCAATAAACGATGAAGGCATCATTGTTCATTTTCCAACACCTTCTGCTCTACCTTCACCAGCATGTAGGCTATCAACCAATCCTTGATAGAGGTCAGCCCTAATATCATCTTGATAGTTGCGTATATAATCTAATCGAGAACTCTCGATCTTGATGTACGTATCAACTGCAAATTGTTGGAATAGACGCTTGCCGTACAATATGGGATTAAATATTCCTGGACGCATCTGAAACTTATAACAGTAGTAGTCATGCATAGACACGCATACTCTACCAGGGGAATCTACAAAAAAATAGCCATCGATTAGAGTTATTTGTAGAATAACCACTTTCATACCCTCAATGCGAAGTATTTAAATAAAAAGAATAATAAACTTGTTTCTTCTTCTGACCCAGTACGAGCCTTCTGTAGGGCACGATACTTAATAACTTCTTCCATACTAACCCCTTTCTTTGGAATATCCATGTGCCACCCAAGCTCGCCTTTAGGGAAGAATAGAGGGTATGAAAGAGCATCGTAACATCCATGATATGAGCGGATGCCATGTCTGCTTCTATCTTTCCCATGCAGGACAACACTATTCTGAAACTGGCCAAGGAGTTCGCTTCCCTCGATCCAAACGGCAGCAACCTCTGAAGCTAATGGCACATTGTATGTTCTCTGGTCTAGCCTCTGGTCAAGGATTAGTGTGACACGATAGTCCTCTAGGTGGTCAGCTTGGCCTAAACTCCTAAGTTGTTGTGAGTATGGGTTGTCATGAAGGACGGCAACAAGCCTATCAATGACTTCGTTATCTTTTTGGCACTTCTCTTCACGACATTGTCGATAGCGATGCTCAAGGCTTGGATCATCATCGTAGAAGTAAAGTTCAAGATGTCTCGGCTCTTTACCATCTTCTTTGCCAAATGATCTTATGTTGTGATAGATCTGGCCATGTGCACGAAAGGTGTATATGCCACAATTTTTCATGCTTGCAGTAGCACTATCGAGGCGACAATATAGAGAAGTGAAAGAGAAATGGCCATTGAAAAACCTAATGTTGTTACGGAAGTGCCTAACATCTGCATCATTACTTGACCAAAGCCTCATAAGCTCATCAGGTACATTTTGTTCATTGAGCTTGATCTTTCCATTGCGACAACAAAACCCAAGTGATTCATGCTCAAACCTTTTTTGCATCACAGTGCTTGCAATTTGCGACATTTTTTAGCATGAGTATTTGTAGGCATGTTACTGTAGATCTCATCATATTGGTCAGGTATTTGAGGGACAAAAGTCATGTATTCCTTAAGGTCATTCTCTTGGACCTTGTCATCATCTTCCTCACCTGAAAATGGTATTTAAGCCGTGATAGTAGTTTAGATAAAACAATGAAAGATTTAATTTCCATTCTTTATTTCACACAAATACCTTACCTAGCAAACAGGTATCCCTCATCCTCATCCTCATCCTCTTCAAATATATCTCCCTCATCTTCATCTATCGCCACCAAAGATACGTGGGTTAGTAGAACTACAAGTAAAAATAAAAAAGATTTCAAATAGTTTATAGAAAGTTAGAAAATAGTATAAACTACCACTGTCATCAAGTAGTGGTGTCGTCGGTGCAGTTGATATAGGTTGAAGGCTAGGTCTTGTCCTTTCTGAAAATCATGTATTGACCATGCTTGAGTTATATATAATATGATAAGGTCACCTAAATAGGATCACAAGGCATCAATATTTACCGTTGTTGGTCAGCGCTGATTGAGGCAAGCTTGTGTTGTCATTTAGGTGTTCTTCAACCATGTATTCATAATGATCATCCAGTGGTGCCATCGGTGTGGTTGATTTACCTGAACATATGGTCTTGCATTTTCTGTTGATCACAGAATGACCATTGATCGATGAGATATAACCAGATGTATAATCACCTAAATGGGATAATGAGGCATCAATATTTACCTTTGTTGGTCACGACTGACTGAGGCTCGGGTGTGTTAGCATCCACTCGTTCTTCAGCTATGCAATCACCATCTTTATTGGATGCCCTTGTGTTCGAACCAATGCGACGCTCAAATATCGTGTTACGACGGGTCAACAATGCATATCTTTGCCTAGATAGAATATGTGATCTATGTTTCATATGGTCATGCAGTAACTCATCACATTCTTTATCATTGGCCTCCTCACGAGGTGAAGGAATATAGAGAGGTGTTGCACTGGACTCTGTGATAACCCAATCACTGGATTTCACCATGGATCCATGAGCTCCATTTGTGTCCGCGGTGGGCCACACAAGCTTAGGAATAAATGACGGGTTCTCCATAGCGATGGACTCTAGGTGTAGGGTGCGTTTATGCATATCTCTAATATTTTTTTTATTTATTATCAAGGCCTTCTTACGCTTGGGTTCACCATTATGCAACCTTTGACTCTCACGTCTTGCCTCTCTTTGTTCTTGCCTCTCTTTGTTCGGGTGTCATATTTTTGTACCTCACTAAAGTAGTTACTTCGTGAGGTACTTTGAATAGATGTTTTATCAACATAGGTAGTAGGAGTTTTGATGAAATCAATTGTGCTCTCCTTCGCTATATGATCCATTTCTGGCTCATCTATTAATGTAAACATATAAATGCAACATTAGTTTTGTTGAGTAATTATTCAAAGGAACAAAAATATTTTAGCATATGTAATTACATGGTTCATGAGTGGCCATATTGTCATCAACAATATTGCTGGTATGATAGGAATCATTCCTATGGAGCCAATCATCTGTTTCAACAAGTTCCGCATTTTCCTTATTTGATGATGTGTCATTATCTACAAAAAATTAAGACATTACATATATCTATAAGCAAAAAATACATGTTAGTTCATCAGTGAATGACAATACTAATATGTTATAATGCATTACAACTGGTGGTTCCAATAACATGTTGATTTTTTCTTTGATGATAGGCTTCACGACGCCTCTTATTAATTGCATCCTTTTGTTCACGCTATCGAGCCCTATCCTTTCCCTTCTTACGTTCTTTAGCATCTGCTGCAAATAATTTTAATTAATATATAAGTTAACATATACATAGTACATTCCATGAAAATTTTGATACAATGTTATATTACCTTCTTTGACAGTGTTAGTGGTGTCTCCCAATGGTGTACGAGAATTACTGCCCATTGTATTAATCTATAATAGAATACCACAATTATCACTTAAAGCACATGATCATATAGAGAATGTCCGAAGCTTTGGAGCCAGCGAGGTATCACGCGTTTTGGATGATCGCAGTCCAAACGTTTTAGTTGTAGAGATATTGAAGGTTAAAGTGTTTTAGTCGAGGATGCAGGAGACACCGGCGATGGCCGGGATGGCCGGGAAGGAGACCTTGGAGGCTTGGACGATGCGGCAATGCCGCAAGTGTACGACACGGTCGATCTCTATCCCACCAATCAAGAAATGAGAGTTCAGTGGGCTGAGGGGCAAGGGAATGCAGACCAACTTGTGATAGGAAATGGAACCAAAAACTCTCTTGTGAAGACACAACCAATGTGAAATCTCTTGACAGGTCCACTATAGAATGCTAATTTCCTAGGACCATAACCCTACAAGGGAACCCAATTAGCAATTATCAAGAATCATTTAGAACCCAATTAGCTTCAATTCAAAAAGACTACCTTGTATATGCATAAAGGAACATGTATATAAAGGTTCAGTAGGACACCTGCTATCAATATTCAGACTATGACTTACTGAACCCAGTAAACATTATAACTGGTTCAGTAGAACACCTGCTATCAATATTCAGAATTGACTTAAGTTATGCATAGTCCAATACAAAGTATAATTCAAATCCCCTGCATTTATCTTTGTATAACTATAGATAGCCTAATACTATAATTATTTTTCTTCACCATCTTCCATAAGTGACTGATTACATTGTGTGTTTAGTTGGGCGCTCTGAATGCATGCAAATTGGATACTGCCAGCAGCAAAAGAGTAAATATATTTTACTTAAAAAGAGTAAAGATATTCATTAGTTGGACAAGAAGAATTTTCTGGGCTAACTTGTTACTCTGAATTGTGAAGATCTGCAACCATCTTATTCAGGACATGGAAAATGAAGGACATGGTTTTGTGCTAGAATCATGGTTTTGCAATCTCATAGTTACAGATAAAAATGGAAAATTGGAAACTGAAATAAACTTTCAGAGTTAACTGAAAAAATACCAAGCATTCCATATATTCTAATAATCAGCTGTTGGCATGCATCTATCATACCAAAAGACCCCAACACTTCAGTAAAAATGTAATGAGCTCTTCCATTGGTCGATGAGCTGCACAATTAGGATGAAGTAAGCAACATTCTCAAGTGTACCATGTATATGGTTAGCCATGACTTTTGGTGGGCTGATGCTACGTAATACTGAACATTATCAGCAGCAGTTGGTAGTCTGAAAGAGAAATTTAATCATTTGTACAGGTGCATATGCTGCCTTTGATGAGTGGAGGTTCCAGAAGAATGAGGACTGTTACTACCTCCTGATCCTAGCAGCAAGTTCCCCTTTAGTCCTATGGCACTAAATCTCCACTTCATGTGAAAGAATAATGTGGTGGTAGCTTTTAACAAACAAAATGCTTATGCCCAAGATTTTTACTTCGAGAGGGAGAGCAGACATATCTAAGTGGAATTGGTCCATGGACCCATGCGTCACATGCCACCAGCTAGGATAAATTTTACTGGCATTCCAATTAGGGAAAAGGTTAAATGATCCTTTGACTATTGATTTCCAATTTTAATATATATCTCATTCATGTGTTTCAAACACTGTCTATTTTTTTTTCAAGTCTCTGTTTTTTGCTCCTATGTTCCTTTCCCAGCAGCTACGTGGCCTTATCCTCCACAAGAATGGATCAACTTAGTATATTTAAACTTCATTGATAATAAAACTTTATAACAAAGTTCTTTTATTAATAAAATTCTAAGAACTTTAGAGCATAGTCGACACTGCAATTTCATCTATACTCTGAGTCTGTATCACTTATTTATATGCCTTATTTTCAACAAACCCAATTTGCACCCAAAAACAAAAAAAGAAGAAGAGGTCATAGTTAGCTGTTTGAAGATAAACTAAAATCATATAACACCACCTGAAGCAAAATCACAACTAATAGCTAGTGTTCTGTGTCCATATATATAATATTACTTAACCAAAGATCAGATTATCACAAACATAAATTTAATCTAAAACTAAATTATACCAAAGATCAGATTCAATGTTCTGTGTCCCGTAGCTGCTCTTGGTGTAAGGACCTTAAGATTGATATATCTAATACTGGTGGACTGCATCCAGTTCTTATTTGTGCAAGCACCGGAGTCAGACAACATCGAAAACAACACATCAGTGTTTAGTAAATTGGATTGGTGAGTTAGTAAACAATATTGTTCAGCCATGGACACTTCAAACTGTATCACGAATAATTTATTTTGGTTTTTACTGAAGTACTTTTTTGGTACTCTTTCTTAGTCCGGTCAAAGTGATCAAGAACTATCTTAGTACAGAAATCGGTCTTTCATTAGTAAAATTCAACAACTCACGGGAAACCAATTGACCCCCGATCGCACTTCAATCTATTATCTATTCAATCTCAGAACCAATTGACCCCCAAAGGAAACCATCCCTTCTCATCCTAACCCACGGGATATTACCAGGCTGAGCAAAGGTAGCACACAGGGAGGGAGGCACCTTGGCTGGATCCGTGCTTCAAGACGATGACGCCGGGGAGACGCGGGGAGCTGGATCCCGCCCGCCGGAACAGGTGGAGGCAGCCGACAGGTGCGTCCTTGGAGCAACGCGTGTGGCTGCAGCCGGCAGGTGCGTCAGGGTGGGAGCGGAGAGGCGCGGGGCGGACGCGAGCTGCTTCAAGGGCGAGGAGACGTGGGGCGCGGCGGAGGACACTGGATAAGGGCGAGGCCGTCGCTGCCGATTGGGAGTTGGGGTGGCACCGCCGCCGCCGATTGGGGACTTTGGCTTGTCGTGGATCGATGACGTGGGGGTGTGGGACGCCGTGGGATTGGTGGGAGTGGGTAGGGTGCGGGAGTGGCAAGAGATGGGGCAGAGCGTACGTCATCGCTCGCACGTCATCGCTCGTTGTGGACGATGGCACACTAAACTTTTTAGTTGTAGAGAATATCACTTTTGTATTTTTAAACTTGTACGTAGTTTTTCTGATCCAATTTTTATTGTAGGGTAACAAAGATGGGGGACAAATTGACAAGGTTGCTGCAGCAACCAATATGGTTGAAGAAAATGTAACAATAACAGAAAGTGAAATATCACATCATGTAATTCAAGAATTAAAGAGTGTTTAATGTTTTATGTCATAGTCCATAGCATAGGACCTAATTTCCCTCCATCTATTGATTTGCAGGATAACCAACACAACAGCCCGCTAGAAACACAACTTGCAGCTACTAGAGGGACAACTACTAGTCATACTACTAGCATGCCAGAAACACAACTCACATCTACAACACCTGTACCAACCGGTAATACTCGCAAAACTAGGAGTACTACAAATAAGTTACTTCCAGGTCAAAACAAAGGAGGAAATCCAACAGTTTCTTATACTACTACAAAAACACTCAAGGATGATGCATCTAAGAAACGAGCACTAAGCAAAAAGAAAGAATAAGTTGGTACTGCACAGGTGATTTTTTTTGAAACCCAACTACCTGTAAATATTTCTAAATCAGATTTGTGGCACTAAGTAATTTTTGTATATACCTTATTGACTTCTAGGTTTGACATATAGCCTTTACATGACACATTTTACTATTGAATAATACTACAATTTTATCTGCAAGCATGCTAGTCTTTAATTTAATATTATGAATTGCTTACTTTGTCGACTCTATGTGTTGTTGTCAAAATAATACAGTTTTAGTTTACCTGATGCATATATCAATTGTTAATGATTCTTTTCAGGAGCAAGAGGGAGTTTGAGTGGAGCACACTGGTGATGGGATGATCAACATCAAGGCAACCATATTGTTGCCGCAGCGCTCCATATAGATCAAACTAGATAGTGATCTATGTCGGATACCTTATGTGTTTTATTTGTGCATGTGTTATCTACTAAGTTGGATATTGGATGGTTTTGGTTCCATTAATTCATGATTTGTATAAACAAACCATATATTGGTTTAATTGATATCTAAATATTCCGTTCATCATCTATTGTTTGGTGTGCAATTATTGTTCGTAGCAACCAAACAAAGCGTTGAAATATGAGCGATTAGCATAATCATTTGACGATGCAATATATGTTATAGCAACAAACAAACAGTGTGGCAAAAACCTCACACCAATGAAATAGTGGGTGTGGTAATAGAGTTCCACATATAGCAACCACATCACTTAGTGTGGCAATAGAGGCCACCTCTAGCAACCAAAACATTTGTCGTGGCTATAGATGGTTCTACCTATAGCAACCACAATATAGTGTGGCAATATGGAGACCGCCTCTCTAGCAACCAAAACATTTGTCGTGGCAATAGAGGGTTCCAACTATTGCAACCACATAGAGAAGTGTGGCAATAAAGAGGCCACCTTTAGCAACCAAAAAATTGTCGTGGCAATAGAGGGTTCCACATATAGCAACCAAATATTTGTTGTGGCAATAGAGAGTCTACTTATAGCAACCACGGAGGTAGTGTAGCCATAGGTGGTCAATCTATTGCAATGCAATTGATGCGTAGCAATAGGATCTATGGCAACACTCATTGTCGTTGCTAGTGTACCTATTGCTACATTTAGGGTTTGTGGCAACAAATATCTGTAGCAACACCTAGTGTGTTGCAATAGTTACTATTGCAACACCCATGGTGGTTGCTTGTACTATGGCTCGCAACACTTAATGGTGTTGCAAGAACATCCAATTGTGTTGCAATAGAGAAAATTCTATGGCTACACAATAAAAAAGTGTTGCGCAATCCTATTGCTACAGTAGCAGTGGCAACGCCTCGCAACCATTTTTTTGTGTTGCAATTTTGTCTATTGCAACACTTTATTGCCTATTGCTACACTTTTAGGCTGTTGCATTAGGGGGGAATACTTGTAGAGGAGTCCCAATTGCTTGGCCTTTGATGTTTGTATGTTTAAACTAGCTCCTTTAACTTCACATCAATGTACATATGAGGTCTAATTTGTAATGTTACAACATATTTTTTTCTTTGCAGGTTGAAATGATTAATGGTTGAATTACTACATCAATATGTACAAAGAATGGAAGAAGAGCAATGGCATTTATAAATCCGAGCTAGTTCTCGAATTTTTAATCTAGTGTGGATTATGTGTATTTGCTCTCTAGATCCATATCATTATATATTGCAGGTACACTATGGTTTAATCTGAACAAGCACTGTGTTCCAAATCATCCTAGAATATGTGGATCTTGATATATATTATTATTGAAATTTGTGGTTTATGAGATTTTGCAATATGTCATGTTTGTGTGATTCTATAATAATCTGTGTGCTATATGTATATGCAAAATAAATATTTGTTTCAAATAATTTGAATGTGTTACAACTGATATAAACAAGTGCTAGAAACCATGTGCTTCTTTGTTCCATACTCTTTGTTCTACCACAACGTAGAAGTGTTACTAGAACTAAAAAAAAGTGTTCCAACAGACAATCTCTGTAACACTAAGGTAAATATTCCAATAGATTAGTAAATGTGTTACAAACTATGTATTGTACTATCATGTGAAGTGTTATTAGAGCAAAAAAAAGTGTTACAACAAAAATCACTGTAACACTAGACAAATGTTCATATAGACAAGTAAAGGTGTTATAATAAACTAGTCTATAGTAACACAGCCAATTGAAACACAAATAAAAAATGTGTTACTAAAAGAGCTAGTAACACTTTTTTCATCCTATAGTAACACAAGTTGGTGTTACTATATCCTTGCATTATAGTAATGCATTCTTTTATTCTTTATTATTTATTCTTTTATGTTCTTTTATCTTTGAGGTTGGCCAAGTGTGTGTCACACTATCTTAAAAACTTTCGTATATCATACAAGTATGTTGTCTAAATCATAGTCATGCTAGACATTTTTTAGACCAACACCTTCCTCTGGAAAAATATAATAATGGTAACCTAAATACTTTCAAGTGAAATGCTACAAAGATAAATTCATGAGTTTTCAGAATTGTAAACCTAATGAACTACCAAGGCAATTCTGGTGTCATTTCTAGATTCTAGTAATGATGCTAAGAAATGCCAACAACTAGCGCTGATAGGTGCTAGGCCATGGCTTTGAAATGCCAATGATAAACTTTTTTGCACAAAAAATCATAATTGTTTCATAGGAAATCGTATCAAGATAAACTTTATACCCAAATTATAGAGTTAAAGAGATCTGAAATTTTGTAGTTGATAACTTTTGAATTTGAGATGATGTATTAGTCCAAATATGCAATATAAGTTCTCATATTAAATTTTAGATGATTAAAAATTTCGAATGGATACAAAGTCCACATCAAACTTGTAGTACTCAACGAGAGCTATAACTTTATGATTAACAACTTTTTCATTTGAGACCATTTGAAATATCAAACATATAACAATATAAGATTTTAATTTCTTTGAGAATAATATAAGATTTGAAATTGTGTAGTTAAAAGGAGTAGTGTCATCTATATA
The DNA here is from genome assembly GCA_022036555.1 of Microstegium vimineum. Classification (NCBI taxonomy): domain Eukaryota; kingdom Viridiplantae; phylum Streptophyta; class Magnoliopsida; order Poales; family Poaceae; genus Microstegium; species Microstegium vimineum. Next base: position 43,085,866 of record CM039133.1, read on the forward strand.
GTCATATGTGTCTCGTAGCTCCGAAGAAAAAGTTGACCTCTAGCACCAAAGTACACAGAAAAGTTGACCTGACATTGATTGTTGATTCTAGCGTAGTGAACCAGACTGAATAGATAGGACCTGATAATTACGACCCTGCAGTGATTCTTTGTTCTGGCACAGTGAAAGAATCTAGGGCCAAATTACACAGAAAAGTTGAAGAGACAAAAAAAAAGAGTATGAAACAGATAAAAAAACACTGCATGTGCAAATGTGAAATCTCTACTACTCCCTCTGTTCCAAATTATAAGACATCCCAAGAATCTTGGAGAGTCAAACTATTTCAAATTTGACCAAACTTATATGACAATGTAATAACATTTATGGTGTCAACTAAGTATCGTTAGATTCATTATCAATTATATTTTTATAGTATGCCTATTTGATATTATAAATCTTGATAGTTTTCTTTACAATTATTGGTCAAACTTGAGATGTTTTGACTCTCCAAGATTCTTGGAAAGTCTTATAATTTAGGACGGAGGGAGTACATAATAAATATCCCCTTTGGAAATAGATTCATCCATATTTGCACGGAGAGAAGAACGAAAATGAACATCTTTATTTCATTCCATCATGCCCATGCTCGTTTGATCGATGCGAGGTGTAGTAGCTATAGCCAGTTTAGGGCAACTGGGCAAGTACAATGGATTTGCACCGTGATGCAAATTTTGCAAAAAGGCCGTCACGAACAGCAAGAGATGGGGAGCTCATCGTTTCGTGAGAAGACGACCATGCATGACTGTCACACTCAAATTTTAAGGACGAAATAGAATGCATAATATTATGTGTGCTCAGAAAACAATCCAAACATAAGTCCACAAATTATATAGTACCATCACAGAGTTTAATACGTAGCGTTCATAGATCCATTACATAAATAAATAAAACAACGGAAGATACATCTAGCTCTCATGGAACTCCATCTCACAGGGAAGGTCAACTGGTTGACCAAGCCTAGAAATCTTCAGAATAGTCCTCATAGTCTCCTGCTTCTGTTACCCATCCGAGATTTTTATCCAATTGATTGAAAAGTAAAACAAGTGTAAGTACTCCTCGTACTTAGCAAGCTAACATGGGGTTATGAAGATCAAAAAGGTTGACATTGGCTTACTGCGTTTAACACTTTTAGTTTGTCATAGTTTTATTATTAAGTAACATCAAGTCATGCTTAATCCCAAATGATCCCACTCACATCATTGCCAAAATTTAGAGGAACATAAACATCATCATTATAGTGGCAACAGGAACATAAAAATTGATCAAGTTAATTATAATTAATCCGTCAGTTTTCCGGGCCGCTCGTATCCGTGAGCACGGCTGATATATCAGTTTTTTAACACTCTGCAGAGGTTGTGCATCTTTATCCGTGAGTCGTGATGCCCCGAATGCCCGGGTTAATTACTCCCATAAACACTGCCAAGGTGAGTGGGCGGATTCACTATGAAACATTTCATAGTATCCCGTCTAACAAGATTAGGGCCGCTAGGATTGGCAAGGGGCGATAGAGCCCCCCTTCCGAGTAGCATACAGACTCAAAGTAATATAACATTTGGCAGGGATCATGTATCATTTATATTTGTACCAGCCATCTACCCATATGCATAACCCAAAGGACACAAGGTAAAGGATTTCAACACTAGGGAAACATACTACGGGTATCAAATTAAACACATGCAAATGTATTCATGATTATGGTGAATAGGATAACAAGATAGGTCCCATGCTATACTTGCCTTGGTTCTCAAACTCCTGCTGGTCCTGCTGCTGGTCAAATAACTCCTGATCACAACCAAACTCCTCATCGTCTGAACTCGATCACAGCATTGCAACAACATACATTTCAATTGCATACATACAAAGCAAACAAGGTGTTGACACAAAAAGCGTCAGGATATGCGAACACCTCGGGCTTATACCCGAAATTCGATATCCGGAGGCGTGCCAGTCGATTTGACCAGTTAATCGACAAGGACGATAACTAGAACAAGATTCAATCCAGACAACGGCGATGCGTCCGGATGCTGGGATTGAGGCTTGATCAGGATAACTAGAGCAGAGCTGAACGAGGCAACAGCGATACGCCCGGATGCCAAAGCTCAGAGGTACTCCCACGCGGAACTTGCAAGGGTTTTGACGGAGATCAAGATGATGCAGCCCGTCGTAGCTTGAAGAACTCGTTGATAAACTACAGCTAATGCAGTAAGGGGTAAATTGCAGTAAAGGTAAAATAAGAGTAAAATTGGTTTGATTTTGATTGGATTCATTTCATACACGTAGCCCTCGGGCACATATTTATACTCCCGCATGGAGAGTTGTACAGAGATACGACCCGTACCCTTCCTAAAACAAACTCCTACATTAAGGAAACTGACTCGCGCAGGAGTCGGATCTAAAACAATAATATTATTTTCCTAAAAAAACACACCTATTTTAAAGGAAAACAAACGACTCATGCAAGAGTCAGACTCAAACTACTATAATAATACTGGCATTAAAATCACCAGTTTCCTTATGCTTCTCCTCGATGGAAACTTTCCATCGGCAGATCCCTTCAATCCGCAGCTTTCTTCTTTGGCCACTGGTAATCTTCCGCTGATATCACACGCTAAGCCACCCTGTACTCATCGGCACCCCATGCCCATCGGCATCGGCAATATTTCCCGATCAGCAACCTTGTACTGGTAACTGTCTTTACCAATCAGTCTCTATCAGCAATCGGCAACCACTTTTCATCGGCAATCGGCAACGTCTCCTCATCGGCAATTGGCAACAGCAATTTTACAGTCCAGACGACTTGACTTCACCAATTAACCTTATCGGCAATCGGCATCGGCAACATCCGAAACCTCCAGCTCCCATCGGCAACAGACTTAGTCTTCTCACAGCATACTCTCATCGGCAATACTGATCTATGTCTTCCCGATGCCGATGGAAAACGGCTGTTGACCAACACAAGTCTTAGCTCATTTGACACATGCCGAAAAACGGTGTCAACACAAGGATACTATTAGAACAGTACACCAGCAACCGTGAACAGAAGTAAAAGGTTTGTAAAAAGGTACTACGCACTGCTACGAACATTTCAACAAGAATTTCACGAAAAACGGATTTAAAACGTGAAAGATATGAATTAAACTAGTTCTCTAAGAGCATTTTCATTAATTAGACTTAACCCCAAAATTTAAATGTTACAAACAGAACTAACAGAGGGTTTAGCATAAAGATAATTTCATTATGAATCTAATGCCACTCGAATCGTTCAAATCGGAAATAAAACGCAGATTTTATAAGCATTTCAAAAGGATTGCAAATCTGAAATTAGTTTTAACTGATTTCGAAATAAAACGAATTTATTTGTTTTCTGAAATTGGGGAATAGACATGGACTGCGGGTTCATTTACAAACTGTTCAGGGTCTCTTTAACAAAATGGTCGGCGAAGGGGTATCAACCATTTCTAGCCATAGATCTCGTGATGGCCGGCTGAGATTAGAAAGTGGGGAGAGGGAAGGAGGGAGCTGACCGGCTGGACGGAGAAGACGACCAGCGCGGTGGCACCTCCATTTCCGGCGGCCAGAAGCTCGCCGGAGTTCAATGAAATCGACCGTCCGGCCTCCGTTTCGAAATCCGAAAGCATGGGGAGGAAGAGGAGAGCAAGGCGAGTGCGATGGTGCACTCGGACGAACTCAGGGAGGAGAGCAGAGGCGAGTGCGGCGGTGTGCCATGGCCAGCGGCGCGCTACTCGCACAGAACACACCCTAGAGGCAACGGTTTGACTGGGCGAGGGCAGGGGGAGAAAGAGGAGATCAACGCGACCTCTGCGGTGGCCCTAATCGAACGCAGAGAGGGAAAAAGGATGAGCACCGCGAACGCCATTGCTGGTGGCGTATGGTGCACGCGGCAGGGCCATAGGGGCCACGATTCTCCAAATTGAAGGTACTGGGGGAACGAGGGGAGAGAGGCGAAGCTCACCAAGCACAGAGACGCGACGACGACGACGACTTAGAGGTCTCGACGACGCGGGAATGGCGGACGGCGGTGTTCGTGCACAGAGTCCTCGCGACTGCACAAGTCGGAGTGACGATGAGAGATCAACTTAGAGAGAGGGATAAAGAGGGAAGATCAACGAAGCTCACCGCAACGCTAGGGGAAACGGTGCCGGCTCCGAAACAACAACGACGCGGTTCGGCGAGTGGCGGCGGCAGCTCTGTTGTACGGCTGCGGGATGAACAGATGAACGCGAAAAGGGAAACAGGCCTGCGCTCCTCTTTGTAGCATCATCTGGAGAGGAAATATGGGATGAGCGGGGTCTGTTTCAATGTCGTGGCCGAGTCTCCAGGAAGTGGGAGCGGCCGACGCGCGATGCAGTTGCGGCTTGCAGCGTTGCTCATCCGAACACGGCGGGAGGAAGAGGAAAGCGCCGACATCTAGGGCCCGGTCGACAGTGAGAGGGAGGGCGCTGCGCACTGCGGCTCTTGGGCCAGCCTGCTGGGCTGGGCAGAAGAGGGGAAAGGAAGGAGTGGGCTGGGCCACTCGGGCTGAAGCAGGAAAGGAGGGAGAGAGAGAGCTTTTCCTTTTTCTTTTACAAAGTTTTCCAAAACCTTTTCAATATGAAGTTTGAATTCAAAAGAACAAAGCTTCTCAAACACACTCAACACATATAAAATATGCAGCAGCATGTATGCATCAACATGTTAATAATCTAGGAGGTGATTTTAATTCGATAAATTTTATTATTTCCCTAAATGAAATGCTCACACAATTCATTAATAAATTATTTTCACTAATTTAAATTCAAGCAATTTTGTGGGTGTTACAATTCTACCCCCCTTAAAAGGAATCTCGTCCTCGAGATTCAGACGAACTTACTCAAACAGCTACGGATAAGACTTTCTCAGATCTTCTTCTCTTTCCCATGTAGCCTCTTCTTCTTCTGTGTACCGGTTCCACTGAACCTTGCACATCTTTATAACACGGCTCCTAGTAAATCTTTCTGTTGTTTCTAAGATCCTTATCGGGTACTCTTCTTATGTGAGATCTTCCTTTATAGTAAGCTCTTCTAGAGGTATCTGCTCCTCGGGTACCCTTAAGCACTTCTTCAACTAAGACACATGAAAAACATCATGTACTCCTGACAAATTCTCAGGTAACTCTAATTGATAAGCTACCTCTCCACATCTCTCGAGAATTTTGAAAGGTCCAACATATCTTGGAGCTAGCTTTCCTTTCATATTGAACCTCTTTACACTTCTCATTGGAGACACTTTCAAGTACACATAATCTCCAATCTCAAATGACAGACCCCTTCTGCGGGTGTCTGCGTAGCTCTTTTGGCGGGATTGTGCAACTCTTAAATTATCTCTTATTTTTCTTACTTGCTCTTCTGCATCTCGAAGAACATCTGGTCCAAACACCTAAGTCTCTCTGGTTTGGTTCTAGAATAAAGGAGTTCTGCACTTGCGCCCATACAGAGCCTCATTTGGTGCCATTTTAGGCTATTTTGATAACTGTTGTTGTAAGAAAATTCAGCATTGGGCAAACTCTTTTCCCAACTGGCACCATGTTGTAATGCATATGCTCTCAACATATCTTCCAATATTTGGTTTGTCCTTTCTGTTTGTCCATCAGTTTGAGGATGATATGTTGTACTGAAAGTCAATTTTGTTCCCAAAGATTCATGTAATTTCTGCCAGAACTGTGATGTGAATTGGGTACCTCTATCAGATACAATCTTCTTAGGGACTCCATGTAAGCATACTATCCTTTCCATATATAGCTCCGCTAGTCTTGCGCCTGAGTAGTTAGTCTTCACTGGTAGGAAGTGAGCAACTTTAGTCAAGCGGTCCACGATTACCCAAATCGAGTCATATCCTCTCTGTGTACGTGGAAAACCGACAATAAAGTCCATTACTACTTCTTCCCATTTCCACTCAGGTATTTTCATTGGCTGAAGTAAACCGGCAGGTCTTTGGTGTTCTGCTTTCACTCTTTGACATGTGTCACATATGGCTACATATTCTGCTACATCCGTTTTCAATCCATACCACCAATACTTCTCTTTAAGATCTAGGTACATCTTAGTACTTCCAGGATGTATAGAGTAAGAAGAATCATGTGCTTCTCGAAGTATGGCATCACGGATAGACTTTACTTCGGGAACACATATTCTGTTTCCAAACCACAAAGTACCATCATCATCCATCCTAAAACCCGATGCTTTCCCTAGCACTATATTGTCTGCTATATCTTTCAGTCTCTCATCTTCCAACTGACCTTTACGTATCTCTTTTTCTAGAGTGGGTTCTATGGTCATCTCCATGGTATTAATGGTGAATCCCAAGTTGAGATATTCCACATCAGCACGCAACTCGGCAGGCATGAGCTTCATTCTTAACACATTAGCATAACTCTTCCCACTAAGTGCATCAGCTACTACATTTGCCTTACCTGGATGATAATGCACTTCCAACTCATAATCTTTGATCAGCTCTAGCCAGCGATGTTGTCTCAGATTTAGATCTGACTGAGTGAAGATATATTTCAAACTCTTATGATCTGTATAGATATCACACTTATGCCCTATTAGATAATGTCTCCATATCTTTAGAGCATGTACTACTGCTGCCAATTCTAAGTCATGAGTAGGATAATTCAGCTCATGCTTCCTCAACTGCATGGATGCATATGCCACAACTTTCCCTTCTTGCATAAGCACACATCCAAGGCCTGGACAAGAGGCATCACAGTAGATTGAGAAACTCTTATTCACATCTGGTAGTGTCAATACTGGGGTGGTGGTCAACCTTTTCTTCAACTCTTCAAAGTTCGTTTGACATTTGTTAGACCACACAAACTTGGCACTTTTCTCTAGCAGAGCTGTCATTGGTTTATCTAGTTTTGAAAACCCTTCAATGAACCTCCTGTAGTATCCAGCCAAACCCAGGAAACTACGGATTTTGGTCACATTGGTTGGAGGGTTCCAGTTTAGAACATCTCGTACCTTACTTGGGTCTACTGCTATACCTCCATTAGAGACTACGTGACCCAAGAAAGAAACTTCTCTCAACCAAAACTCACATTTGCTTCTCTTTGCATAGAGCTGATTTTCTCTGAGCTTTTGCAAGACCATCCTCAGCTGTTCAGCATGCTCCTCTTTAGTTTTAGAGAAGACTAGAATGTCATCTATGAACACTACCACAAACTTATCCAAAAACTCCATGAACACCTTGTTCATCATGTACATAAAGTACACAGGTGCATTAGTCAGCACGAAGGACATGACTGTGTACTCATATAGCCCATATCTTGTGGTAAAGGCTGTCTTAGGTATGTCTGCCGCTCGGATTTTTAATTGGTGGTATCCAGAGCGGAGATCAATTTTAGAGAACACACAAGCACCTTTCAACTGGTCAAACAAGTCATCTATTCTAGGCAAGGGATACTTGTTTTTGATGGTAACTTCATTAAGAGACCGGTAATCCACACACATTCTCCTAGTACCATCTTTCTTATCCACAAATATAACTGGTGCTCCCCAAGGTGAAGAACTAGGGCAGATAAAACCCTTTTCTTGCAACTCACTAATTTGTTTCTTAAGTTCTTATAATTCTTTTACCCCCATTATATATGGTCTTTTAGCTATGGGTGCAATACCAGGTAGAAGTTCAATAAGAAACTCAACATCACGATCAAGCGACATACCTGGCAAATCTTCGAGGAACTCATCTGGAAATTCCTCTACCACTTGTTCCTCATCCAAAGTATCTTCAGATAACTGGTTCAGAGTGGCTTTTGGTGGTGCTTGCATTTCTACCTCAACACACATCCTACCCCCATTAGGTGGTGTCACAACAACAGATCTCTCCTGACACTGAATCACAACTCAGTGTTGTTTCATCCAATCCATTCCCACAATAAGATCTATTCCAGCTGTTGGTATCACAACTGGACTCACTTCAAAGTCTACCCCCCCCTTAGGGTAAGTCTAGTGGAAGGAATCCAAACAGAAGCTGGTATGCTACCCCCCGGTGAATTTACTTGCATACAGTTTTTCATGGCACGTAAAGATATACTATGCATTCAAACAAAAGCCTCAGATATGAAAGAATGTGAAGCACCAGAATCAAAGAGTAAGGTAGCGGGGAATGAGTTGACATTAAACATACCCATCATGACCTCAGGTGCCTCCTGAGTGGTTTCAGCGGACACATGGTTCACTCTTCTAGTGTTTGGGGGTGGCTGGTACCTTCCTTTCTGCTGGTTGTTCTGGTTCTGGGGTGCCTGCTGGTTCTGCTTCTCAGGGCAATTGAAAGACATATGCCCTTCTTTCCCACAACGGAAACACTTGTTGTTGTTACTGTTGTTGCTGTTGTTGGGGTTGTTGTTCTTCACAGCTGTAGCATTTGGGTTCACTTGGCGCTGAGCTTGGTTAGAGGCCTGTTGAGGTGGGCGCTGGCCTCCATACTGCTGTTGACCTTGAGGGGGCTGTTGGAACTGGTTGCGCTGAGGGAACTGACCTCTGTTCCACTGGTTAGTCTGTCCTTGGCTCCTCTGCTGGAAACTCTGCTGCGGGTAGGGCCAAGGGCGAGTGTTGCTACCCGAAGCCTGACCCTGTATCTTCCTCTTCTTAGCTTCCATTTCCTGTCGCTTATTGTCAATCACAATAGCGCGGTTAACCAATGCCTGATAGTTGGGGTACTCATTTGACATGAGCTGGAGCTGAAGACCATCATATAGTCCCTTAAGGAACCTGCGCTGCTTCTCACTATCCACAGCCACTTCATTGGGAGCATAGCGTGACAACTGAGCAAACTTGTTATGGTACTCAGCCACTGTCATCGATCCTTGCTTGAGGGATATGAACTCTTCTTGCTTCAATTCTATCATACCTTCAGGGATGTGGTATGATCTGAAGTTCTCTCTAAACTCCTACCAACTGACATCAGGAGCATCATTAGGACGTCCATACTGGAATGATTCCCACCAATCTTGGGTTGCCCCTTGCAGTTGCCCTGAAGCATACAACACTTTTCCATGTCGTTGCACTATGCGATGTTCAGCTGCTTCTCTACTGCACGCAGTCAATCATCTGCATCCAAAGGGTCGGATGCGTGGGTGAAGATGGGAGGTCGTCCCTTCATGAACTCTCCCCGTTTGTCCCTAACATGGACTGGAGGTGGTACTCCAACAGGCTCGTTGTCCAAGCGCTGCATCATGGCTTGCATCAGTTGTGCTTGCATGCCCATTAGTTGTTCCACTGACACAACAAGCGGTGGCGGTGGCGGTGGCGGGTTGACAAGAGCTCCACGTCCACGGCCACATCCACGACCAAGAGCTCTAGCACCTCTGCCGTCCATCTGTTATTCAGCAAAGATGCAGGGTTTAGGAACAAAGGTGTTACATATATCATATTTGTGTCATATATAGAACAAAACTGAATTTCTGGACATGATGTTACAACAGCAGTGCAGTAAAATGCTTATAATTCGAGTTCCAGAAAGATTGTGCTTATATGGATGGAAATATCAGAAAGTCCTCTACAACTTTCGTGTTCATTTGATTTTCAGATTCTGTAGCTAAATTAGTCAAAAACTCGAAACAAACAGATCTGTTCAGGTTCACAGACTGCGTAGTAAGACCAACTTGCAACAGCAATATCTCTTAGCTCAAAACAGATATGGGGTTCATTCATGCGGCGTTGGAAAGGTACAGAAGTCTAGTTTCTTGTGTGAAATTTTCATCAACATTTCATTTACGGATATGGAGATATACAGCAAAGAACAGGTACTGCTCCAGAAAAATAGCACAGCAGATATATGACAAGATCAACCCAACTGATATTATCAAGCATTAAACTTAATAATCCAACTTGTGAGACTTGTGGACAGGCCCATAATTTCCCACACTAACAAACAAGCAAAAATCCAAATCAACCAAGTTCATAATCATAAACATTAAGACATCAAGTTCATCAATCACAAAAGACTAAGACAGACTCGTACTACTACGCTTTTATTTTAAGAGGAAAAGACTTCATCTTCTAAGGAGCTTCATCAGTCATGATGTGGTTAGGTGGCTTCTTTTCAAACATTGGGAGCATGTTCAGCTGGACCCTCAACTCATCTATCATCTTCTGAAAACGAGCCACAGACTCCTGCTCAACACACAGCTCTTCCTGCAAAATCTCCTTCGCCCCTTGGAGGGCAATGACATGTCTGACAGTGACGTCCAAGGCAGTGTCAGGAGCATAAGTATTCTGGATAGTCCATGTGCCATACCTGGTGTCATAGCGAGGCAGAAACATGTAGGCATCGTCCACTGCATAGCGACGACCATAGTAGTAGACGTAGGCCTGTTCAGCTGCATCCTCCATGCTGCCCCTGTCATAAGACCTCTTGGCTATGTGGTTATGGACAGTCTCCACCTTCTGACTATCATGGGCTGCATTCCACACTGAGACAACCACCTCTGCCTTCTAGTAGCTGGCTTCATGAGGGTGAGAAAACTCAGAAACCAAGTACCTCACCATGGTGTCCATATTCGGATAGTAGTCCTCCAACACCTTTAGCAACAGGTTGTGGTAGTACGACGTAGGAGGAGGGTACTTGTAGTGCTGCTCCTCTGTCCACCCAGGTTGTTCCTCCTCTGGTTCACCCGAGGAGGGAGTGGGAGCTGATGGCGTGGCTGAAACAGGTGTTGGTGAGTGAACTGGTGCAGGGGTCGGTGATGGCAGAGGGGTCGGTGCAGGAGCTGGTGCAGGTACTAGGGAAGCAACTAGTGTAGGGGCTGGTGCAAGAACTGGTGGTGCATGGTTCACATCCATCCACTCTTGTTCATTTTCAGTGGTGACATCCTCCACCAACACGTGCTCCTCCTCAGGGTCCTCCTCAGACTCAGACATCATCTCATCATCTGAGATGTCCACCACTGGCTGGGACGTCTGAGGCGTGAACTGGGACAGGTAGCTCCTGGTACTCAAGCGGCGAGACCTCGTGACAGGCGTCATCTACAAAATTTTGTTTAAACTAAATTAGAACAACATTTTAAGTAATAGAATAAAGACATAGAAGCATAAATAATTTTATAAATAACAAGAGTAAGATAGTAAGCAATAAATAGGAAGCAAAGGAACCTAAAACAACCATTTCTACCTAGGCTTGCGTCCTACAGTCAACTCAAGCTTTGATACCAATTTGTCACACCCAAATTTCAAGGACGAAATAGGATGCATAACATTATGTGTGCCCAGGAAGCAATCCACGCATAACTCCACAAATTACATATTACCATCACAGAGTTTAATACATATCGTACATAGATCCATTACATAAATAAATAAAACAACGGAAGATACATCTAGCTCTCATGGAACTCCATCTCACAGGGAAGATCAACTGGTTGACCAAGCCTAGAAATCTTCAGGATAGTCCTCATAGCCTCCTGCTTTTGTTACCCATCCGGGATTTTTATCCGATTGATTGAAAAGTAAAACAAGTGTAAGTACTCCTCGTACTTAGCAAGCTAACATGGGGTTATGAAGCTCAAAAAGGTTGACATTGGCTTACTGCATTTAGCACTTTTAGTTTATCATAGTTTTATCATTAAGTAACATCAAGTCATGCTTAAGCCCAAATGATCCCACTCACATCATTGCCAAAATTAAGAGGAACATAAACATCATCATTATAGTGGCAACAGGAACATAAAAATTGATCAAGTTAATTATAATTAATCTGTCAGTTTTCCGGGCCACTCGTATCCGTGAGCACGGCTGATATATCAGTTTTTTAACACTCTGCAGAGGTTGTGCATCTTTACCCGTGAGTCGTGATGCCCGAATGCCCGGGTTAATTACTCCCATAAACACTGCCAAGGTGAGTGGGCGGGTTCACTATGAAACATTTCATAGTATCCCGTCTAACAAGATTAGGGCCGCTAGGATTGGCAAGGGGCGATAGAGCCCCCCTTCCGAGTAGCATATAGACTCAAAGTAATATAACATTTGGCAGGGATCATGTATCATTTATATTTGTACCAGCCATCTACCCATATGCATAACCCAAAGGACACAAGGTAAAGGATTTCAACACTAGGGAAACATACTACGGGTATCAAATTAAACACATGCAAATGTATTCATGATTATGGTGAATAGGATAACAAGATAGGTCCCATGCTATACTTGCCTTGGTTCTCAAACTCCTGCTGGTCCTGCTGCTGGTCAAATAACTCATGATCACAACCAAACTCCTCATCGTCTGAACTCGATCACAGCATTGCAACAACATACATTCCAATTGAATACATACAAAGCAAACAAGGATACTATTAGAACAGTACACCAGCAACAGTAAACAGAAGTAAAAGGTTTGTAAAAAGGTACTACGCACTGCTACGAACATGTCAACGCAAATTTCACGAAAAACGGATTTAAAACGGGAAAGATATGAATTAAACTAGTTCTCTAAGAACATTTTCATTAATTAGACTTAACCTCGAAATTTAAATCTTACAAACAGAACTAACAGACGGTTTAACATAAGGATAATTTCATTATGAATCTAACACAACTCGAATCGTTCAAATCAGAGATAAAACGCATATTTTATAAGCATTTCAAAAAGGATTGCAAATCTGAAATTAATTTGAACTGATTTTGAAATAAAATGAATTTATTTCTTTTCTGAAATTGGGGAATAGACATGGACTGCGGGTTCATTTAGAAACTATTCAGGGTCTCTTTAACAAAATGGCCGGCGAAGGGGTATCAACCATTCTGGCCACAGATCTCGTGATGGCCGGCTGATATTAGAAAGTGGGGAGAGGGAAGGAGGGAGCTGGCCGGAGAAGACGACCAGCGCGGCGGCGCCTCCATTTCCAACGGCCAGAAGCTCGCCGGAGTTCAATGAAATCGACTGTCCGGCCTCCGTTTCGAAATCCGGAAGCATGGGGAGGAAGAGGAGAGCGAGGCGAGTGCGATGGTGCACTCGGACGAACTCAAGGAGGAGAGCAGAGGCGAGTGCGGCGGTGTGCCATGGCCGGTGGCGCGCTGCTCACACAAAACACACCCTAGAGGCCACGGTTCGACTGGGCGAGGGCAGGGGGAGAAAGAGGAGATCAACGCGACCTCTACGGTGGCCCTAATTGAACGCAGAGAGGGGAAAAAAGACGAGCGCCGCGAACGCCATTGCCGACGGCGTATGGTGCACGCGGGCAGGGCCATAGGGGCCACAATTCGTCAAATTGAAGGTACTGGGGAAACGAGGGGAGAGAGGCGAAGCTCACCAAGCACAGAGACGCGACGACGACGACGACGACTTAGAGGTCTCGGCGGCGTGGTAATGGCGGACGGCGGTGTTCGTGCACATAGTCCTCGCGGCTGCACAAGTCGGAGTGACGATGAGAGATCAACTTAGAGAGAGGGATAAAGAGGGAAGATCAACGAAGCTCACCGCAGCGCTAGGGGAAACGGTGCCGGCTCCGAAACGACAACGACGCGGTTCGGCGAGCGGCGGCGGCCGCTCTGTTGTGCGACTGCGGGATGAACATAGGAATGCGAAAAGGGAAACTGGCCTGCGCTCCTCTTTGTAGCATCGTCTGGAGAGGAAATACGGGATGAGCGGGGTCCGTTTCAACGTCGTGGCCGAGTCTCCAGGAAGTGGGAGCGGCCGACGTGCGATGCAATTGCGGCTTGCGGCGTTGCTCATCCGAACGCGGCGGGAGGAAGAGGAAAGCGCCGACATCTGGGGCCCGGTCGGCAGTGAGAGGGAGGGCGCTGCGCATTGCGGCTCTTGGGCCGGCCTGCTGGGCTGGACGGAAGAGGGGAAAGGAAGGAGTGGGCTGGGCCACTCGGGCTGAAGCAGGAAAGGAGGGAGAGAGAGAGAGAGTTTTTTTCTTTTTCTTTTACAAAGTTTCAAAATGAAGTTTGAATTCAAAAGAACAAAGCTTTGCAAACACAGTCAACACATATAAAATATGCAGCAGCATGTATGCATCAACATGTTAATAATCTAGGAGTTGATTTTAATTCGATAAATTTTATTATTTTCCTAAATAAAATGCTCACACAATTCATTAATAAATCATTTTCACTAATTTAAATGCAAGCAATTTTGTGGGTGTTACAATGGCCTAGGCTCCGAGGTCTATTCGTTGACCAAACGCACGTTGTACTGGCCATCGTCTCCAATCTAGGATCTGGCTGCGTGCGTTGTATTAATTTAATCTCGATATGCTGAACAGCTTGCCACCACATGAAAACGCTTGTTCTTGCGATTTTACTCAGATAAGTTTTCGCACGCACTCCTATTTCCCTAGGTCAACTAGATGAGTAACAGTTGAAGATCACTCCACGATAATATAATGCACGTGTACCATAAAAAATCTCAAGATCGAATCTCAATTATATTTCTTTCGTTTTAGTAGAATCAATCGAGAGTGTCGCCAGTGCCAAGTACATACTCCCTCTATACCCATATTAGTTGATGTTTAGGATAACGACACGATCTTCATAATATAACTTTCACTATTTATATTTTGAAAAATATTTATTTAAATATAATACATGTATATTTTTATGAAAATATTTTTTCAAGACAAATCTATTGTCATTTTTCTAAACTTAATAACTTAAAAGTTCTTCATGGTTTATATTTTCAATGTTTACCTCAAATCGTGTCTAAAACGTGAACTAAAATGGGCATGCAGGAGTACGAAAAGTACTACGCATTGCCAAGTATATATAGGCCCCCTCCATCCCTAAATATTTATCGCCACAACTTACGTGCCGATAAATTTGACTCGGATTATAAAAAATACGTGTAACACTTATATCTCCAACTAAATTTATTAAAAAAAATAGATTTAAATATCTATCAATGATATTAATTATATACTATAAATATTAATATTTTTAATATATACTTAATCAAAGTTATTTGTTGACGATAAATGAAACAACCAACGTTTAGGGATGGAGTAGTATATGTAGAAGTGTCCAACCCCAAGGGCCCCTTATCTTTGATGATATAGGACTGCAAGAACCGCTGCTCATGAATGTATTAAAAATCAAGGGCTAAACGGCTAAAGTACATAAAAAGTAAAAGAAATTGAAAAAAAAAGATAAAAAGGTAGTACGCATGTAAATTAAATGTGCAAAGTCTACGTAGTAATTGCCTTGGACAATGGATTCATCGATATTACAAAAAGAGAGAGAAGAAAATAAAAAATCTTGGTTTCCATGCATTCTCGTTTGATCGATGTGGGTAGATGGAGTTGTTGATCAATTACACGCACATTCTCTGCCAGTTCTCTGCCGTGTCCAATCCAAGTTATTTTTGTGTAGTAATTTTATTATACGTACAATTGGGAGAATGCATTAGTGTTATTGGATTTTTTTTCCGCAAACACAAGTATTATTGAAATTTTCGTGCTATATGTTAACTTCGTGAAAGAAGACTCCCACCAATATTGGTTGGAAATACTTTTGTTTCATTGTTCGCAAAAGGAAAGAAATTAATTATGTTCCGCACAGTATATGATAAGGTTGCCTTTATTTTTTTTATTGGTCCAAATACCTTATAACTGATGTGACATAAGTATGTCCTCAACGGTCTCATTTCAGCTAGCTTATAAAAATCTAAGTCAGTATTTTTTTAGGATCAAGAGACAGAGGATGGAAAAGCAAAGAAACTATCACTACGTCAAAATCGATTTTGCGCAGCATTGCCTAAATGCCCTTCGTGGCGGACGGTTGTTTTGCCCGCTGTGGTAAATCGTCACCATTTACCTCAACGGACTGAAAAAATTTACCGTGACAGTCACAATTGCCCGCTGCAGTAAATCGATTTACCGCAGCGGACATCTTAAGGTGTCCGCTGCGGTAAATGCTGCAGCACAAATAGGCCAGGCGAGACTCAATCCAGCCCATTAACACGCTCTGCTATATAAAGGCGAGTTAGGGTTTGGGTGCATCTCTCCCTTTCTCTCTCACAGCGCCTCCCTCTCTCCCTCGCTGAGTCCCACCACGACGCCTCCCTCTCTCCCTCGCGGATCCTCCTCGGCTGCTCCCTCTCTGAGCGCCTCCCTCGCTGAGTCCCACCACGACAGCAGCGGACTCCACTGCGGCGGCGCGGACCCTATGGCGTCGCGGAGCACAACGGCGGGGCGGACCGCCACGGCGCGGACGGCGCGGACCCCA
This sequence comes from Microstegium vimineum, assembly GCA_022036555.1. Lineage (NCBI taxonomy): Eukaryota > Viridiplantae > Streptophyta > Magnoliopsida > Poales > Poaceae > Microstegium > Microstegium vimineum. The sequence goes on from CM039133.1 coordinate 43,102,104, forward strand.
TGGCGGCGCGGAGCACAACGGCGGGGCGGACCGCCACGGCGCGGACCCCCATGGCGGCGCGGATCTCCACGGCGGGGCGGACCCCCACGGCGGCGCGGACATCCACGTCGGGGCGGACCCCACGATGGCGCGAACCACCACGCACGGACCGCCACGATGGCGTCGTCCTTGAGGATCCGGCGAGGGCAGCAGTGGCGGCGGCTGGATCCGCGGCCGGTGCCCCTCCTCCATCACCGGCGGCCGGATCTGGCGCGGAGAGCACCCGACGGCGGCAACCTGGATGGGCTCGTCGGGCCCGTGGATGGGCTCAGCGGGCCTATCTAGGGTTTTTTTTTTCTTTTTTTTTGGTTTTTTTGAATGATTAACCGCATCGGGCATTGTAGTGTGCCCGCTGCGGTTAATCGATTTACTGCAGCGGGCAAACACGCCCGCTGCGAGAAGGCCACGATTTACCGTGACCTTAGCATCCCAGCGGACGCGTTTTCCCGCTGCAGAAAACTAATTTCGCCCGCTGTGCAAAATTGTTTTTTACATAGTGTATCTCTTATGTCAACATCTATCACGCTTAGAAAACGGAGTAGTTTGTAGACCTGTTTACGAAGAATGAGAGTGGAAGGAGAGAAGATATAATAAAAAATTATTTACATATAAGGTTCATATAATAAAGTGACAATGACATGATATATATGAAATAACTTTCCTATCATACTCTATACAGCTAACGACAGGACGCCCTATCTAGGCTGATGAAGAGTTGTATTGAAGTTAGTGATTAAAAGTGACGATCAATTGACTTGATATACGAGTCAATTAATTTGCCAGGTCTGCGTGCAGTTCATTTATGGTTGTGATCGAATCGATGACATGTCCAAGTGGCTATATGCATGCTTTGTGTAGCCCTCCAGAGCAGCATGCATCAGCCATCTTGAACCTGTATAAAAAAGGAAGGTATACCCTCAGTCACACGGATCGCGGTACGATGCCGCGTTCCCCGTTCCCGGAACTTTCGTTCCGGATCGCGGAACGGGGACGGCGCGGTACAGTCACAGGATCGTGCGTGGGTCGTGAACCGGGACGGCGTACCAGAAGCAGCGTCGGACGGCGGTGGAAGCGCTGGGACGAGGCGACGAGTACTCTCTGCATCGGCGGCGGCGGCGGCGGCGTTGGGGTCGAGCGGCCATGGGTCTCCTTTGTCCCGTGCAGGCATGGCGTCGAGTGGAAGCTGTTAGCTCGGCGACGAGGGCGGCGAGCAGAGCTGCAGAGGCCACACAGGTTCATCCGATCGTAGCTGCTGCTCTGTTTTTTGGCCGTGCACAGCGGGTGTTCGACGTAATGTTTATGTGGTTGTGTGGTAGCTGCTGCTCTGTTTTTGTCCACCGACATATACTCTGTGCATCAGTTTGAAGTGCTGTTGTGTCTGCAGACCACGTCGTGATTAGGTTTGACCCAAGTTCCATACCCACGTTCCGAGTTCATCGTTCCAATTATCTAGGGATTATGATCTCATCGTCGAACCCAACGTTACAAAGAGGTATACCCCTTACGAACCAGGAACTTAAAATTAACGATCCACGTTCCCTGTACCAGATTCCTCGTTCCTATGTACCGAGAACTTTTGTGACTGTGGGTATACCACACAACGACGATCGCCCCACACACCGCACCACACACACAAACCCAGAGCAGTACCCCCTGCGATCTGCGTGGTGTCTCTCTCTATTCGCCGATCGACGATGGCGAGACTCACTGCTTGCTTTGCCCTGTCAGCCACCCTAGTGCTTGCCACCGGGATTTGTTCCGGAAATGGGCAGCCGCTCCTTGACCCGATTCCAATAGATCTGGTTACCGGGTGTTTTCAGTTTCGTCAGGGTCGGCTTCCCCTTAATTTCCTGGGGCCTGTGCCTGGTGCATACGAGTTTCTTGCCACGTCGCCGCCGATGAGGATAATCAGCAGGGGAACCCAAGCCTGAGCATAGCCGCTGATGACAAAGGCAGTGCTGTTCTTGCCAAAACCAACTGCCGGGACCTCCGACAGGTACGCAACAAGGCTCACGTGTGATCGAATTGAAGCTGCATCCATCCATCGATCTCCATCTATATATACCTACATTGTGAAGCCTCGTTGTTGCATCCACGCAGCTGTGGATTCAGCACTTCCCCTACCCTGATGAGGATCGGTTCTCACTGGTGAACGTCGCTATGTATCCGATGTATGCCATGATGATCCCTGAAGACGGTATACTTACCCGGTACAATATAGCTCGATCATCCGATCGGCTCTTCCTTGTTATTATTATATGTATTTTTTGACTGATGCATATGTCTTGTCTTTGATGAAGTTGAATCCGGAACAATTTCCATTATCTAGTCTAAAAAAAGTATTTAATGTAAACCAGGTGAAGCTAGGGCAATACGGCCCATGGGGCGTGCCTGCGTATGTGCTGTGGACGCAGGACACCCCACTCTTCGGCGATGGCTTTTACAAGATATACGGTCCTGCTACAAAGATCAACGTTTGGTTCTGGACGGACTACGTGGGAACGTACACGAGGGCACGGTTGTAGGGGCCTATCCTGCACACCATTCTGCGGATAACGTTCTATGGAAGATGGAAGCCTTCTTGCCCGCCTGTCATCCCTGATCGATCCACTCTCCTCAATGCTTGTTTATTTTCCTTCAGGATCGGAGTTCCTAGGGAATCCAGAATAACTTGTATCTGATGTTGAAGAACAATAATGAACAATGCTCGATCCTCTCCACCCACATGTTTCGATCGGCTTGCACCGGTGGTTCCATTCAACCTAGATTTCTTTTCAAAATATCTTATGCTTTGGACGCTTATACATGTTTTAAATTCCAACTTAGGAGAAACACGCACACAAGATGATGATAATATGTATTAGGCCAGTCTCAGTGCGAAGTTTTATAGCATTGTTTTCAAGACTGTCATGTCATATAAAATAAAATAATATTTAGATAATAAAATACCTACTCTTAATGGACAGTTTCATTATATAGTTTTATAACCATTTAATTTCATGACTCATACAGAGTTGGTATTCGTGCCAAAAGAGATAAAACTCTCGATCCTCTCAACCCACATGTTTCGATCGGCCTGCACCGGTGGTTCCATTCAAATCACATGCGGACCTGTTTCCTAGATTTCGTTTCAAAATATCTTATGCTTTGGACGCTTATACATGTTTTAAATTCCAACTTAGAAGAAACACGCACACAACATGATGATAATACGTATTAGGCCAGTCTCAGTGCTGTTAACACTGGATTTTGGCACGCCTAGGAAGATGATAGGTGGGCCAGCGTGCAGTAAAATTCAGAGGCAAGCATTTGGGATATTTGATAGGTGCAATCGGTTAATTTATAAGGATTCAGCAAAGTGATCGTGCGATCGACTATTCTAGGAGTGATGATCTAAGGAAAGCGACAAAAGCGACGAGTAAGAGCCGAATCGGGCAACCAACATTGCAACGATTAAGGAAATAAAGATTCCAGAAGGAAAAAATAAGGTTAAAAGTGTCGTGTTCTTTTCTTTAAATATCTTGTAATCGTATCCTTTCAGGATTCATGTCATGACCAGGGTATAAATATAAACCCTTGACCATTGTAAAAGGTGTTCACAACCAAACTAATACAACCGACCCCGTGCCAACTTCGAGTCCTTTGTCGTGTCGTCGAGTTCTTCGAGAGGAATCATCGATCTGTCGACCTCCGTAAGTCTTGACAACCTTGCTATCATGTCTAGTATCATGCGGTGGATTTAGATATTTATGCAAGTAGTCTTGTTTATTATCCATGATCGTGCGGCGGATCTTTGCTCAATAATCAAGAGGTCTTCACTTGTGTTGTGCTTATGAGTAGATGTCGTGCGGCGGATATTTGCTTGTATGCTTAGCAAAAGCAAGATAGTTATCGGTTCCTGTAGATTTGACAAAATCTATTGGGTTCATTAAGTTATCATGTTGCATGTTTTATATAATCTTTACATATTTGTAAACACTCTTTTACCCAATCTAGATTGATATGGTTCGGCTCTTGTTAGTTTATATAGATCTATCTATGTTATGATGAATTGCTTTCATGGATTTTCCATGAGTAGATCTTATATCTATAAATAACCGAATTAGTTTGAATCTAGATTGTCACATGTTGCGGGTTCATGTATGCTATCCATGTTTAAGCTTCGATGACGCTGGGTGTCGTGTGGCAGATGCAGGCTTTAGATTAGTTTAATCATGTTTGCTTACGTGTTTCCTTCATCATGGACCCCAATTCAGCTGATTGCCGAGATTGGTCATGCTTTAACTTATAATCAATTACGAGTCATTCGTATGTCCTTTTTTCATGCATGCGCGTTCGGCAATCAGTGATTTGCGTATTACATGTTTATTTTAGCCGAATGTTCCACAAAACCTGTTGGCAGATAGCTTTCATAGCTGTATGTCGTTGTAAGTGGCTTTAGGGCCGTACATATGGAACTGTCTGGTATTACCCAGTACGTTCCAGTTTATATCTAATGACTTTCATCCCTTGTTAGTTTTAGGTCAAACTGGCTGGCACATTTTCGGTTCTCGAAGCACCCGGGCACCTGATTGAAGTCACGCTTTCCGGGTTGCTGTGTGTGAGACGCAGTACGTCACATTTTGCGTCAACACACTTTTTGGCACGCTCGGTGGGACAAGATGGTTGAGATCGACAACAGTCTGGTTCTGGACGTAACCATGGACGAGTTGCCGGCGGACATAAGGAGCACTGTCCAGCAGGCATGTGACGAGTTCCAGAACAAATGTTTGATGTCGTTCTCAAAGAACAAGAGCAACAAAGTCATCCAGAAGCAGGCGCTCCCAAGAACCCTTCTCCCGAATCAATCCGATGAGACGAATGAAGAGGAGGAGCGCAGATTCGGCGCGATGATTTATAAAGCTATGAGTGAAACCATGACAAATCATCACTCAGCTTTCCTAAACACTTTTCGCCAGATCCTGATCAACACATTTGGGCCAGCCGTCGACAAGCTCTACGAGGAAACTCATGGCCCTATACATGGGGCAACGCTGTTCCCCATGTCCAAGCCTCACGGGAAGACCACTAAAGAAGGAGGAACGTCTGACATGGCCCAAACCAGGACGGACCTTCACCAGAAGCAACAACATCCCATGACTTACGGTCAACTTGCATTCGGGATGTCAGAAAACGTCCCACATTCGGATCACAAGATATCCCCAATAGCGAACAGGCTGCAGAAAAGCATGTATGGGCAGGGGTATCAGGAGTTTGCCGATTACAGTGCCATTAATGCTCTCCCGAATCCTGGGTACGGGAACCCCGCAGGACTACCGTTTGAAGGGCACACACGAGTAACTCAGAATCCCAGTGTCGACCTAATCATGGATAGGATGGCAGACATGATGAAGAATCAGTTTGGCTTGAAGCCGAAGAACCAGTCATATGCGTATCAGTCCCCTTATCCAGAATGGTACAACCGAGTGGCTCTTCCCCCAAGTGTGAAAGCCCCTAGAGACTTGACCAAATTCTCAGGTCAGGATGACACCAGCACTATAGAGCACATCAGCTGGTACTTGATGCAGCTAGGGGAGGCATCTACAGACGATGCTTGGAAGATTCGATACTTCCCTATGTCTTTGACAGGGCCGGCTTTCACATGGTTTGCATCCCTTCCAGCAAACTCCATCATCAGCTGGGCAGACCTGGAACAGAAATTCCATGCATATTTCTTTACAGGCACCAACGAGAAGAAGCTGGTCGACTTAATGAGCTTGAGACAGAAGCCCAACGAGACACCTCAGGAATATCTTCGCAGGTTCAGAGAAACCAATAATCTCTGCTATTCTCTGAATTTACCGGATGACCAGCTGCCGGGGATGGCGATAGCAGGTATGAAGCCGAATATCAGAGAGAAGCTCTTCGGCTTGGACTTTGAAGACCTTGACCAATTGTCGCAGCGGCTAGCGGTGATGAGTAACCAGGCTCAGGGGTTCAGAAGGGATAACCGTTTCCAGAAAGGTGATGTGGCTAGTGCGGTGTATCAAAGTTTCCTAGAAGAGGCAACGGAGTTTGAGGACGAGGATGAAGTCGCCGCAGCCGAACTGGTCTGGGCAAAGGAGCCAACTCAAGTCAACCAGCGATGGTTGAGGCAACAGAAGGGTACCTACGACTTTGATGTATCCAAATCAGACAAATTGTTCGAGCTGTTGCTCAGGGAAGGACGCATCAAGCTTCCCGAGGGACACCCCATGCTGCGTCCTGAAGGAGTAAAGGACAAGAGATTTTGCGGCTACCACAACACCAACTCTCATGCCATCAATGATTGCCGAGTGTTCAGGATGAAGATCCAGAAAGCTATTCAAGATGGACATTTAAAGTTTGATGGCAAGATGAAGATAGACGCTAATCCTTTTGCACAGAACACATTATCTTTCTCTATGAATATGATTGCCGTAGAAGACTCCAAGGGCAAGAACGAGATGAAAGTGCTGACCTTAGATAGGGCGAAAAGGACTGGTGCTGTTGACCCCAATCGGCAGATTACAGAAAAAGAACTTCAGCAACGAGGACAGTTCCAGAATAACCGAACCGAGAGAGGAGAAGCTTCCATACCTAGGGTCACAACACGGATCCTGTTGAATAAGTGGAAACGGGAGCAAGAGCAGCATCAGAGGCGGATGCATTATGAGGAGCAGAGATTCATAGAGGAACGTCAGAGGCCCGAAGAAGAAGTGTATCAGAGAGAACGAGAGCACTTGAGAGAACAGGAGCAGTCTCATTGGGGATGCTCGTTTTTCAAACATTGTTGGAATGAAGGCCTAAAACTGCCGACTAGAGACAATTGCCCCGAATGCAGTGATCGGTATTCAGGGTATAGGCAGTCCCAGGTCAACCGCCGTTCAGTCCATGAAAGACTCGGAGCACATGCTCCTGAGGACGATCGGCGTTTAAAAATGGGTAACTCAGAGGATCGGCAAGGCAAAAGATTTGCCGATCAAGGATGGGTTCGTTCTGAGGAGCGAGAGCACCGGGAGTATGCATGGCAGGACGGACAGTGGTGTCCGCCAGGGATGAAGAAGAGCCAGAAAAGCAGGGTGCAACGCTTAAGGAACAGAGAGCTAGCACAGATAGCACGGACATGGCGTCCCAAAGGAAAAACCAACGGGTGTGATCGTTCGGCTGATGTGTATATGGCCTTTTTCATTCCATTGGACTTTATAGCTCCCGAGGACCAAAATATCTGAGAAGATGAATCTTCAGATGCCGATGAGAACGAGTGCCAGGATCTAATGGCCCAGCTTATCCTGACTCAACAAGCCGTATTCGATAAACCGGCTAGGCACTGACACTTGAAGGCGCTTTACGTGAAAGGATACATCAATGGCAAGCCCCTAACCAAGATGCTGGTTGATGGGGGGGTTGCTATCAATATCATGCCATACACCACCTTTAGGAAGCTCGAAATGACCAATGAAGAATTGTTGAAAACAGACTTGGTGCTCAGGGATTTTGCTGGCAACCCTTCTGACACTCAGGGTGTAGTGCATGTCGAACTGATGATTAGATCAAAGACTCTGATCACTACCTTCTTCGTCATAGATGGCAAGGGGGCATATAGTCTGTTGTTAGGAAGGGATTGGATCCATGCTAACTGTTGCATACCTTCGACCATGCATCAAGCTCTCATTCAGTGGGTTTGAGATGATGTTGACATTGTTCAAGCCGATGATTCGGTAAGTGTTGCCGCTACAGAACCTGCTTATTGGGAGTATGATGGCTTCGATTGTTTCTCTGGGAAGATTTGGAAAGAAGGCCCTGTGAATGTCTCCAGCAAGGGCTAATAGCCGATCCAAGCAATCGGCTCTGAGAGTATTTTTTGATGAGGAACATGATCGATGGTGGCGAAGGGAAGCTGAGAAGTGGCTTCATGTCGGCCGATAAGCTAGGGGAGATAAATGTTGATGATGGACCAAGGCTGATATTTATCAGTGCAAATTTGGACCAGGAACATAGGTTGAAGTTGATTCGACCTGCTAAAAGGACCAAGAGTTCGTGTGGGGTGACGTACAACCATGGGCTTTCGATGAGATCAATGAGTACATGAAGGCACCACCCGTATTGGTACCTCCACAATTTGACGAGCCATTTAAGTTGTACGTGGCGGCTGACAACCTGACAATAGGGTCGGCCTTCATACAAGAGTTCAAAGGGAAAGAGAGAGTAATATCCTACCTTAGCCGAAAACTACTAAATCCAGAGGCAAGGTATTCGGCTATAGAAAAGTTTTGCTTATGTGTGTTCTATTCGTGTGCTAAGCTTCGGCGTTATGTGTTAAATACCGAATGTGTGGTAGTTTCTGAGTTTGATGTAATAAAACACATGTCATTGATGCCAATTTTAAATGGAAGAATTGGCAAATGGATATTGGCTCTGCCAGAATTTGGTTTAAGGTACGAATCGGCAAAAGCAGTAAAGGGTCAGGTTATTGCTGATTTCGTTACCCGATGCCGCGATCCCTCTGCTAAAACGGTAACCATTACACCATGGGCTTTGTTTTTGGGATGGTTCATCTTGTAGCAAAGGTGGTGGTGCCGGTATTCTTTTGATTTATCCTAGAGGATTGACGTTTGAGTATTCTATCCCCATTGAATCCCTGGTAACTAACAATCAAGCGGAGTATGAGGCGTTGCTCAGAGGTCTTCGACTACTTGTAGAGATGAAGGCCACTGCTGTCGATATTTTCCGGGATTCCGAGCTGGTAATTAACCAATTGATCGGCCAATATGAATGCAATAGCGATATGCTAAGGGGCTATTATGAAGAGTGACGGGAGCTTCCGAGAAATTTTCTGGTAGCCACCTTGCATCATATCCCTAGGGGGCATAACGAAGAAGCAGACAGGTTGGCTCAAATGGCTTCGGGATACCGAGAGAGTCAAGAAATCAACGCTTTGGAGAACAGTCGGATAATCGATGATTGGAGAAACGAGAGTGCTGATTATTTGAAAAACCCATCACAAAAGGTTTCCCAAAAGCTCAGGTACAAGGCTATCAAGTTCGTGCTCCTTGATAACCAGTTGTACTACAAGTCCATAGATGGGGTACTCCTCAAATGTTTGAATCAGGAGGAGTCCAGAAAGCTGATGTATGAAGTGCATGAAGGAGTCTGTGGTGCACATCATTCGGCTTACCGGATGAAGTGGATAATTAGGAGGACTGGTTATTTTTGGCCAACCATGCTTGAGGATTGTTTTGAATATTACAAGGGATGTCAATACTGTCAGAGATTTGGTAATATTCAGAGAGCTCCAGCGTCAGCCTTAAATCCAATTGTCAAGCCTTGGCCGTTCAGAGGATGGGGCATAGATTTGATCGATCAAATTCATCCTCCATCCAGCAAAGGGCATAAGTTTGTGCTGTTGGCAATGGATTATTTCACAAAGTGGGTTGAGGCTGTTCCTTTGAAGAAGATTACAAAAACTTGATGATGGATGAACTAGAGGATTTGCACATGGTTTGTCTTAAAGCATTGGAAAATATTGAGAAAAACAAATTGCGTATTGCCATGTATTATAACAAGAGGGTTAAGGAAAAGCAATTCGCAGAAGGCGATTTGGTTCAGAAGGTTATATTACCAATTGGTACAAAAGACGGAACATTCGGCAAGTGGTCTCCGAATTGGGAAGGGCCTTTTCGGATAGTCAGATGTGCTCCTGGTGATGCGTACATTCTAAAAACTCTACTGGAGAAGAGTTTACCAGAGCTATTAATGGAAGGTTTCTCGAGAAATTTCATCCCAGTGTTGAGGTTGGCGCATGAGCAGATTTGAAGGATTCTGTATACAAAATAGCCGATATGGAAGTATCGCCTTTAGAGTAAAAAAAATCTTGACACCATCAACGCGGATTCCAGCAACAGTCAGCAGGCTCATTATTCTCAGGAAAATCTTGACAAAAAGAGCAAGTAAGAACCGCAAGTTGTATTCCACATGATAGATTTTTACAGAGGATCCCTAGTACAGACTACTCATCGAACACCCTCTCGATTAAGATGGTGCAGTCGACTACGTCTGCAACATTTTTCCTAGCTTGCTCCATGAGGTGCGCGGAGTTCTCAATCTCCTCTTCAAGGTTGTGGGCGAAGACATCAAACTTGCTAGGATCTATGTCGTAGCGAAGCTTCGCGGCGCTGAAAGCAAGTGCTGCGCCGTATGCGATCGCCGAATGGGAGATCTTCGGGATGCGTCGGTTGACGTTCTCCACTTGGTCGAGAGGAGTCCCGCCACCAGCATGTGCAGTAATGGCAAGGCAGGCGATGGCGGCTTCAAGAGCTTCAAGCCTCGCTGACAGATCTGCGAAAGAGGAGGTTCATATCAAGATATCAAGATTGTGTTGCAAAAAAGAAGGGAAGAAGCGGGTTGTCCTAACCAACAACTTGATTTCTAGCCACATCCCGTTCTGTGGAAACCTCGGCAAGCTCCCTTCGGTCGAGTTGGGTATCCAAGACTTCAGCTTGAAGCCTGAGGTTGGATTGCTTATGGCAAGCAATCAGTTCTTTGGCCCTAGCCAAGTCTAAGGCCATGGGACGGTCGCTCCCGATGGAAGATTGGGGAGTGCAATCGCTGTCAGTCCTGCAAAAGAGGAAAGGTTAGATGATTAAGATAAAATCAGAAATTTTTGGTTACTTTATTACCTTTTACGGAGGACTCGTCGGGAGGTTGCTCCATACTCGAAGCTTTTCCTACTCTCAGTGGAAGAGTGGGATCCTCCCGGAAGAGCAAGGCGAGAAGTCACCTCTGGTTCTTCTACTGGACGCTTGCTACCCGCCATTGACGAAGAGAACGAGGAGACAAGGGTGAAACTGTTAGATTGACACTGCTGGTGGGGGCGGAAGCAGGACGATTGTACTTATAAGCCGAATGGGAATATCAAGCGACAAGTTAGGGTTTTCCCATTCGGATGGGACGTTGTTGGACTGGACCAGGCTCGGGTAAAATTGAACATGGCTTGGTCGTTTTTTCTTTGGGTCAAAGGATAAAAGCAATCGGCTGTGCTCTAATCGAGAAAGAAATAGCAGGATCAACCAAGAATTGGCAAATGCATGAAAGTGAATAGAATTTGCCTTTAGAATTTCATCTTGGACAGCGACTACAGTACTAAACAAGTGTTGACCTGGAAGAAAAAGGGAAGCTTGTAGTCAATTTCAGGATAAAATGACTATTATCCCGAAATTGAGGGTTCATGTGTTAACACTGGATTTTGGCACGCCTAGGAAGATGATAGGTGGGCCAGCGTGCAGTAAAATTCAGAGGCAAGCATTTGGGATATTTGGCAGGTGCAATCGGCTAATTTATAAGGATTCGGCAAAGTGATCGTGCGGTCGGCTATTCTAAGAGTGATGATCTTCCGTTAAGGAAAGCGACAAAAGCGGCGAGTAAGAGCCGAATTGGGCAACCGACATTGCAACGATTAAGGAAATAAAGATTCCAGAAGGAAAAAGTAGGGTTAAAAGTGTCGTGTTCTTTTCTTTAAATATCTTGTAATCGTATCCTTTCAGGATTCATGTCATGACCAGGGTATAAATATAAACCCCTGGCCATTGTAAAAGGTGTTCACAACCAAACCAATACAACCGGCCCCGTGCCAACTTCGAGTCCTTTGTCGTGTCGTCGAGTTCTTCGAGAGAAATCATCGATCCGTCGACCTCCGTAAGTCTTGGCAACCTTGTTATCATGTCTAGTATCATGCGGTGGATTTAGATATTGATGCAAGTAGTCTTGTTTATTATCAATGATTGTGCGGCGGATCTTTGCTCAATAATCAAGAGGTCTTCGCTTGTGTTGTGCTTCTGAGTAGATGTCGTGCGACGGATATTTGCTTGTATGCTTAGCAAAAGCAAGATAGTTATCGGCTCCTGTAGATTTGGCAAGATCTATTGGGTTCATTAAGTTATTGTGTTGCATGTTTTATATAATCTTTACATATTTGCAAATACTCTTTTGCCCAATCTAGATTGATACGGTTCGGCTCTTGTTAGTTTATATAGATCTATCTATGTTATGATGAATTGCTTTCATGTTGTTTCCATGAGTAGATCTTATATCTATAAATAGCCGAATTAGTTTGAATCTAGATTGTCACGTGTTTTGGGTTCATGTATGCTATCCATGTTTAAGCTTTGATGACGCTGGGTGTCGTGCGACAGATGCAGGCTTTAGATTAGTTTAATCATGTTTGCTTACGTGTTTCCTTCATCATGAGCCCCAATTCGGCTGATTGCCGAGATTGGTCATGCTTTAACTTATAATCAATTACGAGTCGTTCGTATGTCCTTTTTTCATGCATGCACGTTCGGCAATCAGTGATTTGCGTGTTACATGTTTATTTTAGCCGAATGTTCCATAAAACCTGTTGACATATAGCTTTCATAGTTGTATGTCGTTATAAGTGGCTTAAGGACCGTACATATGGAACTGTCTGGTATTACCCAACACGTTCCAGTTTATATCTAATGACTTTCATCCCTTGTTAGTTTCAGGTCAAACTGACTGGCACGTTTTCGGTTCTCAAAGCACCTGGGCACCTGATTGAAGTCACGCTTTCTGGCTTGCTGTGTGTGAGACGCAGTACGTCACATTTTGCGTCAACAAGTGCGAAGTTTCATAACATTGTTTTCAAGACTGTCATGTCATATAAAATAAAATAATATTTGGATAATAAAATACTTACTCTTAATGGACAGTTTCATTGTATAGTTTTATAACCATTTAATTTCATGACTCATACAGAGTTGGTATTCGTGCCAAAAGAGTTTTATCTAGATAAAATTCATTTCTCCTTTGTCTTCCTTGGCAAACAAGTGACGGCGTCAACTACTGACGGTGTTTGCCGAGTGTCAGCTATGCTGAGAGTCTGACACTAGACAAAAAAGATGTTTACCGAGTGTTTTATTTTGCCGAGTGTCGTTTATTCAACAAAGAGGACTATTACAGAGTGTGGACGTTTGTCGAGTGCTCCACACTTTGCAAAGATCCATTTAACGGAGTATCTATAGTTGTCGAGTGTTACACTCGGCAAACTAGCTCTTTGCCGAGTGCCCTATAAAAACATTCGGGAAATATCCAGACACTCAGCAAAGAGCCTATTTCTGGTAGTGTGTTAATTACATTATTATTGCAATGTCTCATTCGAAGACTTTCCCGTTGACTTCATTAATGATTCTCTTCCATCTCTAACTACTCCCTCTGTTGTCTTTATAAGACGCAGACACATATTAAAAAATCAAACTTACAAAATTTTGATAAATAATTTAGCCGATAATTTTTAATTACTATAACATAAACAGGATACGGTTAGATTTATAATTATTGTATAAATAATATAATATAAAATAAATAAATGGTCAAAGTATTACATTGTTGCCCTATGCATGTTTGGAACCGTGTATATATAGCACACAGGACGGTGTTGGTATAAATACATTCGTTCGAGGATATATATCCTTTTAATATTCTTATAGTTTAAACTCAATTTCTTATGGGCTATTCTTTTTTTTTTCGATGAAAGAAGAATTATATTATATGAAACCTGGGTACATCAAAACATTACAAGCACTTTGCAATACGAGACAGTACCCACGCTGTGAATAGCACAACTCAAAACCTAACCTGTTAATCGTTTTACAGTAGATGACTGCATAGGCAAACACTCGACACCAGCAATAGCGGCAAGCCTGAGAACAGATGCCCAATGAACGACGACCAACATTCTTGTAGGTGGAATTGAGGATCTTTTTCTTCTTGCTGGTGTCTTCCTTCTTCTTGTTTCTGCCACCGAAGAATGAGGAAGACTGATCTGAAGGATATTCTTCCTAGTCTTTCATTGTGGCCAGATCTAACCACAACAAAACGAAGAAAAGACCAGAGAAAATTATTCCATGGCGGCGACATCATCTCCGCCTTGATGCCACCGTCCGGAAACAAAGATCTCCATGTCGTCATGTCGATGAAGATGGTGACGCCGAAGTTGTCGCCCTCGTCTTGAACAAAGCCGTCATGGAGAAGACGATTCCACCCTTCTCCTTCACCATTGTCGGAGAAGAGGAGAAGGAGGAGATAAAACTCCAATACCAAAAACTTTGGTATGGAGAAACCCTAACCCTAAGGACTCGATCTAATGGAAAAAACTTATTAAAAACAATGGATCCCCACTCCCTTCAGCCCCCGGCGAGATGCCGGAGGGGAAGGGAGGGGGACCAGCGGCGACCGCGGAGGGCGGGCGGTGGTAGCGGCCCCTCACGCAAGAGGTGCGTCCCTCGGGGACGGAAGCCAATAGAGGGTCTGCGCCAATGATATGATGATTCTTATGGGCTATTCTGTGGTGCTCTCACACTACTGCTACAACATCGACTTTTAGTACCACCCCATTAGTGTCGGTTGCTAGTGAACTGGCACTGATAACTCTTCACTACCGATTCTTAGTTCAAAAACAGAAAATGATTGGGGTCCACATAAACCAATGGTGAAGGTCCACATCACTACTTGTTGGTGGTTAGAATCAGTAATGGTTTTGTGCTATCACAGCCGACCTTTTCTTTAAACTGATTGTGATATTGTGCACAATAATAAAGAACGGATGGGCTCCTTCCCATTACCGCAGCGGTCAAAAGTGGTTTACCGCAGTGGGCAGCAGTGCCCGCTTGCGCTGCCACGCCACGGTAAAGAAAGGCTTAACCGCAGCGGGCAACATACAGAGCCCGCTGCGGTTAACTACAATTAACCGCAGCGGACGGCTTGTGTTGCCCGCTGCGGTAAATGGATATACCACAGCGGCAATCTTACAGCGTCCGCTGTGGTTAAGTGTGGTTAACCGCACCGGGCAGTTAAGTTGCCCGCTTCGGTAAATAGTTTTCCAAATAAAAAAACGAAATTCAAATAATTCCCAGAATTTGAATTCAAATCATTTCCATATTGCAGATTTCACATATATGCAGCAAACATTTAAATATAAAACATCCAAGCATTGCACAAGACATAATACACAGTTTTCAAACATCCATATACACATCACATGAAACCAACAAAGTCATTTAGAGTTACATTTACAAAATCCTCTAAACAAAGTCCACGGGCCATTTGTAATCACTTGGGCGCAACAAAGTCGGCCATTTCCTAAGCCTCTCGTACCTGGGTTCGGTAGCCAAATCAGAATCTTCGTCGTAGAATTGTTCTCCTTCGAACATGCATTTTCTATGGGGAAATCTATATTATCGGTTTGAATCTGTGTAACTCATACAAGCTCGATCTGAGCTAGTTATTGGTTTGAATCTGTGTTCATGGGGCTGCATTACTTCAATCTCACATGAGTCATTGCTTCAAGCTAGTTATCGGCTCTATTAGATTGGCAATCTAATAGATTCATTAAGTTACTGATATTGTTTATTATGCATTGTTTATTCATTGCAACATTATCTTGCCCAATCTCAATCAACAGATTGGCCTATGCTTCAACTCAATTTGGATCTATTGTTTTGTATGCTTTAACTCTTACACACATCAAAGCTATAGATCTAAGATCCTATTGGCTAATCTGTTGATCGTGACTGTTACATGTTGTGGGTTCGAGACATTTGATCGGTTATCAGATTGATTTGAAAGTAGATGGGTTTGGCTTAACATATACTTGGTACGACTGCATCTACCGAACCTCACTGCCAAGTCTGTTGCGCTACGTCTGTCTAATCTTAAATATGTTTGTGATTAAGCATATGGATCTTGTTCACGCTTCATGTACCCCATATCGGCTGAAATAGCCGATCTGTTTACGCTTTATTCATACGATACATGTGATTCTACTGCCTCGACATGATTAGATCTGTTAAGTGTATTGGACGTGACTTAGCTTGTTACTTTTATGGCTGCATAGAAACACCCCAATGCTAGTTAGTAAGCTAAGTTATCGGGTTAATTGTCATCATGGCTGCATGTGAACACACCTTTATTGATGGTTAATCTTTATCTGGTATGCTATGTAGATTTGATAGTTTGTGTCGGTAAATATGTTGCATGTATCGCATCCTTACTACATATCTTGATTAGATCAGCTGAATTATATGCTTTATTGATGATACACCATGAATAGTCATTTACATTTTATTATTATGCTTTACACTACTAGGAGTTTACTCTCTAATGAATTTCCTCTAATCATCGGTGAGAGCCACACATTCATGGAACTATCTGGCAACAACCGGTATGTTCCATAATTTGACAGTTTATCTCCTTGTCAACTGTAGGTCAAATTGACGTCACGCCTTGAGACCGAATAGATCGAAGTGTCATAGCCATTCAAAGGTTCAGGAGCTGCTTCTACATGATCTCTACGGGGCCTTGAACGGTGATGATGTCAGGACCCATTTCTGACGTCAACAGTAACAAAGATCATGGATCTACATACGAAGTCCTCCTTTATGGATGCATCATACATCGGCTCCCCAAGCCTCCATAGCCTCTCCATTTATTGCATCAAAGGCTCGAAGAACACATCTATATCAATGCCTGGTTGTTTTGGACCCGAAATGAGAATAGTGAGGAGAAGCTACTTTCTATTCTGACACAACCATGTTGGGATGTTGTACATGGTCAAGATCACTAGCCATGTGTTGTGGTCACTGGTCCTCTCATTGAAGGGATTCATTCCATTGGTGCTCAAGCCAAACCATATATTCCTTGGATTAGTGTTAAGTTTCCTATGCTTTTCATTGAACCGTTTCTAGTGAGTACCATCAATCGGGTGTCCAATCATATCATCATCGACCTTGCAATCATCATCCCACCATGTCATTAGTACAACTTCATTAGGATTTACGAACATATGCCTGAGGCGGTTAACCACTGGCAAGTACAACCTTACTATTGACATTTCTTAACGTCATCACTAGACTAAGAGATCCCTATCAACAACTCAAAAATGTAGGGTCACACCTACCAACATAACATAATCTAGGTTGTCATCCCTAACATGACACTAGAGACATGACATTACTTATACTCATGACACTTACTCCAAAGATATATATAAAGGTTATCCACAAGCACACAGATAAAATACACCCGTTGTAGCATTTCACCTAGGAAAGTTCTAGATATCGTTGTTTATACTTTTACCACTAGAAGGGAAATAGGAGGTAGGATAACAATTAGCTAATATATGCACACACACACACATGCACACATATAATCACATATGTACACACATGATATGAGTTCCACTAGATTATTACTCAAATAGGGAATCAATCTAATAATATATAAGATAAATGATAGGTAGTGATAAAGATAGATAAATACATGTCTAGGATTATCTTAGTCCTCTTTGCTGAATAGACGACACTCGGCAAAATAAAACACTCGGTAAACATCTTCTTTGCCGAGTGTCAGACTCTCGGCATAGCCAACACTCAACAAACACCGTCAGTAGTTGACGTTGTCACTTGTTTGTCGAGGAAGACAGAGGAGAAATGAGTTTTATCTAGATGAAACTCTCTTGGTACAGATACACTCTTTATGAATCATGAAATTAAATGCTTATAAAATTATATAATGAAACTCTCCATTAAGAGTAGGTATTTTATCCAAATTTTATTTTATTTTATATGACATGACAGTCTTGGAAACAATGTTAGGAAACTTCACCCTGAGACTGACCTAATACATATATCATCATCTTGTGTTATGGATGCGTCGTCAACCGCACATGGTTACTTATCTCTCCTCAACAAGTTTTCATCCACCGGCATCATGCCCGATCATGCTACCACATGCTAACTCCATAGCGATCACGGTGATACCCCACAACCTGATCCCGGCGAAGCTCCATAGCCCGGCGAAGCACCAGATGGCCCTCAATTGATGCCGCCAATTGATTCTACATAAAGTAAAATAGATTGCATGTGTTATACAAGTGAAATATAAGATTCTAATATTCGAAGTCTGCTAGGATGCAAGTACTATTGTGCTTTGACCATAAGCGTGAATATAGAAACTGTAGCACCCAGTTTTAAAGACAAAACTAGATACACACTACATTTGGGAGCTGTTGGCACAAATTATGACCATCTTTTACATAACTAAAATGTTGCCACCAATCCAAGGATCAAGGATAAAACAAACACATCATGAGCATAATTTATCAATTAACTAGTTTGACATGTCCATGAGTGTACGTTTGAGTGCAGGAATGAACAAATGAAGCAAATGAGAGCCAGTGGGACCCACATAGGGGGTCGACCGACCACCCTATGGGCCAACCTGGCTCCCCTCTCGGCCATGATCCAAGAGAAGCATCCCAGAGTGATTTCAACCCTTCGATCACTCTGTGTTTTCTCTCAACGGCTCACAAGCAAAGCACAAGGATTCATGGGCCCACACCAAGGAGATAAATGAGACAAATACCTCAGTACCAACATTCAACATGTATGACAAGTGGGACCAGCACCTGGGAGGACGAGGTGGGCCAGATCCCCCAAGGGGGGGGGGTCGGCCGACCACCCATCTAGGCCCACCAGGACCCACTTAATCCCTGACCAGTGGGACTTCGTCCAAGGAGGCAATGGAGGGCCACTGGCCATACGGGGGGTCGGCCGACCACCTCCCTAGGTCGGTTGGCTCCCCCCAACCGACATACCACTCCCCCCTATGATGAATCACATCCATCCATGCCTTGGTCGGTTTCTAAGTCGGTTGGATCCAAGGGTGGAGGATGGAAGGCCGTAGATCACTGACGTGGCATCGGAGTAGCCCCTACTCCATCCTCCACTATAAATAGAGGGCCATACCCCCCTCTCTACACATGGTGAAGAAGCCTACAAGCTCTATTCCTTAGATTGTTCTAGGAGTTAGTCTAGAGTGGGAGTTAGAGTTGAGTCGAGCTGTGCTCGGGATTTCCGGAGTTGTCTTCTGGAGAGTCTGGTATAGCTCTTGTATCTTTCCTTCTTTGTAAGACTTTATCTTATTCAATATATATATTTCTCTCTGCTTTACTTAGTATTTACTTTGAGTATTTCTATACTAGATATAGTCTTGTTATATGCTTTTGCGTTTAATAGCCTTTACATCAATAGTATGTGATCCTTGTGACCTTTCCCGTATGCGATCATTGCCTGTCATAGGGTGCTTTGATTATATATCGTAGTCAAAGTAGTAAGTTGTGTGTAAGCGTGGTGCTTATACATCATCTTATCCTTGGTTATCGCTTGCTGCACGGATTGTTTGTGGTAGCTAGCAAGAGGTGACAGCCTTGACTAGTCGTTGTATTCCACCACGTGTTTATAGGTAAGTTCTTAAAAGGTAAGGCCCCTGTAAGAAGAGGGCGTGATCCGGTAGGAGTTTTGTCCTCCTACTGATCTATCCCCTCGCCTAGCATACTTGTATTGAGGAGACATTCTATAGTGTTTAGACTAGTTATTTGGCTAAGTATATTGAAGTAGAGTGAATTGCTTAGGAGTCCCTTTACTCTTCTCGTTGTCCTCCCACCTAGCTAGTCTTTCTAGTCCATTCTAAGTATCCTTTACCGTAGCTTATTCATTCATCAACCCCTTCCTATCACATATATCGTTTACCCCTCTATACTAGTTGATACTAAGTTGAGGTGCTCTCAAGGATCTCTATCCAATTATCATTTCTAGCAAAGCTTTCCTTTGGGAAAATATAAATTACGATACCTTGGAATACTCCTAGGTGAAGTGCTACAACGGTATAATCTGTGCGCTTGCGGATTTATCCAATAGTCATAAGAAATACTAACAAACATTTCTGGTGCCGTTGCCGGGGAAAGCTTAGCCAAGAAATTTTAATTAGATTGAACCCATTGATTCTCGTTAACTTAGTTATCAATTAGTCATAGGGGCTTACCCCTGTCTGTGTCTTCCTTTCTTGTGAAGCCAGACAATGTATGAGCGGTTTCCAACTACCGGGAAATTATCTCGAAGATGCCGAGCAGTTGTTGAGGAGGACTAGACGCCGTCAAGTTCCCCCTCATAGGTTCCTCTCGAACCAGAATCCATTCAAGGAAAGAGGCTCTACACCACCACTCAAAGAAGCTATGGCCCAAAAGGCGATCTCTGACTTCTCGGCTCCGTCAGTTTCGGAGATGCCACCTTGAAGCTGAAGCCCACCTTGATCCACATGGTGCAGGCCAATCCGTTTTGCGGGAAGCCCCATGAGGATGAAAATGCTCATCTCCAGGACTTTCTAGAGTTATGTGGCACATTTACTATCAAGGGAGTGGCGTCTGACGCTATTCGCCTTTGCCTTTTCCCATTCTCGTTATTGGGAAAGGCGAATCAATGGTTCTACGCCCACAAAGAAGAAGCCACTACATGGGAGAGGTGTGCTAACACATTCCTCAAGAAGTTCTTCCCGACGGGCAAAACCAATGCTCTTCGTGGAAAGATCTCAAGCTTTCAGCAACAAGCTGATGAGACGATCCCCGAAGCATGGGAGCGTCTCCAGGAGTACGTTCGTGCCTGTCCTCATAATGGGATAGACGACTGGCTCCTGATTCAAGGATTCTACCACGTGCTATCTAGTATGGCCCGTAGTCACCGTGATGCGGCCGCTGGAGGGGCGTTCCTCCATCACACAGTGAGAAACTCCAAGGACCTCATCGAAAAGATGGTGATCAACCAAGGATGGGGTGACGAACGTTTCCAGCCAAAGAGAAGAGGTATGCACACCGTCAGTGAGGTGGACATGCTCTCTGCCAAGATGGACCTCATGATGAAGAAGATAGAAGAAGGTTCCAAGAAGGAACGAGAGGCCATCTACCCAGTCACCACCACACAAGCTATTGAAGCCGATCCATGGTGCGAGGTGTGCGGAAGCAATGATCACTCGGACAACAATTGCCCCGAGACATCGAAGGAGGACGTGAACTTCATCAGCAACAACAACAACAACAACAACAACAACAACAACAACAACAACAACAATGGGTATCGACCCCAACAACAAGGAAGCTAGAATTCACGCCCCTTCTACCAAGGTAATAGAGGTAATAGTAATTACAATAATTACAATTCCTACAATAACCAACCTTCATTAAAAGATCTTGTTCTTGGGCAATCAAAGATCAATGATGGTATAAATAGAAAGATGATTGCCACTCATAAAGTTCTTGAAAGCTTTGGTGAGAAAATGGATAGCTTTACAACTGCCATGAAAAATCAATTGAGCTTTACTAAAATGCTAGAAACCCAATTAACTCAGTTAGCAGTAGCTATGCCATTTATGGAACAAGGTAAGATTCATGGGAAACCAGAAGATTCAATTGAGCATGTGAATATGGTAAACACAAGGTTCAGTAAGCCTCCACTTTGCTCCTATTGGGTCTATCTTCTCGATCCTCCATCATGAAGAAGGAAGATCCAGGACACCCGACGATCAAGTGCTGAATTGGACAATAGACATTCCACACTGCCTTCTGCGACCTTGGATCGGGCGTCAACATCATGACTAAGGTAACTTATGATAATATGTTAGGAGAACCTTTGGTCCCTACATGTGTTCGCTTGCAGATGGCAGATCAAACGATAAGGTTTCCCGAGGGACTCGCAAGGGACATCTTGGTGAACATCCAAGACGAGTACATCCCCACTGACTTCATCATCCTGGACATGGGAGCTAACGTGGAAGTCCCCGTCATTTTGGGAAGGCCCTTCCTCAACACCACCAACGCGGTCATCTACGTTGGATCGGGCCAGATCCACTTCCAATTCCCAAGTCATAAGGTAAAGTGTGCTTTCAATGGTTATAAACTTAACAAACAAGCTAAAGCACAACGACCTAAAAGAAGAGTTCAAGCCCCGCGCCAAAAGAAGCAGTACCCGGAGGCCAGGATCACTGAACTCAAGGAGGACAAACCTGTCAATCCAAGGCAAGTTTGGAAAGCAATGGAGGTGCACACACCACGGTCTTCGCCCCCGGAGTCATCATGTGCACCCGAGGAATGAAGAAGGAGAGTCCTACTCCGAGGACTTAAAATCAAGGAGCCTTCGCCGAGAGGTAAGTCAGTAGTTATCTTTTATTTCCCTTCTTACATTTAGTTCAAACCGTTGATTTCTTTCATACTTAAAATTTAGAAAACTAAAGTTAGTTTAAATAAAACTTGAGAATTAGATTAGTATTAAAAATTTGATAAAAGATAGAGACAATAGGGTGGTCGGCCGACCACCCTATGGACCCTATCTTGGCTTATTTGATTAAGGATCATGTAGGGTTTTTTATAGAAAGAAAAACAAAAACAAATGGAAACTAGGGTGGTCGGCCGACCACCCTATGATCTCCTTGTTCATCCATCTTTCCCTCTCCACCATCCTTTGTCCAAGCATCTCATGATTCAAGTAGTGGGATTTTCAAAAATCAGATTCTTGCGTTGGGAGACATCTCTTTTGTCTTGCCATGCTTTAAAGTACATCAATCACTTCTTGTTAAAGCATGACACATCCTTGTCTCCCACTACTCCTTGTCCAAAGTAGAGAATCATGACACCCATCACTTCCACTTTGTCATGCTTTGAAGAAGAAAACACATCAATCACCTCCAATCAAAGCATGACATACCCTTGTCCCCCACTACTCTTTGTCTAAAGAGGAGAATCTTGACTACTTTAGCTCAGCTTTTGATCACATCACATTACAACTTTCACCTTTCACCAAGCACTAGAAAAAGCATTAGTGGAATCTTCACTTTAAAGGGATGGTCGACCACCTTTTGTCACCTCCTTCTCTCTCTTTTGCTTTGTGTAAGGCATCCACTAAACATGTGATCATGGCACCCAAGGTCATGCCCAAGGAGTGGTCGGCCGACCACTCCATGGCACCCCCTTGTGCCACTTCCTTCCTCTATAAAAGCCCAAGCAAGGAGAGCCTCATTCCTCACACCTCCACCAGAATTCAGTTCTAGTTCAAGCCTCTCGTTGCCTTTTTCTCTCCTCTCTTCATTCAAGAGAAGTTTTTAGCTCTCAAGAGAAGTAGTGCTACTCTCACTCATCCAAAAGAAGATCTCTTGTCTTCATCAAGCTTCTCCCAGCTCAAACTTCTCCCCACAAGGCAAACTAGAAATCCACTCCACACACAACTCTCTCTAGTCTTGCTCTTGTGTCCTTCTTCCTCTCTAGAAGATGAAGAATCCGGTAAGCTCCATGTTCAAGAAAGCAAAACACATCGTGAGGGGGAGCTCATCTCATCGCTCCCACCAATCCAAGGGCACTTCCCAAGGAAGAAGAAGGGGAGGTTCTGCCCGATACACTTGGGAGAACCTTCAAATCGAAGAACCACCTCAGGAGGAAGAAGAAGTGTCGGAGGAGGTACCTCATGTGGAGGCATTCATGGTACCCCCAATGAGGACCTACGATCAACAAAGTGGTCTCTGGTTCGATCAAGTAGAGTACCAAAGATATCTCTCTCTTCAGGATCGATCTTTCGAGCACACGAGGATATTGGATCCGAATCTTCTCTCCAACGCAGGTATGACCACCGAGTTCGAAACTATCTTCTCTACTCTTGGTTGGTCTGGCTTTTGGAAAATAGAAGAGTTTGAAATTGAGTTGCTCACCATAGAATTCCTATGCTCTCTCCAAATCTCTAAGGTTGGAATCTTCTTTCACATGTTTAATCAAAGTCATAATCTAACTTGGAATCATCTAAGTGTTGCTTTTGGTTTTGATAATTCATGTTTGATAGATTTAAATACTGCCTTGCATAGGTTTAACAAGAAGAAATTTTGGTTCTCTATCTCTGCTCTAAAAGTTTGCTCAAATCCTAAACCTGAGAAAATTCATAATCCAACCCTTCGATTCATGTTTCTTTGGATGAAAATGACTTTGTTTCCTGGAAGTAATGAGAGCTTGATAAATGACATGGAATTAAAATGCTTTATGCCATGGTAAACAAAATGCAAATCTCTCCTATAAAATGCTTAGTGGAGTTTTGGCAAGGTTCAATTCAGAATAATGAATCTATTCAATTCACATCTTTAATTACTCGTCTTGCCGAATCTATGAACTTGCTAGATGCCACATACCCCTTTATTTACTTCTCTGCTCCTTTAGCTGTGATTTCAGAAGAATATCTTGCTTATGTTCAAATGCTTAAAAGAGATGCCAATGGTAATCTTAAAATGATTTACAGTGGTCTTACAATTGAGGTGTCTCTTCCAAATAGGCAACTTCAATTGTATAGGACCTGTAAACTAACCATTGATTTAGATCAAGGAATGGGACAAAGAGATTTTGCAGGCTCAGACAGGAGAGCTCAGGAGGGGCTACACTTTGTTCATCTTGAGCAAGGAGGTCCTTCCTGAGGAGCTATTGGCGAGGAGGAAGATGATACATCTTCCAATCCCATGCATACTTCAAGTGGCATGCCTCCTCGACCAACACGTCCGCAATGAGCACAAGAATCCTTCTTGTCTACACGAGAGAGGGAGCATCGTGAACTGCGGCAAGAATTCGATTATCTCACCAACATCTTTGGTGAGCTGCGTGTTGAACACGATGAAACAGCACGCATCGTCCAGCAAACTGCCGAGAACATACAAGCAATGCATGAAGAACAACATCGGCAATGTGACTTTTGGCGGCAACAACATCCACATCCGCCGCATTATTAAGCAAAAAACAAGCTTGGGGGAGGTTCCCTCCCCCACTAAGGTAAGTTTTTAATTTCAGCACTTATATTTATGCATTTTCTTGCTTATCTTAGCTTTGCATTTAAAATCTGCATATGACAAAATAAAAAGACTTTCTCTAATCCACTCTCACATGTTCCATGAAATTTAATATCTCCTATGGAAATGATGAATAGTTGCTCTGCTAAATGTTTCTCTAGAACTTAGTTTACAACTTGGTACTTCTTAAGTATGGATTACTTGGCTTGAAAAGAAACCATCATGAACCTCAAACTTTTGTGGGTTGCAAATGCCATAACTAAGTCTAAGTTGTTGTGAGACATGATATGACAAGATAAGAGCTGCTATGATATTGTTCTAAAAAAGAATGACTATCGGAGTTTTATTTATTAAAACGATAAAACACTTAGTTGTTCCTCAATGGTGAAAATTCCTACCAAAGCCATACATGCTCTTTCATGATTTAAGCTTTCTACACATAAGCTACTTGCTTTGTGTTGAGTTTGGTCAAGTTTTGTGAACCTTGTTGAGAGACTTGTCATGCTCTCAAGATCAAGATCACGTACACGCCACATATACATGTTGCTTCTACACTGGAAGTACGCAGAAACATGCCTTACATCTCCACATAGTTCATACTCCATGCTCTAAGTATAAAAACTCTCTCTAGTTTGTTGCTATAAAATGAGACATAGACTATGCAAAATTATGAAAATTTCAGGGGCATTCTAAAGTCCCAAATTTTATGAGCATTCCAAAACGCTCTCTTGAAAAAAAATGAAAATGATGAGCATCTTCAAAGCTCATAGAAAAATTAAAAAGATATCTATGTCTCAAAATAATTTTAGGAAAGAGGGATCATCCAAATAAAGGAGTGTTGATCATTTACCATGTTTCCACACACTTGCACATCTTGATCTAAGAGTATGACACTTCTCTCATTGGGTTCGGAATTTGACTTTACAATATATGTAAGGTAAGTTTGCTACATCATCTTTGATCCCTACCTATAGCTCCACATAAGCTTTAGAGATAGGATGAAAGAAGGCAAACTTTAATATGTGCCTTGGTGAGGAATCATACACCTTATGAGCGACTTGAGAGTACCATTTGAGGAACACTAAGTTTTCTTTTACAAAATCTTGCAAAACCTCCGATATGAAACTTGTGAAAGAATGAGAAAACTAGTGCTCAAGTCAAGTTGTTCTATCTCTCAACCTCTTAAGACAAAGGATAAAGCTATAAGCCCTATGAAGGACTAAGGTAATATGGGTGAGTCTTTATTGCTAATTTTTTTATTCAAAAGAGAAGTATGATTGTTGTAGATTTAGTACTCTTGAAATATGAAGCATAGTAGCAACTCCTGATCCATCGAGCTAAGTTTGATTGTTTGCTCGGGACGAGCAAAGGTTAAGCTTGGGGGATCTTGTTGGCACAAATTATGACCATCTTTTACATAGCTAAAATGTTGCCACCAATCCAAGGATCAAGGATAAAACAAACACATCATGAGAATAATTTATCAATTAACTAGTTCCACATGTTCATGAGTGTTTGAGTGTAGGAATGAACAAATGAAGCAAATGAGAGCTAGTGGGACCTACATAGGGGGTCGGCCAACCATCCTATGGGCCCACCTGGCTCCCCTCTCGACCATGATCCAAGAGAAGCATCCCAGAGTGATTTCCAACCCTTGGATCACTCTGTGTTTTCTCTCAACGGCTCACAAGCAAAGCACAAGGATTCATGGGCCCACACCAAGGAGATAAACGTGACAAATACCTCAGGACCAACATCTAACATGTATGACAAGTGGGACCATCACCTGGGAGGCCGAGGTGGGCTAGAGCCCCCAAGGGGGGTTGGCCGACCCCCCATCTAGGCCCACCAGGGCCCACTCAGTCCCTGGCCAGTGGGACTTCATCCAAGGAGGCAAGGGAGGGCCCACTGGCCATAGCGGGGTCGGCCGACCACCCCCCTAGGTCGGTTGGCTCCCCCCAACCGACATACCACTACCCCCTATGATAGATGACATCCATCCATGCCTTGGTCAGTTTCTAATTCGGTTGGATCCAAGGGTGGAGGATGGAAGGCCCTGGATCGCTGACGTGGCATCGGAGTAGCCCATACTCCATCCTCCACTATAAATAGAGGGCCATACCCCCCTCTCTACACACGGTGAAGAAGCCTACAAGCTCTATTCCTTAGATTGCTCTAGGAGTTAGTCTAGAATGCTTCTATACACCATGGCGATTGAAGAAGGCAAGGTCGGCAAGCGCAAGGATGGCCCCGACCACGACTATGACTCCGACACACCCGAGGTACCACCCACCATCGAGTCCCTCTCTCTTGAGATTGAGTCTCTGAACAACACCTTGATGAGTCAATATGCGTTGCTCAAGCGTGCCGCTTGTGAGAGGAACG
Organism: Microstegium vimineum; assembly: GCA_022036555.1. NCBI lineage: Eukaryota > Viridiplantae > Streptophyta > Magnoliopsida > Poales > Poaceae > Microstegium > Microstegium vimineum. The sequence continues at coordinate 43,129,236 of CM039133.1, forward strand.
ACTTTAAGGCAAAGTACCTTAGCGTGATTCATGAGCTAGATTTTGCTAAGGCGTCAGTGGTGGTTACCGAGGAGGTAGAGTGTGATGCTTGCGCCATTCACATGTCTGATCTTGTCACTCTCCAGGACAAGTATGACACTCTACTTGAGGAGGTTAGTGAGCTGAAGGCTAGGCCTAGCTTACTTGGTGCGTGCAAGTCTTGCTTAGGCTTGCGTTCTGAGCTGACACAGAGAGATGCTAGGATTGCTGTGCTAGAGAAGGTCAGCTCAGATAGCACTAGAGAGTTGGATTGCATTGAGGCTTTGGAACTTGAGATCGCGTCGTGCAGACACGACAAGATGCGTACCGAGGAAGAAAACACATACCTTCGGTCCATCTTGAGCTAGGTGTCTTGCCGAGAGCCGTAGTGGGGGTTGATGTTTAGCCAATGCAAAAGGGCTGGCAGCACGGGAGTAGGCTTTGCTATAGGTGGGATGGACGATAGCATGTTCAATAAGATCGGTGAGTGTAGTGGTTTGAGCGAGAATGAGAAACCCGCCACAACTCCCAAGCTTACCAAGATCCACTCCACCTAAGCCTACCAACCCCTCTGAGTTTCCTGTGAGAGACGTTGTGTTTGAAGAGCTACCCAAAACCACTCCACAGAAGCAAGTGTAGATTGCAAAAACGAACCACCTTCACAACCCACTTGAAACCCTGCTAGATATCTCTAGTGATCCCCTTCCTAAGAAAGCTAGAGCCACCCAACCCAACAAAAGAGTGCCTACCAAGAGTGTGGTGAGGTACCATTGTGAGTATTGTGAGCGGGATGGGCATTTGGCCGAATTTTTCTTTAGGAGGAAGAGAGATGATCGGAGGCAGGATGAGTTGAACAACCGGGACATGTACCACCCACAAGTTGGGGTGCGTGAACCAGAAGTTCAGAGGCGCACTTCTAGACCTAGAGGTTCAATGCTCAAGGTGCTAGGCCTCAGGAGGCGAGACCACGTGGTGGTCATGCCTGGCATGGTACCGGTCGTGACCCATACGACTACGGGCCTCGTGGCAGTGGCTTCACTCCACCCTTCTCTAGCGGACCACGTTTTCTCTATCGTGGTGATTGCTATCCCTCTATGGGGCAGGAGATGTTTGTTTTTTCTCCTAACCCATTCTTTGGGCAAATGGGACAACACTGGTATCCTTCACAGTTTACTAACCCCAGTGTTGCACCGTTTGCTCACCCTATGTTTTGTTATTGATGTAGGAAGGAGGACTGGAGGAGACTTGGCTTGTGGATTCTGGATGTTCACGCCATATGACCGGAAGTGCCAAGTGGTTCTCCAGCCTCGACCCCATGCACCACACCGAGTACATCACATTCGGGGATAAGAGTAAAGGTAAGGTTGTCTCCCGAGGGTCGATTCGAGTGAACTCTTCTTTTGTCCTCAAGGATGTTGCTTTGGTTGCAAATTTGAATTTTAACCTTCTTTCGGTTTCGCAACTCCTTGATGACGGTTTTGAGGTGTGCTTTAAGCCAAACCTCTCTTGGATTTTGGACTCTCGTGGTGAGCTTGTTTGCTGGATTTTGCCCTTCCGGAAGGTTTTTCGTGCAGATTTTACTATCTCTTCCGGACCTTCTCATTGTCTTCTTGTCGGTTCTTCCTCCGAGCTTTGGAAGTGGCATAGGAGATTGGGATATTTGAGTTTTAACTTGCTTGCAAGGCTTAGCTCAATGGACCTTATCCAAGGATTGCCAAAGCTAAAGTTCGAGAAGGACTTGGTTTGCCATCCTTGCAGGCATGGAAAGATGGTTGCCACTTCCCATCCTCCTGTGACTAAGATCATGACCACTCGACCCGGCGAGCTCTTACACATGGACATAGTTGGTCCAGCTCGGGTTAGGTCGGAAGGAGGGAAGTGGTATGTGGTTGTAGTCGTTGATGACTACTCGAGATACTCTTGGGTGTTCTTTTTGGAGAGTAAGGATGAGGCTTTTCCACTTGTTCGAGATCTGATTTTGAGATTTCAAAATGAGCTACCTAAGAATGCCATGAGAGCTATCCGCAGTGACAATGGCATAGAATTCAAGAATCCTCACTTTGCAACTCTTTGTTCTTCTTTGGGTCTCGATCATTAGTTTTCCTCAACTCAAACTCCCCAGCAGAACGGTGTTGCTGAGCGCAAGAATCGGACCCTTGTTGAGATGTCTAGGACGATGCTCGATGAGCATAGAACTCCTAGGCGGTATTGGGCCGAAGCACTCAGTTCTGCTTGCTATGTTTCCAATCGCATTTTTCTCCGAGCTTTCAAGAAAAAGACCTCTTATGAGCTGCGTTTTGGGAGACCACCCAAGGTAAGTCACCTACGGGTGTTTGGGTGCAGGTGTTTCATCCTGAAAAAGGGCGGTAAGTTGGATAAATTTGAATCACAGTCTTCTGACAGTACCTTTCTTGGTTATTCTACTCACTCTCGTGCTTATCGTGCACTTAACCTTGAGACTAACCGAGTGATGGAGACTTGTGAGATTACCTTCGATGAGACTATGCCCTGTGTCTCCACCGCTTTTGAGCTTGCAACTGATGATGAGGTGAACACCAGCATTTTTGTGGAGGAGGAACAGGACAATGCCGATTGGGGTGATCCCGAGCCGACTCCACCGGCTGCCCCCGTCGACCCTGCGATGTCTACTTCGGCTCACGGTCCCGATCCGACTACTTCCTCTACATGGGGGCCGTTCGAGTAGCTTCCTCAGTCGGTGCCCGTTGCACCTGAGGGAGCTCCAGCTGCTGTTGAGGGGGAGGCCACTTCGTCCAGGCAGGCTCCCCGGCACATCCAGCGGCAGCACCCGCCGGAGAACATCATCGACGACATCGACCATCGAGTCACGCAGTCTAGGTCCTATCTCTCCCACTTTGCTCATTCAGCTTTTGTCGCGTCTTTTGAGCCCCGAGATGTTGTACACGCTTTGATGGATCTGGATTGGGTTAATGCCATGCATGAGGAGTTAGAAAACTTTGAGCGAAACCGTGTTTGTGTCTTAGTTCCTCCACCACCTAGTTGCCACCCCATAGGTACCAAATGGGTTTTCAAAAATAAACAAAGTGAGGATGGGGTGGTAGTGAGCAACAAGGCTAGGTTGGTAGCTCAAGGCTTTTTTCAAAAGAAGGGAATAGACTATGAGGAAACCTTTGCTCCCGTAGTTCGTTTAGAAGCCATTAGAATCCTTTTAGCTTTTGCGGCTTCTAAGGGTTTTAAGCTTTACAAAATGGATGTTAAAAGTGCTTTCTTAAACGACTACATAGAGGAGGAAGTCTATGTAAGACAACCTCCCAGTTTCGAAAATCCCAAGTTTCCAAACCATGTTTTTAAACTTCACAAAGCTTTGTATTGTTTGAAACAAGCACCTAGAGCATGGTATGATAGGCTAAAAACCTTTTTGCTTGCTAAGGGCTTTAAAATGGGATCGGTAGATAAGACGTTGTTTCTCCTCAAGCAAGGCAAAGACACTCTCCTAGTCCAAATATACGTGGATGATATCATCTTTGGTGGTTCTTCTCATGCTCTTGTTGCCAAGTTTGCAGATATTATGAGCAGGGAATTTGAGATGAGCATGATGGGAGAGTTGACTTTCTTTCTTGGGTTGCAAATCAAGCAAACCCGTGAAGGGACGTTTGTGCACCAAGGCATGTACACAAAGGATATCTTGAAGAAGTTTGACATGGGCGAGGCAAAGCCCCTCTCGATGCCTATGTCAACTACCGAAGCATGATCGGGTCACTTCTGTACCTAACGGCGACCCGGCCGGACATTCAATTCGCCGTCTGCCTATGTGCTCGCTTTCAGGCGTCCCCAAGGACTTCGCACAAGCAGGAGGTGAAACGCATCATGAGGTACTTGCACCTCACTCCCGAATTTGGTCTTTGGTTTTCCACCTCTTCCTCTCTTGTTCTTTGTGGTTACTCTGACGCTGACTTTGTCGGTTGCCGACTTGATCGGAAGTCCACTTCTGGGACTTGCCAATTTCTCGGGTCTTCTTTGCTTTCTTGGTCTTCTCGCAAGCAGTCTAGCGTGGCACAGTCGACGTGTGAAGCTGAGTACGTTGTCGTGGCTAGCTATTGCTCGCAGTTGATTTGGATGATTGCCACTTTGAAAGATTTTGGTCATGAGCTTACTAAGGTGCCTCTGCTTTGCGATAGCACGAGTGCAATTAGTGTGACCAAAAATCCCGTGCTTCATTCTAAGACCAAGCACATTGAGGTCCGCTTTCATTTCTTGCGAGATCATTACGAGAAGGGCGACATTGACCTCTGACATGTCGAGACCCAAAACCAGCTTGCGAATATTCTCACAAAGCCTTTGGATCAAGCTGCATTTTCTCACCTTCGGGGCGAGTTGGGTGTTTGCTTTCCTTTTTAAAAGAGGAAAGTTTTGTGTATCTTAGTTCTTTTTGTCTTTTCTTTGACCTTTTTCTTTATTGGTGTCTTGTTAGTGTTAGTTGGTGTCATTTCATTGTGCATCTCATTTAAATTTGTGACATAGTTCATTTTAAGCTTCATACCTATAGCTGATATAATGAATCTATGCTCTGTTTGAGGTGATTTATGTGTCTTTGGTGTTGCCTAACTTAGACTCTTTTTGATCTATATGATATGCAATAGAGCTAAGTTAGAAAAGGTTTAAAACTGAATTTATTTCCAGATGTCACCTCTGAAATGGCACTAGCATGTGTAGGCTTTTGAAGATCCTTCTTGGCTGCCTTGTATATATCTTGTAACTATGACTCTTCTTTTTTTCATTCACTACCTTTGAGCACCATGATTAATATCTAAAATGAAATTGCTCTCTGTTTTGTGAATTGGAAAGATCGAGTTGGGTCTGCATTGTGAGCACTTCACTGTGTGTTCGAGACTGCTTCCCATGAGGGTCGATACTTGAGCGATGTCGTGTATGACCAAAACCGGTGTGTTAAGTCCTTTGACTTCGCCCGGTTGGTAAGCAGTGGCATCACTTTGCAGACAACCACTCGCATACAACTTAAATGTGCCTAAAACTGAAAATTGGCTGCAAAACTCTGAAATTTGGAAAATTCATTCAGTTGGGTCATTGGCTTGTTGTATGAACTTGGCTAAGGGATAGTTTTACTTGCTATACATGAGATTTCTTTGAGATAGATCCTATCTTGTTTATCATGTCTAGCTGTCTCTAGGAGGTGATACCCTTTCTCTGCTCTCACATGATATGCTCTCTAAAATAGCTTCTAAACTGATCTTAAGCTCAACTTGAGTCTTTGTTGGACACATAGAGCTATTCCTATCTTCACAGAAACACATCACTTAGAGCATCTATTCATTGTTTTAGCTCTAAGTATGAAGCTTTTTGCACTCTTTTTGCATTTCATGGCATTTGTAGCCGGATCTTGAGTTGTTGATGTTTGATGAGCTACATGTGTCAACAAGGGGGAGAAGTGTGCATTTCATTCATATTCAACCAAGGGGGATAAAATAGTGCATTTTCATACTTGCATTAGTCAGGGGGAGCTTTTGCTAGACGTGTTGAGCCTTTGCCTCTTATGGAGGGTCTAGCTTGCTTTGTTGGCTCCGACAGGTTTCGATTGCTTCTTGAGCATTAGGGACGTAAGTGGTTTCAATTGGTATCTTTTGAGCTCCCCTAGTGTTTAAATTGGAAGTATGAGCTTTGAGAGTTGTGATTGGTATATTGTTTTGCTAGCGAGGTTGAGTCCGTTTTCTGCCTCTTCTTGAGGGATAGCTTTGTTTTGCTTGGTTGCGTCGAGTCGTTGCCCATGTGCTTTTGTTTTGGCATCTGTAAGTGGCTTCGTCATAAGGTGTTTGAGGGTGCTTCAATTGGTATCATTTTGCTTCTCTCAAGTGACCCCGTTTTGGCTTTTGTAGCTTTTTGGTCATTTGGAGAGCTTTACCTTGTGGCTCAAATCTGAAATGGACTTGTGTTGACAATGCAATCATCAAGGGGGAGATTGCGAACACATGGTGGATAAGTACCCATGTATGTTCAACTTTGATGATGAGTGATTGACCAACACTTGAGTGTTTCAGTTTGAGTGGCTTACCCTAACCCTTTGCGAAAGCAAATGTGTGCCTGTCTATCGACTTGTGGTGTGCAGGTGCTATGCCTAGTGATAGTGTTCAATGGCATGGAGAAGGTCGAGTAGAGGCTTGTCGTGCTGATGGCCTGAGAGCGGTGAAGGGTGGAAGCGGGGTTCAGACTGAGGGACCATGGACGCCGGCGGACTAGCTATGGTGGCTTGTACTTGGCACCAGGAAGTGCGAGAAGACATGGAGGTAGACCGAGTTTACCAAGTCAAGACGGTGGACGCGTGAGTCGAGCAGAGGCTCAGGGGACTCAGAGTCCGATCGGGCTGTGACAAGGTGACTCACGTCGAGCGGTTTGGTGGTTTGGGCCTCAAAACCATCCGAGGACGGTTTCCGAGTTTGGGCCTCAAAACTCGGGGTTCGGTACTTGAGCCCAAAGCTACTGGTGGCGGGTTTCTTGGTTTTGTGCCTCAAAACCTAGGCGGAGCTTCCGAGTAAGCGGGGATGGCACGTGGCAGAATCCTGGAGGTTGCGTCGAGGCGACGGCAACTCCCGATAGGAAGCGGGGCAGTCCATTCAAATGAGTGGCTGAGAGTTATCGACTTGGATTACAATGTCTTAAGGCTAGGTAATTCGGTCTTGTATCTAGGGGGGTCTTTGGGAAATAGCCAAAGCTCCATTAAATAGAGGATGAAGGGGTATCCTTATCCTATCTCTTGAACCCTAATCACTTGCCCCCCTCTCTCTCTAGTTTATGAGATCCCTAGGTTGTTTCTACCAACCTTTGTAAGAATTTGGTTTTGCTGCGAGGAATCGAAGGCCATAACCTCCGTAAGCTATGGTGGCTTCGCTTTCGTGATCGTGTCCCCGTTTTGCTTGTGTTCTTCGCGTTTTGATTTTGCTCTCTCTTTTTCCCGAGATGAATTCTCATTGTAGGGAGTAGCTTTGCAAAATCCATTTGAACCAAGTTGTTCGTAATCGTGAGGAGCATCTTTGCACTGAAGGAATTCTCCTCAAACCTCACGAGTGCATAGATCGGGCATTTTCCTTGTGGCGCTCTTCGTTTCGTGTTTCCTCCCCCAAATCCCTGTTTCTCTTTAATCCAAACCGAATTGAGGTATGATTTCTTTGGGATAGCTCCTCCATAGCAATAGAATCACGCCTACCAAGTTGGGTTGCTAGTGGTGATCATTTGGTTAGGATTTGAGAAGATTTGGTGGAGAGAAAATCATTTTTCGCCTTCACTGTCCGTCGTACATGATGATGTCAGCGTCCGTCGCGTGACTAGTCTGTGCGGGTTAAGTTTGCGCCAGATGCTCTCCATCGTCTCACGCTTGACCGCCAGACGCGTCTAGCCATTTTGTTCGGCTCTGTGTTGGCGTCAGACGCTAAGCACAACGTCCGTCGCTTCTGACCTAGCGTCCGACGCTCAGCGTCCGGCGCACTGTGACAGAGCGTCCGTCGCATGTCTTCACAGCGTCTGTCACCTGTCTGTTCTGCCTGTTTTGCCTAGGTTCTTGCCTCCTTTCCTAGGGGTCGAGAACCTACGTTTTGGGGTTTCCAGTGAGTTTCTCTCCACTGCCGGTGAGCACCCATCAACTGGGTTTGCTTTTTGGAAAGAGTGACCCAAATATTTCGAGAGAAATTTGAGGCTCCCATTCACCCCCCTCTGGTCATCATTCTCAGTCCTTCATCTTCCTCTTCCAATAATCAAAAGAGGTGCCATCAAACATTGGCGGTTTGCTCCCCACATGGTTGAATTGTATTTGAGCCATCACTAACACCGAAGGTTGTTAAGCCTTGATAATAGCGGTGACCACGGCTCCGATACCACTTGAAAGGTCCTATATGTCTAGAGGGAGGGTGAATAGCCTATAAAAATTTCTACAAGTAACACTTAAGCAAGAGGTTAGTAAACTAGATGGCGATAAAACAAGGTTGCACTAGCTCTAGAGAGGATAAGGTCAGCCACCTATTCACAAGTCTAGTAAGCAAAGAATGTAAACTACACACAAACTAACACCCTAGGAAGAAGATAAAACTAGATGAACTTGAGAAGCTGCAGGAAATACCTGACCGGTACTACCGGTGCATGTCCGGTACTACCGGTAGCTCACGGGATTCATGAAGGAGCAATGGATTCAACTTGGATTTCAGATCCAACCTTTTCCCCACACTCCTTGAGGTTGTGGATGTTGATGTCAATGTTCCCTTGGCTTGAATCCTTACCAATTTGTAGATCGGCCCTTCCAAACCTATGAATGAGGGAGACAGAAGAAGAACACGAAGAACAAGGATAGTCGAAGCTATCTCCACATCAACAAGCACACGAGACTCACGATTTATACCGAGGTTCGGCAACTCTACACTAGAGTTCCTACTCCTCGTTGTTGAGGTGACCGCGAAGGTCGGAGTCTCTTTCACCTCCTTGCCTCTTCCTTGAGGCCCATACAAAGAGTGCCCAAGGTTTCCACTAAGATCAAATGAGGATTACAAACACTTTGTGTGCCCTCACAAAGAATCAAACCAAGAATCAATATGAGCAACACAAAGAACGCCTTGCCGGCTAGGGTTTCAAGAACCCAAGAGTAACAAATGCAAATCCAAATCGGCTAGATGAGGAACCAAGTGCTCAAGTCTTGAATCGATGTTCCTCACTCTCTAATCTCACTTCTCTAGGTCAAGTATTGCAAGGGATTCAAGCCTAGAGCATGGAGGGAGAGAGGGGAGGAGTGTCTTGTGCTTGGGAGACTTTTTCTCAGAGTTGGGGCGAGTTAGAATGAGTGGCTGACAGCCAAAAGAGAAGGGATGCGGCCTTTATACTCGCTGCTCCAGAACACTACCGGTACTACCGGTGTCTCACCGGTACTACCGGTCCAACAAATATGACCGTTGGAGCCTTCCAAAACCTTGCGCAGAGTTAGCCTACCGATACTACCGGTGGTTCACCGGTACTACCGGTAGTACAAAAAAGTGATGCCCTCGCATGCAAGAAACTCCCACCGGCTGCTGATCGGTACCACCGATCCTTACCGGTAGTATCAGTGGGAGACCAGTACTACCGTTAGCTCTGCAGAGAGACACTAAAAAGCTCTTCTAAGTGCATGTGAGTACAAAGTGTCTCTCAAACGCATAAATTAAGGACATGAGCACTTTTATCCCCATCTAACTAGATCAAATTGCACCCCTCTTGATAGTGCGGCATTCCCTATGACTCAAGTAAAGGTAAAAGCTATTTAACCAAAGAGTCGAGCCGCTATCCATCAAATGAAGCTTTGGAGTGCTATAATCACCGAATATCATCATTGTATCTTCCAATGGACTAACACCTTGCAAATTCAATTTTGTCTACACACTTAGGCAAAAGGTTAGTCCAATACGTTTCATCGATTAACCAAAACCAAACAAGGGCTTTCAGCCGTGCAGATGTGGTGCGTGAACGGAGGAAGAGCAGGGGAGGAAGGGAGCTCTGCGGTGTTACTTATAGGGCGAGAGGGGCGCTGAACGCGGAGCCGTGCGCGACCGTGGCTTCAAGGCGGGCCTTGATGGCCTCCTTGATGGCCTGTCTTCAAGGGCCTTCCATCTGGAGTGACAGGAGGAGCGGCGGCGATGCCGGGCGGCATCTCCGCGCGCTGAGGAAGAAGGAAGAGGATGACGGGCGGGGTCCACGCGATAGAGAGAGAAAGGGCTGTGGGGTGCTATTACTTGGCGCCGATAGGATGCCCCCACAGGGTAGAGAGAGAAAGGGAGAGTGCGGGTGAAGCAGTGGGCGCTGATGGCTTGGGCTCGCGTGGCAGAGAGAGAGAGAGAGAGGAGGTGGTGCACTAGCTCTGCTCGTCGACAGGGCGGACCCGCGTGTCGGTGAGCGTGAGAGGGAGAAGGCCTGCGGGATGGGGAGTGCTCCGCATGGGCCTTGGAGGTAGGCCGAGCTGGCTGGGTCGAGGTGCTGGGCCGGCAGAGGTGAGGTGGAGTGCGGGTGAGGGAGGGAGAAGGACTGGGCCGACTCCTCGGTTGGGCTAGAAGGGAGGGAGAGAAAGAGAGAGAAAAGAAAAGCTCTTTTCTTTTTCTAGTTTTTGAAACACAAGATCAAATCTTGAGCTCACCCAACCTAACCTACACTCAACCAAAAGCTAAAGTACTTTAGCATGAATGAAACAACCATGTTACTAAACTCCATGTGAATTTATTTTATTCCAAAAAGTTTTAATTTCTCCTATATTTCATGAGTATAAATTGAAGAAAAGCTTAATTTATTACTATTTTCAAAAGGCAAATTTAGGGTGTTACAGGGCCCGTCTCTCACAACAAAACAACCAAAAACAACATTAGCCCAAAACAATCAAGTGAACAGGCTCAGAGTATCACTGTCCTTCTGGCTTTAACCGACTATGATAGCATAATGGACATTGTGATAAGTGGACTAGCTACCTCTGTTTCAAGGCATGATTAACGTGGCAGTGATAGTTGCACTAGTACAAAAGCTTACTATGCAGGCGGTTCGGAACGCATTTCTACAGGCGTTTTCCCGAACCACCAACGCTGGGGCCAGTAGATTTCTACTGGCGGTTGCTTGAGAACCGCCTTTAGAAATCCATTTCCACATGCACTATCAGTAAATGGTTTTCCAGTTTTAATTTTTTGGTATTTTTTATATATTATTGTATTATTTAATATATACATATATATTGTTATTGAAACTAATTAACCCTATTGGATGGTGTTAAAATATATAGCAACATGCAAATTAAATATCTCATACATATATTTCTTTCTTCAAAGTACCATGCTCGCAATAAAGTTACAAGTGTATGGCATATTATATACATGAGTCTCACACTCACACACATAAAGTTACAGGTCTATATACATCAAGAGTTTGGACTTGTCCTCTAAAAACCGGACCGAGTAAGATTTAGGCTATAAACCTGTGTTAGCGCATCGTACTCGGGCTTGGCTAATTCACTCTCATAATCATTATATTTCCCTACACTTGAGATGACTTGTTTGATGAGGAAAAGGCACACGTCCTCAACTATGGCGTACAATGTCTTTTCATTGATGGTCGTCGCCTTGACTTTTTTCTTGGAAGGTTTCTTCATAATTGTTGTGTCTCCTCCTCCTCTCATGTGCTCGCACACGTAGTATCCACATAGGATAGATCTTGGTGGTTGCTTGTGGCACTATAAAACATAAAATTATAGTGGTTCTTTATAGATGCTCGTACACGTAGTATATCCACATGAAGAACCGAGAACGGCGACCAGAGGGGAGGTGAATGGGAGCCTCAAATTTCTCTCAAAATATTCAGACGAAAACGGAGAAATGAAAGCTCACCGGTAGTGAAGGAAAACCCACCGGAAACCCCCAAGATAGAGTTCTCAACCCCTATAATAAAGAGACAAAAACCCCAAGCAAAACGGCCCCAAATGTAGGCGACGGATGCTGGACAACAGGGCGACAGACGCTAGGCATCGGACGCTGAGAGATCGTCCGTCGGCCTTCCAAAAAGCCTTGTAGAGGAGACGCAGAAGGCAGGGCGTCGGACGCTGGGCGATGGACGCTTGGGTGAGCGTCCGTTGGCGTCGGACGCTGCACGACGGACACTTAGGGGAGCGTCCGTCGGGCTTCCAGTGAACGCTGAAAATCCAGACAGACTAGCAAAGCAACGAACGTAGGGCGACGAACGATGGACAACGTCCGGTGCCAAACTCACACACACGCGGACGAACGTGACGGACGCTGACCTCAGAACATCCTTATGTCCGACGCCTCGACGGATCGTCCGACGCCAAAACTCAGAGCGTCCGGCGCCCTCGAGCAAAGCACAGAAACATGAAAATTGTTTTCTCTCCTCCAAATCTTCCCAAAAATCAACCAAATGAACTCCAACTGCAACCAAATTTTGTAGGCATGATCCTTGTGCAGCTGGGGAGCTCTCCCGAAGAAATCAACGCTCAATTTGGAGAGGATAAACGGGAACACTCGGATTTTGGAGAGAAAAGGCACAACGAAGAACGCCGCAAAGAAAACGCCCGATCTGTGTGCTCGTGAGGTTTTAGGAAAATTCCTTCGGTGCAAAGTTGCTCCTCACGAGTACCAAGAACTTGGTTCAAACGGATTTGCAAGAGCTACTACCTACAAAGAGAAATAATCTCGGGAAAATAAGGAGAAAAAGCAAAACACGAAGAACACAAGCAAAACGGGGACACAATCACGAAATCGAAGCCACCATGGCTTACGGAGGTTACGGCCTCCGATTCCTCGTGACAAACTCAAGTTCTTATAAAGGTTGGTGGAAGCAACCTAGGGATCTCATGAACTAGAGAGAGAGAGTTGGGGCAAATGATTAGGGTTCAAAAGATGGGATGAGGGATACCCCTTCACCCCCTACTTATCGGGCTTTGGCTATTTCCCAAAGACCCCCCTAGATACATTGAGTGAACTATCTAGCCTAAGCATTGCAGTCCAAGCACCGGAAAATATCTCCCGCATTTTGAATGGACGGCCCCACTTCCTGCCGGGAGTTGCCGTCGCCTCAAAGCAACCTCCAGGATTCCGCCACGTGCCATCCCCGCTTCCTCGGAAGCTCCGCCTAGGTTTTGAGACCCAAAACTAGGAAACCCGCCACCGGTAGCTTTGGGCTCAACTACCGAACCCCGAGTTTTGAGGCCCAAACTCGGAAACCGTCCTCGGATGGTTTTGAGGCCCAAACCACTCGACTCGACCCACCTTGTCTTCGCCCGGTCGGACTCCGAGTCCCCTGAGCCTCCGCTCGACTCGCGCGTCCACCGTCTTGACTTGGTCGACTCGGTCTACCTCCATGTCTTCTCTCACTCGCTGGTGCCAAGTACTAGCCACCACAGCTAGTCCGCCGGCGCCCATGGTCCCTCAGTCCGAGCCCCGCTTCCGCCCTTCACCGCTCTCAGTCCATCGGCACGGCAAGCCTCTACTCGACCTTCTCCACGCCATTGACCACTGTCACTAGGCATAGAACTTGCACACCACAAGCCGATAGACAAGCACACATTTCTTCTTTCGCAGAGGTTAGGGTAAGCCACTCAACTGAAACACTCATGTGTTGGTCAATCACTCATCATCAAAACTGAACATACATGGGTACTTATCCACCATGTGTTCGCAATCTCCCCCTTGATGAGTGCATTGTCAACACAAGTGCATTTCAGATTTGAGCCACAAGGTAAAGCTCTCCAAATGACCAAAAAGCTACCAAAGCCAAAACGGGGTCACTTGAGAGAAGCAAACACGATACCAATTAAAAGAGTGAGGCAAAGACGATACCAATCGAAAGCATTCTTCAAAACACCTCAAGTCAAATCCACTTACTAATGCCAAACAAAAAGCATATGGGCAATCAAAGCTAGCCCTCAAGAAGAGGCAGAAAACGGGCTCAACACCGCTAGCAAGTCCAAGATACCAATCACAGCTCTCAAAAGCTCAAACTTTCAATTTAAACACTAGGGGAGCTCAAAGGATAGCAATAGCTCAAAAGATACCAATTGAAACCACTTACGTCCCCTAATGCTCAAGAAGCAATCAAAACCTGTCGAAGTCAACAAAACAAGCTAGATCCTCCAGAAGAGTCAAAGGCTCCCCCTGGGAACTAGCATACTCTAGATACCAAGAAGGGGTGAAAAGAGCCAGGTCTGAAAGATACCAATTTAGCTCAAAAAGAACACATTTGCTCCCCCTTGGAAGTAGATGGCTGAAAATGAAATGAAATGCACATCTCTCCCCCTTGTTGACACATGTAGCTCATCAAACATCAACAACTCAAGATCCGGCTACAAATGCCATGAAGTGCAAAATGAGTGCAAAAGCTTCATACTTAGAGCTAAGACAATGAATAGATGCTCTAAGTGATGTGATCCTGTGATAATAGAAAGCTCTACGTGCCCAACAAAGCTCAGTGAGCTTAAGATCACTTTAGAAGCTATTTTAGAGAGCATATCATGTGAGAGCAGAGAAAGGGTATCACCTCCTAGAGACAGCTAGACATGATAAACAAGATAGGATCTATCTCAAAGCAATCTCATGTATAGCAAGTAAAACTACCCCTTAGCAAAGTTCATACAACAAGCCAATGACCCAACTGAATGAATTTTCCAAATTTCAGAGTTTTGGAGCCAATTTTCAGTTTTAGGCACATTTAAGTTGTATGCGAGTGGTTGTCTGCAAAGTGATGCCACTTCTTACCAACCGGGCGAAGTCAAAGGACTTGACACACCGGTTTTGGTTATACACGACACCGCTCAAGTATCGACCCTCATGGGAAGCAGTCTCGAACACACAGTGAAGTGTTCACAATGCAGACCCAACTCGATCTTTCCAATTCACAAAACAGAGAGCAATTTAATTTTAGATATTAATCATGGTGCTCAAAGGTAGTGAATGAAACAAAGAAGAGCCATAGTTACAAGATATATACAAGGCAGCCAAGAAGGTTTTTCAAAAGCCTGCACATGCTAGTGCCATTTCAGAGGTGAGATAGGGAATTTAAATTCAGTTTTAAAGCTTTTCTAACTTAGCTCTATTGCATATCATAAAGATCAAAAAGAGTCTAAGTTAGACAACACCATAGACACATAAAACACCTCAAACAGAGCATTGATTCATTATATCAACTATAGATATGAAGCTTAAAATGAACTATGTCACAAATGCAAATGAGATGCAAAAAGTAATGCCACCAACTCACACTAACAAGACACCAAATTAGAAGAAGGACAAAGAAAAGACAAAAAGAACCAAAAAGAACTATGATACACAAAACTTTCCTCCTCTAAAAAGGAAAGCAAACAGCCAACTCGCCTCGAAGACGAGAAAACGCAGCTTGATCCAAAGGCTTCGTGAGAATATCCGCAAGCTGGTTTTGGGTTTCAACATGTCGGAGGTCAATGCCACCCTTCTCATAATGATCACGCAAGAAGTGAAAGCGGACCTCAATGTGCTTGTTCTTTGAATGAAGCACGGGATTTTTGGCCACACTAATTGCACTCGTGCTATCGCAAAGCAGAGGCACCTTAGTAAGCTCAAGACCGAAATCTCTCAAAGTGGCAATCATCCAAATCAACTACGAGCAACAACTAGCCGCGGCAACGTACTCAGCTTCGCACGTCGACTATGCCACGCTAGACTGCTTGCAAGAAGACCAAAAAACCAAAGAAGACCCGAGAAACTGGCAAGTCCCAGAAGTGGACTTCCGATCAAGACGGCATCCAGCAAAATCGGCGTTAGAGTGACCACAAAGCACAAGAGAGGAAGAGGTAGAAAACCAAAGACCAAATTCGGGAGTGAACCGTAAGTACCTCATGATGCGTTTCACCGCCTGCTTGTGCGAAGTCCGTGGGGATGCCTGAAAGCGAGCACATAAGCAGACGGCAAACTGAATGTCCGGCCGGGTCGCCGTCAGGTACAGAAGCGACCCGATCATGCTGCGGTACTCCGTCTAGTCCACCGCCTCTCCTTCCTCGTCAGCATCCAAGGCAATCGTAGTCGACATGGGCATCGAAAGAGGCTTTGCCTCACCCATGTCAAACTTCTTCAAGATATCCTTCGTGTACTTGCCTTGGTGCACAAACGTCCCTTCCCGGGTTTGCTTGATTTGCAACCCGAGAAAGAAGGTCAACTCTCCCATCATGCTCATTTCAAATTCCCTGCTCATAAGATCTGCAAACTTGGCAACAAGAGCATGAGAAGAACCACCAAAGATGATATCATCCATGTATATTTGGACAAGGAGAGTGTCTTTTCCTTGCTTGAGGAGAAACAACGTCTTATCTACCGATCCCATATTAAAGCCCTTAGCAAGCAAAAAGGTTTTTAGCCTATCATACCATGCTCTAGGTGCTTGTTTCAAACCATACCAAGCTTTGTGAAGTTTAAAAACATGATTTGGAAACTTGGGATTTTCGAAACCGGGAGGTTGTTTAACATAAACTTCCTCCTCTATGTAGCCGTTTAAGATAGTACTTTTAACATCCATTTGAAAAAGTTTAAAACCTTTAGAAGCCGCAAAAGCTAGAAGGATTCTAATGGCTTGTAAATGAGCTACGGGAGCAAAGGTTTCCTCATAGTCTATTCCCTCCTTTTGACAAAAGCCTTGAGCTACCAACCTAGCCTTGTTGCGCACTACCACCCCATCCTCACTTTGTTTGTTTTTGAAAACCCATTTGGTACCTATAGGGTGGCAACTAGGTGGTGCAGGAACTAAGACCCAAACATGGTTTCGCTCAAAGTTTTCTAACTCCTCATGCATGGCATTAACCCAATCCGGATCCATCAAAGCGTGTCCAACATCTCGAGGCTGAAAAGAAGCGACAAAAGCCGAATGAGCAAAGTGAGACATATAGGACCTGGACCGTGTGACTCGATGGTCAATGTCGCCGATGATGTTCTCCGGCGAGTGCTGCCGCTGGATGTGGCGGGGAGCCTGCCCGGATGAAGTGGCCTCCCCCTCGACAGCAGTTGGAGCTCCCTCAGGTGCAACGGGCACCGACTGAGGAAGCTGCTCGAACGGCCCCCATGTAGAGGAAGTAGTCGGATCGGGACCGTGAGCCGAAGTGGACGTCGCAGGGTCGACGGCGGCAGCCGGTGGAGTCGGCTCGGGATCACTCCAATTGGCATCATCCTGCTCCTCCTCCACAAAGATGCTAGTGTTCACCTCATCATCACCTGCAAGCTCAAAAGCAGTGGAAACACAGGGCATAGTTTGATCGAAGGTAATCTCACAAGTCTCCATCACTCGGTTAGTTTCAAGGTTAAGTGCACGATAAGCATGAGAGTGAGTAGAATAACCAAGAAAGATACCGTCAGAAGACCGTGATTCAAATTTATCCAACTTACTGCCCTTTTTGAGGATGAAACACCTGCACCCAAACACCCGTAGGTGACTTACCTTGGGTGGTCTCCCAAATCACAGCTCATAAGAGGTCTTTTTATTGAAAGCTCGGAGAAAAATGTGATTGGAAACATAGCAAGGAGAACTGAGTGCTTCGGCCCAATACCGCCTAGGAGTCCTATGCTCATCAAGCATCGTCCTGGACATCTTAACAAGGGTCCGATTCTTGCGCTCAACAACACCATTCTGCTAGGGAGTGTGAGGTGAGGATAACTGGTGATCGAGACCCAAAGAAGAGCAAAGAGTTGCAAAGTGAGCATTCTTGAATTCTATGCAATTGTCACTGCGGATAGCTCTCATGGCATTCTTAGGTAGCTCATTTTGCAATCTCAAAATCAGATCTCGAACAAGTGAAAAAGCCTCATCCTTACTCTCCAAAAAGAACACCCAAGAGTACCTCGAGTAGTCATCAACGACTACAACAACAGACCACTTCCCTCCCTATGACCTAACCCGAGTTGGACCAACTATGTCCATGTGTAAGAGCTCGCCGGGTCGAGTGGTCATGACCTCAGTCACAGGAGGATGGGAAGTGGCAACCATCTTGCCATGCCTGCAAGGATGGCAAACCAAATCCTTCTCAAACTTTAGCTTTGGCAATCCTTGGATAAGGTCCATTGAGCTAAGCCTTGCATGCAAGTTAAAACTCAAGTGTCGCAATCTCCTATGCCACTTCCAAAGCTCGAAAGAAGAACTAGCAAGAAGACAACGAGAAGGTCCGGAAGAGATAGTAAAATCCGCATGAAAAACCTTCCCGAAGGGTAAAATCCGGCAAACAAGCTCACCACGAGAGTCCAAAATCCAAGAGAGATTAGGCTTGAAACTCACATCAAAACCGTCATTAAGGAGTTGCGAAACCGAAAGAAGGTTAAAATGAAAATTCGCAACCAAAGCAACATCCTTGAGGACAAAAGAAGAGTTCACTCGGATGGACCCTCAGGAGACAACCTTACCTTTACTCTTGTCTCCAAATGTAATGTACTCGGTGTGGCACACAGGGTCGAGGCTGGAGAACCACTTGGCACTTCCGGTCATATGGCGTGAACATCCGGAATCCACAAGCCAAGTCTCCTCCAGTCCTCCTTCCTACATCAATAAAAAGACATAGGGTGAGCAAACGGACCAATACTGGGGTTAGTAAACTGTGAAGGATACCAGTGTTGTCCCATTTGCCCAAAGAATGGGTTAGGAGAAAAACCAAACATCTCCTGCCCCACGGAGGGATAGCGATCACCACGATAGGGAAAACGTGGTCCGCTAACGAAGGGTGGAGTAAAGCCACTGCCATGAGGCCCGTAGTCGTATGGGTCACAACCGGTACCGCGTTGGGCACGACCACCACGTGGTCTCACCTCCTGAGGCCTAGCACCTTGAGGCATTGTACCTCTAGGCCTAGTAGTGCGCCTCCGAACTTCTGGTTCACGCACCCCAACTCGTGAGTGGTACATGTCCCGGTTGTTCAACTCAACCTGCCTCTGATCATCTCTCTTCCTCCAAAAGCAAAACTCAGCCAAGTGCCCATCCCGCTCACAATACTCACAATGGTACCTCACCACACTCTTGGTAGGCACTCTCTTGTTGGGTTGGGTGGCTCTAGCTTTCTTAGGAAGGGGATCACTAGAGATGTCTGGCAGTGTGTCAAGTGGTTTGCGAAGATGGTTCGGTTTTGCAATCCACACTTGCTTCTGTGGAGTGGTTTTGGGTGGCTCTTCAAACACACCATCTCTCACAGGAAACTCAGAGGGGTCGGTAGGCTTAGGTGGACTGATCTTGGTAAGCTTGGGAGTTGTGGTGGATTTCTCATTCTTTCTCAAACCACTGCACTCACCGATCTTACCGAACATGCTATCATCCTTCCCACCTATAGCAAAGCCTACTCCCGTGCTGCCAACCCTTTTGCATTGGCTAAGCATCATCCCCAGTTGCTGCTCTCGGCAAGACACCCAGATCAAGATGGACCAAAGGTATGTGTTTTCTTCCTCGGTACGCATCTTGTCGTGTCTACACGACGCGATCTCAAGCTCCAAAGCCTCAAAGCGTTCTGACTCTCTAGTGCTATCTGAGCTGACCTTCTCTAGCATAGCAATCCTAGCATCACTTTGTGCCAGCTCAGAACGCAAGCCTAAGCAAGACTTGCACGCACCAAGTAAGCTAGGCCTAGCCTTCAGCTCACTGACCTCCTCAAGTAGAGTGCCATACTTGTCCTGGAGAGTGACAAGATCAGACATGTGAATGGCGCAAGCATCACACTCTACCTCCTCGGTAACCACTACTCACACCTTAGCAAAATCTAGCTCATGAAGCACGCTAAGTTACTTTGCCTTAAAGTCGTTCCTCTCGACAGCAGCACGCTTGAGCAACGCATCTTGACTCATCAAGGCGTCGTTTAGAGACTCAATCTCAAGAGAGAGACTCAACGGTGGGTGGTACCTCGGGTGTGTCGGAGTCATAGTCGTAGTCGGGGCCATCCTTGCGCTTCCCGACCTTGCCTTCTTCAATCGCCTTGGTGCAAAAGCCACCGTGCTTGGCGTCGGCGTAGAAGCATAGGCCGTTAAGCTTGTCCTCAACCTTTCCCTTGGACTCATCATCGCTCAAAGAAGAACCTCCATCGGACGAGGCATCGATGTCGCTGAGGGAGGCGAGGAAGACTCGGTGCTTGGCCTTCACCTTGTTGATCACCTTCTTTGAGGACCTTCGGGGGTACCCACCCTTGGGCTTGTGCTTGTCCTCGAAGTGATGCTCGCGCTTGTCCTTGCGCTTGGTGAAGTCACCTGCAGCTTTCTTGGGGCAGTTTGCGATGAAGTGATCCTCATCACCGTAACAGTAGAACCCCTTGGCTGAGCCACCACGCCGATGGTTCAAATGGTTGTTGTGAAACCGTGAGAACTTGGTGATGACCAAAGCCAGCTCATCATCTCCAAGAGCCTCCACTTGCTCCTCTATCACATAAATCAAAGACAAAGCGAACAAAGAGTGTGAAGGGTCAGAGGGGGAAGAAGACATACCGCCGAGGCCAGAAACCAACGCCATAGAAGGTTTCGACGGGTTTTCAAGCTTGGCCCGGGTCTGGTAGTCAATCTCTGAAGACTTGAGCTTGCTGAACAGCTCGTCCACGGTAAGGGCATCATAGCCCGGTGACTCCTAGATGGCAGCCACCTTCATCTCCCATACCTTCCGATCAAGAGCATGCAAAAGCTTGATAGCCATCTCATGATCATCATAAGGCATGTTTACTCGATTGGCACGCATCTTGTTGACGATAGATTGGAAGTGAGTAAACATCCCGTCAACAGATTCGTCGGCCAACTGAGCAAAGTTCTCGTACTCTCTACGGTATGTGTCAAAGAGTCTGGACTTGATCTGAGGGTTGCCCTCATGATATCTCAAGAGTGTTTGTCAGATCTCCCGTGCCGTAGTGAGACTCGAAACCCGCTCAAACTCCGAAAGAGACAGACAAGAGAAGAGAATGCTACGGGCTCTTGCATTAGATGCATGCTGCATAACCTGAGCATCGGTGATCCGAGCCTCAAGAACCACGTAGTTCTCATTCTCACAAATCTCCCAAAACTTTGTGTCAAGCTCTTGGAGGTAACCGTACATGCGCACCTTCCAATAGGCAAAGTTGGTTCCATCAAAGTAAGGAGGTTTACCAGCACCTCGCTCCATGTCGCCTTCGCGGATCAAGAACCGTGTAAGGTGGATTGATCCTTAACAGGATCTGATACCAATTGAAGGACCGAGAACGGCGACCAGAGGGGGGTGAATGGGAGCCTCAAATTTCTCCCAAAATATTCGGGCCACTCTTCCCAAAAACCAAACCTAGTTGCTGGGTGCTCAACAGTAGTGAAGGAAAACCCACCAGAAACCCCCAAGATAGAGTTCTCAACCCCTATGAGAAAGAGGCAAAAATCCCAAGCAAAATGGCCCAAAATACAGGCGACGGACGCTAGACAACAGGGCGACGGACGCTAGGCGTCGGACGCTGAGAGATCGTCCATCGGCCTTCCAGAAAGCCTTGTAGAGGAGAGTCAGAAGGCAGGGCGTTGGACGCTTGGGTGAGCGTCCATTGGCGTCGGACGCTGCGTGACGGACACTTAGGGGAGCGTCCATTGGGCTTCCAGTGAACGCTGAAAATCCAGATAGACTAGCAAAGCAACGGACGCAGGGCAACGGACGATGGACAGCGTCCGGCGCCAAACTGACACACACGCGGACGAACGCGACGGACGCTGACGTCAGAACGTCCTTGTGTCCGACGCCTCGACGGACCTTCCGACGCCAAAACTCATAGCGTCCGGTGCCCTCGAGCAGAGCATAGAAACGCTAAAATCGTTCTCTCCTCCAAATCTTCCCAAAACTCAACCAAATGAACTCCAACTTCAACCAAATTTTGTAGGCATGATCCTTGTGCAGCTGGGGAGCTCTCCCGAAGAAATCATCACTCAATTTGGAGAGGATAAACGGGAACCCTCAGATTTTGGAGAGAAAAGGCACAACGAAGAACGCCGCAAAGAAAACGCCCGATCTGTGTGCTCGTGAGGTTTTAGGAAAATTCCTTCAGTGCAAAGTTGCTCCTCACGAGTACCAAGAACTTGGTTCAAACGGATTTGCAAGAGCTACTTCCTACAAAGAGAAATCATCTCGGGAAAATAAGGAGCAAAAGCAAAACACGAAGAACACAAGCAAAACGGGGACACAATCACGAAATCGAAGCCACCATGGCTTACGGAGGTTACGGCCTCCGATTCCTCACGACAAACTCAAGTTCTAACAAAGGTTGGTGGAAGCAACCTAGGGATCTCATGAACTAGAGAGAGAGAGAGTTGGGGCAAATGATTAGGGTTCAAGAGATGGGATGAGGGATACCCCTTCACCCCCTACTTATCGGGATTTAGCTATTTCCCAGAGAGCCCCCTAGATACATTGAGTGAACTACCTAGCCTAAGCATTGTAGTCCAAGCTCCGGAAAATATCTCCCGCATTTTGAATGGATGGCCCCGCTTCCTGCCGGGAGTTGCCGTCGCCTCGACGCAACCTCCAGGATTCCGCCACGTGCCATCCCCGCTTCCTCTGAAGCTCTGCCTAGGTTTTGAGGCCCAAACCCAGGAAACCCGCCACCGGTAGCTTTGGGCTCAACTACCGAACCCCGAGTTTTGAGGCCCAAACTCGGAAACCGTCCTCGGATGGTTTTGAGGCCCAAACGACCAAACCACTCAACTCGAGCCACCTTGTCTTCGCTCGTTCGGACTCCGAGTCCCCTGAGCCTCTGCTCGACTCGCGCGTCCACCGTCTTGACTTGGTCGACTCGGTCTACCTCCATGTCTTCTCGCACTCGCCGGTGCCAAGTACTAGCCACCACAGCTAGTCCGCCAACGCCCATGGTCCCTTAGTCTGAGCCCCGCTTCCGCCCTTCACCGCTCTCAATCCATCGGTACGGCAAGCCTCTAGTCAACCTTCTCCACGCCATTGACCACTGTCACTAGGCATAGCACCTGCACACCACAAGCCGATAGACAAGCACACATTTCTGCTTTCGCAGAGGTTAGGGTAAGCCACTCAAACTGAAACACTCACGTGTTGGTCAATCACTCATCATCAAAACTGAACATACATGGGTACTTATCCACCATGTGTTCGCACCACATAGTACATGTATGATATGTATTCATAAGAGTAAGTTTTCATACTTACCGGCCAATCATATATAACTTCCAATGACTCCTTTTCTTTTTTCATCGATTCAACCTTTCCATCGCGCATTATATAAAACTGCCATGCCCTACGAACTCGAATACAATCACCATGTTAATTATTCTTAAAATCTCATAATGCAAAAGTATACGTGCATATCTCAACTTACATCTCTAGCATCTCAATGAAATGTCCATAGCTTGATGTTGGGTAATTTGCAGAGTCTAATACCACCACCCTTCCTTTTTTAGGATAAATGACCACGCAGATCCAGTGGTCCCTGCATGAATCAAATTATTATGTAGTTTGATCACCCAAAGTTATACGGTGCCAATACCCAAACTCATGTACTTACCCAAAGTTGTACGGTGCCATTATCGATTTCCTGTCTTGATACTTTTTCATACACTTTGAAATGTAGAAGGATTACTTGGCTTCAAATTTAAACTTTAATTGTTTCTTTTTTGTGGCTCGTGCTTCACCTTGTAAGCCTCTTAAATCGTCGTTGTCTTCCCCGATTCTGCATGTGTGCCTTTCTTTGCATATATCAATTGGGTTCAGATAGGCAATCCTTTCCTTAGCAAAACAATTGAGGTCTGTACTATAAGCCTGCTCCTGCTCATCAAATAGCATTCTACAAGGCACATGCATATGTCAGTGTTGACACCGTTTTTCAACACGTGTTAAATGGACTGAGGCTTGACTGGTCAGTAGCCGTTCTCCATCGGCATCGGGAAAGTTTTGAGCCGATATTGCCGATGGGAGAGTGCTGCGGAAAGACCAAGTGTGTTGCCGATGGAGGCTGGATGATCTTTACAAAAGTTAATTGGTGAAGTCTTGCTGAAGCCGATTGCCAATGAAGAGTCATTGCCGATTGCCGATGAGGAGTCATGGCCGATTGCCGATGAAGGATGGTTGCCGATTGCTGATGAAGGATGGTTGCCGATTGCCGATAGGGGGTGATTGGTGGAGTTATCAGCACAAGGTCGCTAATCGGAAATGTTGCCGATTGCCGATCAAGAAAGTGTTGCCGATGCCGATGGGCGTAACTTAGCGCTTGGTGGCAGTAGAAGGTTACCGGTGGAAGGCGCAGATTAAAGGGATCTGCCGATGGAAAGTTTTCATCGAGGAGGAGAATAAGGAAACTGGTGTTTTGTACCAGTATTATTATAGTAGTTTGAGTTTGACTCTTGCATGAGTCGTTTATTTTCCTTTAAAATAGGTGTGTTTGTTTAGGAAATAAATATTGTTATCCGGCTCCTGCGCGAGTCAGTTTCCTTTAAAGTAGGAGTTTGTTTTAGGAAGGATACGTGTCGTGTCTTTGTACAACTCTCCATGCGGGAGTATAAATATGTGCCCGAGGGCCATGGAAAAAACCAATCCAATTCAAAAAACAAACCAATTTTATCTTATTCTACTTTTATCGCAATTTACCTCTTTTTTGCATTAGTTATAGCTATCAACGAATTCTTCAAGCTTTCGACGGGCTGCATCATCCTGATCTCCGTCAAATCCTTGCTAGTTCCACATGGGAGTACCTCTGAGCTTTGGCAATCCGGGCGCATCGCTGTTTGCCTCGTTCAGCTCTGCTCTAGTTATCCTTGATCAATCTGAGCCTTGACGTCCGGGCGCATCGCTGTCGTCTCGTTCAGTTTGTTCTAGTTATCATCCTTGTCGATTGATTGGTCAAATCGACTGGCACGCCTCCGGAATACCGAGCTTTGGGTAATAGCCCGAGGTGTTCACAGATCTGACGCTTTTTGTGTCAACACCTCTTTTGGCACGCCCAGTGGGACACGATTATACAGATCTACACATTCGGCATGAGTGATCACGCCGATGTCAACCAGAGGAATGTCATTGAAGTTTCTGAGGCCGATCTGAAAGATGATCAGAAGCAGGCCATGGAGCGGGCTATGGAGAAATACAAGCAGCTGTATCTCAAGTCCTTCAGCCTCAGCAGGAGCGGTGAAGCAATTCAGAAGCAAGATCCGCCGTTGCCACGGCAGGTCACGTACGACGCCAACCCTGTTAAGCTACAGGAGATAGTTAATACTGCTGTAAATCAAGCATTGATCAACCACTCCAGCGTGCTGTCCAATACTGTCTACAATGCCGTTGCGCAAACATTCAAAGAAGGACATGCACCGCGATATGTCGGTCCAGCGTATCACCAGCCTGGATTGGCATCTACAAGCCCATCGGCGACCCCAATGGCGTCTTCCACCCCCGTGGAACCATCTGCTGATGTGGCTACATCACCAAGGCCGAACGCTGGCAGCATCACCAAGCTCAACGCAGATCCAGCCGCGTCGGCAACTTCAGGACCAGCCCCCGCTAACTGGTGGGGATATGGTATGCCTCCGAATCTATATGCTGGCTCTAATCTGGTGCAGGGAGATAGTTCAGCCTGGAGGGACTCTACGGCATCGACAATGCAGTCACAGCCGATGGCCCATATGATGCACAACTCTGCGCCTGCTCCAACCATACAAGTGCCATCAGACGATCTCCAAGTAATCCCCAAGATACCTCTGATGCCACCATCAGCAAACTCTGTGCCGGTGCAACACATTATAACCACCGATAGTCAATCTCTGGTGGCGAATTCTCAAGCTGGAGTACCGGTTCCCCAGGGTAATCTGGTGATTAATTGCTCTAGAATTCAAGAGCCGCATGCTCCGATCAGTTATCAGCCATCGGTAAGTCATATGCCGATGCTTTATAATCCTGGATGGGTCAACCAGCCGCCGGCTCAGCAGCCTGGCGCGCCGATGTATTATTATGGAGGCCCAACTTACACTCAGAGCGGACCATCGGTGCAGCAACCGATGAATGCGACAGTTCAGCCAAATCCGCCAAGTGTGCAGAACTACCCATCGGTAAGTCAACCAATGCATAGTGTTCAGATGACTGGTGGTGCGCCTACAACTACTACGCATCTTCAAGAGGCGTGTCAGCCGACTCCACCAGTCGACAACCAGCCAATGAGTCGACAGGAGCAGGATGCATACTGGGTCGGTAAGATTGCCGAAGTCATGAAAGAGCAATTCGGCATCAAACCCAAGGTCAACACGTACTCTTATCGGACTCCGTATCCTCCCGCATATGACTTGATTCCTCTTCCAAATCGGTACAAGGTGCCCGATTTTACCAAGTTCTCTAGCCAAGACGACACGTCAACGATGGAGCACATCAACCGTTTCATCATCCAGTGCGGAGAAGCTGCTAGCAGGGAGGAGTTAAGGGTGAGATTTTCTCTTCGTCATTGTCTGGATCGGCATTCACATGGTTCATATCATTGCCTCCAAATTCTATAATTACATGGGCCGATCTGGAGAGGCAATTTCACAAGTACTTCTTTGCTGGCGTACATGAGAAGAAGCTTACCGATTTGGTTAAGATGAGGCAACGCAACGACGAATCGGTGGAAAGCTTTGTGCAAAGGCTACGGGACGTGAAGAACAAGTGCTACAGTCTGGTGCTTGATGATCGGCAACTGGCAGATTTGGCCTTCCAAGGATTGCTGCCACACATCAAGGACAAATATGCGTCCCAAGAGTTTGACAGTCTGAGTCATCTGGTGCAGAGAATTGCCGATCAAGATATCAAAGCCTTTGAAACCAGGAAGACTTGGAACAAGAAGGTGACCTTCATCGGGAAAGAAGAAGACTCTGGATCGGATGAAGAGCTGAATGTCGATGCGGCCGAATGGGTGAAGGATAAGAAGCCCGTGTCTTGTCCGTTCGGCCATAAGGAGACTGAGAGGTTCACCTTCGACATCACCAAGGCCGATAGGATGTTTGACTTGTTGCTGCAAGAGGGGCGAATCAAGTTGGCGCCCAATCAAGTAATTCCATCAGGCGAGGAGCTCAAGAAGATTAGGTACTGCAAATGGCATAATGCGACCTCACACAGTACCAATGACTGCAAAGTATTCAGGCAGCAGTTGCAGTCAGAGATTGAATCTGGGCGTATCAAGTTTGAAAACTCTAAAGTCCAGAAACCGATGAAGATAGATCAACACCCATTCCCCAACAATATGGTGGAGATCAACGAAAAAAACAGAGTGCTGACATCGAAAGCTGCCAGAAGAAACTCATCGATAGACCCTAACTACCAAGTGCCTGAGCACGACGCAGGGAGGTATGCCGATGGCAGAAAGGGTAAGAAGGTTGCCGATGAAGGTAACAGTGCCGACAGGGCTCCTGTGATGGTGATCACTCACAAACAGCCAAGGCGAGATCATCGGCAATCACGTGAAGAACTGTATCGGCAAGAAGAAGAAGAGCATCGGGAATGGCTTCGACATAAGGACCACTGGAGGTGTCCCTTCTTCGTTCATTGCTGGGAGGAAGGCATCAAGCTGCCCACTGCCGATAACTGTCCAGAGTGCAATGGGTACTACGCTGCCGATCGGTCAGGTAAGAGACCTTGTTTTGATGATCAGGCACCCAGGTACGCCAGGCCGCTCATAGAGAACAGATCGACACATGACCGACTGGGGGGGAAGCTCAGTGCCCATGATCGGCTTGGCAGGCGTGTTGACCAAGGGGAGCTGGAGGAGATGGCCAATGCTAGAGTACCTGACGAAGAGATATTCTCCAGAGATCCCAACATCGGAAGAAGTGCCGATGTAAGCGGGGGAAAGCAGCACCAACCTGTTGTTGACACCGTTTTTCGACACATGTCAAATGGGTTGAAGCTTGACTGGTCAATGACCGTTC
Source organism: Microstegium vimineum (assembly GCA_022036555.1). Taxonomy (NCBI): domain Eukaryota; kingdom Viridiplantae; phylum Streptophyta; class Magnoliopsida; order Poales; family Poaceae; genus Microstegium; species Microstegium vimineum. The sequence goes on from CM039133.1 coordinate 43,156,619, forward strand.
TCCATCGGCATCGGTAAAGTATGAGCCAATATTGCCGATGGAAGAATGCTGCAAAAGGCCAAGTGTGTTGCCGATGGAGGCTGGGTGATCTTTGCCGATTAAGGTTAATTTGTGGTCTTGCCGATTGCCGATGAGCTGCTATTGCCGATTGCCGATAAAGGGGCCTTGCCAATTGCTGATAAAGGCTCGTTGCCGATTGCCGATGGAAGCTGGTTGCCGATTGCCGATAAGGGCTCATTGCCGATTGCCGACGAAGAGATGCTGCCAATTGCCGATCGGGAAAGTATTATGCCGATGGGCGTAACTTAGCATTGTCGATGCCGATGGGCGTGACTTAGCACTTGGCAGCAGCGGAGGATTACAAGTGGCCGAAAAAGGAAGGTGCGGATTAAAGGAATCTGCCGATGGAAAGTTTCCATCGAAAGGAAAGGACAAGGAAACTGGTGTTTTATACGGGTATTATTATAGTAGTTTGAGTCCGACTCTTGCATGAGTCGTTTATTTTCCTTTAAAATAGGTGTGTTTGTTTAGAAAATAAATATTGTTATCCGGCTCCTGCGCGAGTCAGTTTCCTTTAAAGTAGGAGTTTGTTTTAGGAAGGATATGTGTCATGTCATTGTACAACTCTCCATGCGGGAGTATAAATATGTACCCAAGGGCTATGAAAAAAATGAATCCAATTCAAAAACAAACCAATTCTACTTTTTATCCTACTTTTATCGCAATTTACCCTTTCTTATGCATTAGTTATAGCTTTAACGAGTTCTTCAAGCTTTCGACGGGCTATATCATCTTGATCTCCGTCAAATCCTTGCTAGTTCCGCTTGGGAGTACCTCTAGGCTTTGGCAATCCGGGCGCATCGCTGTTTGTCTCGTCTAGCTCTGCTCTAGTTATCCTTGATCAATCTGAGCCTTGACGTCCGGGCGCATCGCTGTCGTCTCGTTCAGTTTGTCATAGTTATCATCCTTGTCGATTGATTGGTCAAATCGACTGGCACGCCCTCGACATCGAGCTTTGGGTAATAGCCCGAGGTGTTCACAGATTTGACGCTTTTTGTGTCAACACCTGTCTGGAAGACCAAGCTTCCTCCGTGGTGCCCTAAGGGTTTGACTAAGACCCAGAAGAGAAGGATTCAGCGCTAGTGCCGCAACGACCTGTATGACAGTATAGAGCCCTCAGGAGAAAAGCAATGGAGGCCGAAGCGCAAGGACAGGGATCCATCGGCAGATATAAATATGGTTGTCATGTTGCCGATGGAGTTCATGGCGCCCGTCAGCGATGATGAAGAGGCTGCCGATATGGCACAATTGGTGCTGGATCCGATGACAGCTATCTTTGAAAAGCCTGCCGAAGATGAGAGGCAGCATTTAAGGGCTCTGTTTGTTAAGGGCAAGGTGGATGGTCAGCCGATGACCAAGATGCTAGTGGATGGTGGCGTGTTGATCAATATAATGCCCTATGTCGTGTTCAGAAAGCTTGGCAAAGGTGGCCAGGACTTGGTGGAAACCGACATGAAGCTCAAGGACTTCGAAGGCAATGTGTCAACCGCCATGGGAGCCGTATGTGTTGACTTAACCATCGGCAGTAAGACTTTGCCGACAACGTTCTTCGTAATCAGCGGCAAAGACACTTATAACTTGCTCCTCGGAAGGGATTGGATCCATGCTAATTGTTGTATCCCTTCTACTATGCATCAGAGTCTGGTACAGTGGATCGGGGACAGAATTAAGGTCGTCCGCGGCGAAGCCCCGTCTACTGTTGCATCGGCAGAGTTGGACACTTATGAGCAGACTAGGTGCATATCCGGCGAAGCCTGGGATAAGGAGTTCCTCAAAGTTGCCGATTACCACATCAAGCCGATCCAAGCAGTCGGTCCTAAGGAAGAGTCTTAATGGATCAGTTCGCCGATGACGGAAAATTTGGGCAGGGCTTTACGTCTGCCGATGACTTGCTCGAGATCGACATCGGCGATGGTAGTAAACCTAGGCCTACTTTTATTAGTGCTAAGTTAGATTCCCAATGTAAGCAACAGTTAACCGATTTATTGAAAGAGAATAAAGATTGTTTTGCTTGGGATTATATAGAGATGCCTGGTTTAGACCGATCGATAGTTGAACATCGGTTACCCATCAAGTTTGGTTTCCAGCCACATCGGCAACCGGCCCGCCGATGCAATCCTACTATCTTACCCGATATTAAGGCTGAGATTACTAAGTTAATCGAAGCTGGATTTATTCGGCAATGCCGATATGCCGATTGGATCTCTAATGTGGTTCCTGTGTATAAAAAGAATGGAAAACTTCGTGTTTGCATTGATTTCAGGAATCTGAACAAGGCTATGCCGATGGATGGCTACCCGATGCCCGTTGCCGATCTGCTGATCGATGCTGCTGCTGGACATCAAATTATTAGCTTCATGGATGGTAATGCTGGGTATAATCAAATATTCATGGCTGAAGAAGACATATCCAAGACTGCTTTCCGATGTCCAGGTCACGTTGGCTTGTTTGAGTGGGTAGTCATGACTTTTGGCTTGAAGAATGCCGGTGCTACTTATCAGAGGGCAATGAATTTTATCTTTCATAAGTATATCAGCACAATAGTTGAAATCTACATTGATGACGTGGTGGTTAAGTCTGGAGACTTCAAAAAGCATCTTGCCGATTTGCGGAAGATATTAGAGTGCACGAGGGAGCATGGGTTGAAGATGAATCCTAACAAGTGCGCATTTGGCGTATCGGCAGGGCAGTTTCTGGGTTTCATGGTGCACCAGAGAGGCATTGAAACCGGCAGAAAGTCTATTGATGCAATTAACAAGGTAGTTGCTCCCACAAATAAGGCTGAGTTGCAGTCCTTGATCAGCAAAATTAATTTCATCAGAAGGTTTATATCTAATTTATCTAGTAAGATTAAGTCCTTTAGCCCTCTGTTAAAATTAAAAGCCAATCAGGAGTTTATATGGAAAGAAGAGCAGCAGTCAGCTTTAGAAGAGATTAAAAGATACTTGGTAAATCCTCTAGTCTTAGTTCCACCTCAACACGGGAAGCCTTTCAGGTTATATTTATCTGCCGATGTCGGTGTTATCGGGTCAGCCTTAATTCAAGAGTTCGAAGGGAAGGAACGTGTAATATATTACTTGAGCAGAAGATTGGTGGATGCTCAAACCAGGTATTCGACCATAGAAAGATTGTGCTTATGTTTATATTTCTCTTGCATTAAGTTAAGGCATTATTTACTGTTGGCCGAATGCACTGTTGTCTGCAAAGATGATGTGATCAAGTATATGCTGTCAATGCCGATTTTGAGTGGGCGAATCGGTAAGTGGATTTTTGCATTATCGGAGTTTGACCTAAGGTATGAATCGGCTAAAGCTGTTAAGGGTCAGGTGATGGCCGATTTTGTTACTCAGCACTGCAATATGGTGAGCTTTGTTGAGGTTGCTCCTTGGGTTCTATTCTTTGATGGGTCTACATGCAAGGATGGGGCAGGTATCGGTATTCTCTTAATTTCACCACGAGGGCAGAGGTACGAGATTTCATTGCTGATTGTTGCTACTTCAACAAACAATCAGGCGGAATACCAGGCTTTACTTAAGGGGTTGGAGTTACTCAGGGAAGTGCGTGTCGATGCTGTTGAAATCTTTGGTGATTCTATGTTGGTGATTAACCAATTGATCGGGACGTATGAGTGCTAAAGTGAAGTTTTGATTGCTGTTCATGAGCGGTGTTTGCAGTTGTTAAAGGAGTTCAAAGAATACCGCCTTGAACACATTCCAAGGTTGCATAATGAAGAGGTCAATCGGTTAGCACAGAATGCCTCGGGATATCAGCCGATTCAAGAAGTCACGACATCGGTAGCAGTTGCCGATGACTGGAAAAAGGAGATTGCCGATTACTTGAGGGATCCATCCAGGAAAGTTGAAAGGCGTCTAAGGTTCCAAGCTACTAAGTATGTGCTCCTCGATAATGAGTTATATTATCGGACAATTGATGGAGTTTTGCTTAGATGTCTCGGCAAAGAGGAATCAAAAGAGCTGATGGGTGAAATCCATGAGGGCGTATGTGGAGTGCATCAATCGGCATTCAAGATGAAGTGGATGATTAGGCAAAATGGATATTATTGGCCAACAATCCTTGAAGATTGCTTCAATTATTTCAAAGGGTGTCAGGACTGTCAGAAGTTTGGTAATGTGCAAAGGGCACCTGCATCGGCAATGAATCCTATAATCAAGCCTTGGTCGTTCAGAGGATGGGCTATTGATCTCATTGGCCAAATTTATCCGCCGTCGAGCAAGGGGCACAAGTTCATACTTGTTGCTACCGACTACTTCACCAAATGGGTTGAGGCGATCCCCTTAAAGAAAGTGACATCGGCAAACATGGTGGATTTCGTTAAGGAGCACATCGTTTACCGATTCGGTATTCCTCAGACTATTACTACCAATCAAGGAACCTGTTTACATCGGGAGAGTTTGATGACTTTGCTGCTAGTATGGGTTTCAAGGTGTTAAATTCTTCTCCTTATTATGCTCAAGCTAATGGTCAAGCTGAAGCGACTAATAAAGGAGTCATTAAGCTTATAAAGCGCAAGATTGAGGAAAACCCTAGAAGGTGGCACGTGGTATTAAACGAAGCTTTATGGTCTTATCGGATGGCTTGTCATGGTGCAACTAAGGTCTCGCCGTATCAGTTGGTTTATGGACACGATGCTGTCCTACCTTGGGAAATCAAAACTGGTTCTAGGCGATTATCTTTTCAGGATCAATTCACAACCGATGATTATATTACTCTGATGAAAGATGAGTTAGAAGATTTGGCAGGTCATCAGTTGAAGGCATTGATTAGCATTGAAGAGAATAAGAAGAGGGTTGCCCGATAGTATGACAAGAAAGTAAAAGTGAAGGAATTTGCTGATGGAGATTTGGTTTGGAAGTTGATTTTACCGATTGGGACTAAGAGCTCTAAATTTGGAAAGTGGTCCCCTAATTGGGAGGGTCCTTATCGGATAAAACAGTCTGCTCCTGGTAATGCGTACATTTTGGAAACTCTCGAAGGAGTGGCGTTCTCTAGAGCGATTAATGGCAAATACTTAAAGAGGTATTATCCTAGCATATGGGTAGATGCATAGTGTTTAATCAAATGCCGATGAAAGATAATTACAAAACATCGATAAAAACAGACTGGCATTATATTACAAGTCAAAATCAAGTATCGGGTTACAATTCTTGCCGATACAACAGACATTATAGCAAGGAGTGGATAACTGATATCGCACGCAGGCGAATTTGCTCTATGTCGTCCATCTCCTTGGCGTCGGCATCGGCAGAGCCCTCGACCGGCTTGATTTTCTTCTTCCATAGTATAGCCTGTCGTGCATTCTGGTCCTTTTCTCGCCGCAGGACCTTGATGGAGTCGGATAGTTGGGTTTTCTGCTGATTGGCTGCAGTCAGGTCCCCCTCAACCTTCTGTAACTCTGCTAGCAGCTCCTCCTTCTTTGCCGACAGTCGGGAAATTTCTTGATCAAGGTTGCCGATGGAGACTTCTGCTTGACTGATGCCTTTATGCTTCTCATCGGCAATATGTTTGAATTTGAGCTTCTCTTCTTCGCTCTTGGCTTGAGCGGCCCTATCGGCGATACGACGGGCAAGCCTCTGGTACTGGATCTGTTTGATGTCGATGGAGGTTGCCTAGAGAAGGACTTCTGCTACGTCGGCGGAGAGATGGCTTTGGATGTCCTTGAATGCAATCCTTGTTGCCGATGAATCTTGGATGAGTTGAGACGTATCTTGTAGCAGCAAGGAGAGCAATTCCTCCAGCTTAGACTTGATCTCTACCGACAGGGTTGGGACGGAACTCTCCTCTTCATCATCGTCGGGAACATCGACCGCAAAGGAAAATAGGCTGTCTGCTCGAATGCGGCCTTGACGTTCATCCTCATCCTGAGGGTTCAGGCTGTAGGAGAAGAGGCTGTCCGGAGAGTCCTGAGCCTGGAACAGAAGGGTTAAAGTGTGCCGATTGCAAAATTATAATATGAGCTTTAAGGTAAATGACTTACTGTCTTGAAGCGGATCTCCTGCATGGGACTTGGCATGCTGGATGGTCCAGCTTCATTCTGAACATCGGCAGCAGATGCCGATGACTGAGCTCTTGTTGGAGAAGCGGCCGATACTGCTGGTGCTGGCGTGGTTGTTGCCGGCGTCGCTTCCGATATAATGGCCGGTTCTTGTGGTGGCGATCCCACTCTGTCATCGGGGAATTCGGCCGATGGTGCCGATGCCGGCGTTGCCTCTGCTGCTACGACCGCTGGAGTTGTCTCTTCACCAGGGGATCTGGCCGGTGGTGCCGATGACGATGTCTCCGCTGTTGTGATGGGTGGAGTTATCTCTTGAGGTGGGATGTCGTCAATCGGCTAATCAGGCATGCTCACCGATGGAGGCTCTGCCGATGGCCCGCCGGCGGTTGATGCAACCGGGGCTGAGGAAGGTCTTGCTAGCGGCGCATCGGCAGCTGATGGCGCAGTTGGAGCCGATGGTGGAGGAGAAGCCAGCCTTAGGCGCTTCTTTTTCGTCGGCGCAGCAGCAGGGGAGCCAACCCGCTTTGACGAAGACCGGGGGGCATCGGCAGCCGGGTTGGAAGGTGTTTGCCTGCTGGAAGCAGATGCCGATGACCATAGTGCCTGGAAATACAAAGCAAGTTATACAAGATAAATGTTGCCGATAAAACAGTATGTAATCGGTATGAGTAAAAGTGAGTTTACTGCATAAACCCGTGTCAGGGCAACAGCAGTGGCCGATGTAGCCTGGGCTTTTGTGGGTGTCGGCATAGGTACCTGTTGAGGCGTGAAGGCGGCCAGCGTCGGAGCTTTGTTGCCGATGATCGATATGGGGCCCATTATCCGTAGATTAAAGGGCCTACCACTGTTACTCGTTGTGGGGACTGGATCATCGGCCTGTCAAGTACAAAGGAGTTAGGTGCTGATACCGATGACAAAAATAAAGTAATAAAAGTACATCAGATAGCAGACTTACTGCGTCATCGAGGATGATGTAATCGGCGTCAATCAAGTGCTGATAATAATGCGAAGACTTGGCGAGTAGTTGGCACTTCCACTCTTGCCACCAAGACTTGAACTCGTTGGTGATGAAGGAGGTTGGCGACCAGGAAGACAAGTCAAGGTCTGATAGATCGGCATCGGCAGGAAGGCTGATGACTTTATTTCAGTCCAGATTACTGGAGATTATCTGCCTGGGTCTTACTACCTTGGAGAAGCAGAGCTTGATCGGTAGTTGGCCAAATGCCAGTTGTCTCGCTGCTGCCGATGGGTAGTAGAACTCGTAGGATGGTGAAGCATTCTTCCCAGATCCAAAGATGTTTACTGGGATAGCTCGAGGAGTAATGCTGGCTCTCATGATTGCCTGGCTCTCGGGCGGGCTCATATCGGTCAAGTTGAACAGCAACTGGTTGTGTTCGTCAAGATATGGCCACCAGGTCCGTTCTGAGGAGGGGAGTCCGTTGTAGAACTTCTGGAAATAATAGCCGAAGTGCTCTGCATCGGCATTGGTACCTGGCAGCACTATGATAGCCTCTCTGAAGTTAAGCGGAGGGCGAGTTGCCGATTCATCATCCCCGTATCGGTAATCTTCCGATATGTCCCTCGGGAATTGTTGGGCAAATAAATCAAACTGGAGGGTCTTGTGCATGTGTGCGTTCAGCCATAGATTGATAAACCACCAGGGGCCTCCGAGATTGCCGATGGGCTCTCCTAGCAGTAGCTTGTTGGATACTTGATGCAGCAATCGGTAAACTGATCCAAGAAGATATCTGCCTAAAGGGAGACTCATTCCATCGACAAGCAGTTCAGCAGCTGGGAGGTGCATGGTGGTCGGGCCGATGGTTTTGCCGCAGAAGACAAACTTTTCCAACCACATGTTTAAGAAGATGGCGTGCTCCCGTTGGGTTACCGATCCGGTTTTCTGGTGTTCTTGAATATAACCTGTCTAGCCGCCGATGCTCCGGGTGCTCACCTTGTACTCAGATTTTCTGTTGAAGAGGCTAAGCGTGTCGGCAGAGGTGATATCCAGGTCGGTCAGCATGTAGACATCGGCAAGGGTTGGGGTAGCTGGTCCATGCCTAAAGAGGAAAGCGTTCATGCTATCGGACCAGAAGTATGAAGCTGCCATCATCAAGTTTTCGTTCTTCTCTGCATCGGCAATTGAGAGCCTAATACACTGATCCAAGTTACGCTCCTGCCAGTACACTTGCTGTGATCTGACCACTCTCAAGTACCAGTTCTTCCATCCTTTAGTGTGCTTGGGCCATGAGCGGAATGTGTCCTTCCACAGTCCTAGGTCAAAACGTTCGGATCTGAATGGGATCCGGTTGGTTTCTGCATTGATGATGAATGTGGGGTCTGGATTGCCCATGGGGCCTAAGCAGCTCAGATTGGAGTCAGCGAGTGGGATGACTACCTTGTTGTATAGCTCCTAGGGTTCGAAGAAGAAGGGACGAATCAGAGAAAGAATGGGGATAAATCCAAGTTTTTTGCGAGGAAAAGAACCATGCAGAGAGGTTGGATTGAGTGGGGAATGAATCTTACCTTCGGGATGTCAACTTGGATCGCCATTGGAGTCGAAGGGATGCTTGCTTCGTCCTTGGATTGCGAAGGAGTACTGTTGCTCGAGTTCGTGTTCTTCAGAGCGGCTAGAGGTTGAAGACGAAGGCAGGAAGGTGAAAGTGAAAGTGGGCTCGGGTAAAAAGGCAGTGTAGATCTCGGTAACTTTTATAATCCTATTCAGGGGCATTTTGGGGTTCCGTTTCACACTATGCAGGAATGTGGAGAGGCCCGCGGTAGATACGCGCGGTGATCGAGGTGGTCTGCAACTGTTTGTGCTGCAATCGAGGGATTTTATTATTAAATTGCAGTTCCACACGCGGGGATCGAGGAAACCATACATCTATCTCGGGGGTAACGGCTACAGTAACAGCTACAGCAACGGCTATAGTGGAGAGAATTTCGGCACGTAAAGTATTATACGCTCCGAAATTGGGGGGCATGTGTTGACACCATTTTTGAACACGTGTCAAATGGACTGAGGCTTGACTGGTCAGTAGCCGTTCTCCATCGGCATCGGGAAAGTTTTGAGCCGATATTGCCGATGGGAGAGTGCTGCGGAAAGACCAAGTGTGTTGCCGATGGAGGCTGGATGATCCTTACAAAAGTTAATTGGTGAAGTCTTGCTGAAGCCGATTGCCAATGAAGAGTCATTGCCGATTGCCGATGAGGAGTCATGGCCGATTGCCGATGAAGGATGGTTGCCGATTGCCGATGAAGGATGGTTGCCGATTGCCGATAGGGGATGATTGGTGGAGTTATCAGCACAAGGTCGCTAATCGGAAATGTTGCCGATTGCCGATCAAGAAAGTGTTGCCGATGCCGATGGGCGTAACTTAGCGCTTGGTGGCAGTAGAAGGTTACCGGTGGAAGGCGCGGATTAAAGGGATCTGCCGATGGAAAGTTTTCATCGAGGAGGAGAATAAGGAAACTGGTGTTTTGTACCAGTATTATTATAGTAGTTTGAGTCCGACTCTTGCATGAGTCGTTTATTTTCCTTTAAAATAGGTGTGTTTGTTTAGGAAATAAATATTGTTATCCGGCTCCTGCGCGAGTCAGTTTCCTTTAAAGTAGGAGTTTGTTTTAGGAAGGATACGTGTCGTGTCTTTGTACAACTCTCCATGCGGGAGTATAAATATGTGCCCGAGGGCCATGGAAAAAACCAATCCAATTCAAAAAACAAACCAATTTTATCTTATTCTTCTTTTATCGCAATTTACCTCTTTTTTGCATTAGTTATAGCTATCAACGAGTTCTTCAAGCTTTCGACGGGCTGCATCATCCTGATCTCCGTCAAATCCTTGCTAGTTCCACATGGGAGTACCTCTGAGCTTTGGCAATCCGGGCGCATCGCTGTTTGCCTCGTTCAGCTCTGCTCTAGTTATCCTTGATCAATCTGAGCCTTGACGTCCGGGCGCATCGCTGTCGTCTCGTTCAGTTTGTTCTAGTTATCATCCTTGTCGATTGATTGGTCAAATTGACTGGCACGCCTTCGGAATACCGAGCTTTGGGTAATAGCCCGAGGTGTTCACAGATCTGACGCTTTTTGTGTCAACAGTCAGATATTGAACATTTACAACTACAATGCATGTATAACTATGTAACACTTACAATGAAAATGTCATTATTATCTGTACGTCTAGTCTCTCGAGGTTCATCATCAACCAAATGTCTTCAAAGCTAATCATGCACAGATTATGATCACTTTGAAACACCTTATGTGGTATAGACACGTTGATGGCGTGAATGCCAGCAAAAGAGGCTCTCATGTACCAGTCATGCATCCTTTTCACATTGTTTGGGACCATTTGGAGTTTCTCCCAGCTTAGTAGAGGCTTTCCGACCACATAGTTTTTAGGCACAGACTTCTAGTCTTCCCAAGTTGGCACCTTGAATTTGCAGGGAATTACCTTAGGCATCGGCTGCGCTGACTTTGTGAGCTCAGACAACTCGAGGACTTGACTAGTGCGTTGTTCCCGAATTCCTCTCAAAAATCTGGCCGTGCCAGCTATTTTTTTCTTTGGCTCGTATTGGGAAATCAACTTGGGGATACAAAACTTATTCATTGGTGGCGCTGGTGGATCCGGTGTTTGTTTAGGATCTTTTGGTTGTGGGGAAGGTGTGGATTTTTGTTGTGGATGCAGCGGAGGTGATGTTTGTGGAGCAGATGACTATGGTGGAGGTGATGGCTGTGGTGTAGGTGATGGAGGTGGTGGAGGTGATGACTGTGGTGTAGTGACGGAGGTGGCGGAGGTGATGACTGTGGTGGATGTGACAGAGGTGGTTGTTGATGGTCATTGAGAGCTATTTTGTCACCATCAAAATACCGCCAACATCCTCATTTTCAAAGGAAAACAAGCCTAGCCTGAATATATTGTGCCAAATAACTAGTTCCACGTGTCCCTTGACTATTTGATGCAGGTAATGACAAATGGGGTATTTTCGGAGCCAGTGGGCCCACTTAGGGGGTCGGCCGACCAACCTATGGACCCACTTGACATCCTTAGCCTCCATGATCTATGTAACACCCTCAAGAATACTCCTTACCCTTGGATCCAAGTGTATTCACCTCTCAATGGTCCAGATTCACAGCACAAGGATCCTTGGGCCCACATCAAGAAGAGTAACGTGACAAATCAACTCAGAACCAACATCTAAGGCATATGACAGGTGGGACCAGTGTCCAGGAGGCAGAGGTGGGCCAGAGCCCACTATAGGGATTCGGCCGAACCAGTGGTGGGGCCCACTAGACCCCACTGAGCCCCTAAGTGTTGGGCCATGTTCTAGAAGACCCAGGAGGGCCCACAGGCCAGTAGGGGATTCGGCCGAATCACCCTATGGCGGTTTCACCCTTCCACCGCCTCACTCACTCCCCACATGATGGAAATCAACACCATCCATGCCTTGGTCGGTTTCTAAATCGGTTGGATCCAACAGTGCTTGATGAAGGTGACGCGGATTGCTGACGTGGCACCGGAGTAGCCCCTACTCAACCTCTAGCTATAAATAGGCCCCTAGAGCTCCCTTCTCATCCATGCCTCATTGAAGAAACTACTCTCTAGCCTCTTAGCGGAGCTCTTCAGTAGTGTTATGCTAATTGGAGGAGAGTGAGGAGCCTTCTAGAGAAAGCCCCAGATCTATCGGGAATCTTCTCCGGAGATCTTCCTTAGCGGATGCGAGTCTCTTGTAAGTTTAGCACTTGTAAGTGACTTCTTGTGAGTTCTTTATAGTATTCAGTGTTCTAAATCTAGTTTAGCTGTTATACAACTTTTCACGCTTGATCATCGCTTTGCTCTGAGTGAAGTACTTTAATCTTAGGCCAAGGTTATAGTAAGATTAGTGTAGACATGGTGTCTAAGCTTAATCTTACCTTTGTAAACCGCTTATCGCATGGATTGTTTGTGGATGCTAGTAGAAAGTGACAGCTTTATCTAGTTTTTGTATTCCACCACGTGTGTAAGATAAGTTCTTAAAAGGTAAGGCTTCAATACAACTTGACGGCGCGGTCCGGTTAGAGTTTTGCCCACTTTCTGATCTATCCCGTCGCCTCATGTAAGAGAAGGGCCGCTAATGCCAGTATAACCAGCTACTCCTTGTTAGACATATGTGCTATCTTGAACCTCTCAACCCAGTTATCATAATCTCCCTTGATCCATCATAGGACATATCTTTAAGCCTAGTTAGATCACTATCGTTCCTTGAGGAAAATACAATACCTAGAATACTCCCGGTGAAGTGCTACATCGGTATAATCTGTGCGCTTGCGGATTTATCCAATAGTCATAAGAAATACCAACAAGCATTTCTGGCGCCGTTGCCGGGGAACGGTAGCTTTTAACTAGTACCCTTTGGTCCTATTTTATCTTTTGTTTGAATTCATCTAACCACTCCACATACACATATGGATCAAACCCCACTTATCGAATATGGTGCTCCAATGGGCGCAAGCTTGGATCCACCTAAATCATCTCAAGCCGTTCTGACCGTTCGTTATGAACTTCGCCCGAGTATCATAGCGATGGTTCAGGAAAAACCATTTTCTGGGGACGAAGACGAGAATCCCTATACTCATATACGTGACTTTGAACAACTTTGTTCATGTATCCATATCCAAGGGATGAGGCCAGGTACCCTTAAGTGGAAGCTATTTCTGTTTTCTTTAACGGGAATAGCCAAACGATGGTACACTCGCTATGTAGATGACGCGAAAGGAGATTGGGAAAAATTGATGCCTAAATTCTATTTGGCATTCTTCCATATCCCTTGCGTCATTCTGCTTTGAAAAGAGATCATAACTTTATCGCAAAGAAAGAAAGAATCTCTGGGTGATGCATGGGCCCGTATGACAGATCTAGTATCTTCGGGCCTTGATCTTGCTATAACCGAGCCTACAATATTACAACATTTTTATGGCGGTCTTAGCAGAGATTCTGCACAACTTATCGACATATCTTCCGGGGGAGCCTTAGTGTGTTTACCCGTTAGTGCAGGGAAGAGTCTTCTCACAAAGATTCTTGTTAACACCCCCTATACTAACGTATATTATGAAGGACCCACGAAAGAACAAAAACCAGCCCCCAGAATAGAAACAACATTGATAGCCGAAACTCTTACCTCTACATCTCAAGATCCCGCTATCGAACCTGAACCACCAAGGGAAGAAGAAATTCACCCATTGGAATTCCCTCTTGATATCGAGGCTGATCTATTTTCCGATTTTGGAAATGCCTTGAATCAATCTGTGCAAAAGAAGTCTACTGCTCGAAGAGCTCCGAATTGCCACATTCATAGTCTCATAGAAGAAGCTTATTTCTAGGAGACGGTTCAAGAGCTAGCTTCCATCATGAGCAATGAATGGTTAGAAGAGGCCGAATCTTCATTCGAGCCAATTCGAATTCTTTCTTCCTTCACAACCATTCCTTGTCAAATCAATAGAGCTAAGTTAGACTCTCTTTATGATCTAGCCATAGGAGTAAGCATTATGTCTAAGTCATTAGCTAATGCCCTCCTAGGCAATGTAAAACTGACTCCAACCAACAAGTGTAGGGTTATGAGGTTGCTACGCTAGCCAGAAAACAAAATTTTTCTACCCCATAAACCAAGAACTAGTGCTAGTTATAGATCACGGGGTTACCACTAGACGCGCAGGTGCAGCGGAAGCGACTTGATGTAGTCGTCCACGTCGCAGCAGTGCCGTGCAGTTGCGAGGTCGTCCGTCTCAACGTCTCCTTCTCGCGGTTCGTCCTTGTGCTCCAGATGCAACACCTCCGAGGAATCTCACACGTGCAGGGAAGAAGCGTCACGCCTCTGGACTGATAGGTCCGCGAGGAGTACTAGGCGCGAGCGTGGGGAGGGCGATGGCGGCTGCCAAAGAACGTGAGTATCTCGCCCCGCGCCCACCCCTTGCTTATATAGGCGTCCTAATGAGCTCCCACGCTGGAGGCCCATTAGCAACCCTAAACCTAGTCTAATTCGGGTCCAACCCGAATTAGGCTTCCAGCCCCTTAAGCGTGCGACCCTATGGTCTCACGCACACATAGACATGGCCCAAGTACTCTTACTCGACCAATAGTTGATAGCGGCCTCTAGCAAGCCGTGTCAACTCCTATGCATACGCTATGATCATATCAGACGAACCACCACAATACAATATACATGTTATTCCTTTGCCTCATGATATTTGGTTCAACTCGTGGGTTAACACTTAACCCAAGCACGGCCATGCATTTCATGATCTAATCATTTAAGTGATCCAGTGATATCTCTCTCATATGGAGAGTGGCAAATTCCATCTTTATTGACTATGTCTCACAGCATGTTTCCTGACAAATCCGAAAGCTACCTTTATAACTACCCAGTCACGGAGTAGCGTTTGGTAGTCCTAGGGTAGGTCGTTTCACATCTTGAGTACATACGACAATCTCAGGTCTAAGGACATAATGTACACGATGTGTATAGAGACAATCTCATGTCGGGTCTGTCCAGCACAATGTCCTACATGTGCCCACATTATTAGTTTGACATCTCATGTCCATGACTTGTGAAACATAGTCATCAACTAATAGTATGCTGATCTAATATTTATGTGCATTCTTGCACGAACTCCGATCAGGGACAACTTTTATAATAACCATACAAGTAAAAGAGTTTCACAAGCAATTCACATAATTGCTAATTGATACAAGTTGTCTTTAATGGATATTCATAACATGTCATGGATACAAGGAATACATCATCTCTATGATTACCTCTAGGGCATATTCCCAACAACAAGTTCTTGAAGCTTTCTTTAGAACAATTAATTGAGAGTCAGGGGATTGCACACACCATTCCCACGCTAATTAACAAAGTCAACATCCTCTTGAATTTCTTCATATTCGACACAGAGGAATTCGACTTGTTGATTGGACATCCACTCATGAGATTTCTTGATGGATCTCTTGATGGAAGTCTTAAGGGTCATCTTGGGAGTAGAATCAAGCTCTCAATTCCGCTCACAAATTCCATGAACATCATGACGGAATCACTCCCAGAATCTGACCCCTTAGAGGAAGTGATGGTTGCATCTCTTCTAGAATCATCTCATCCTGATCTAGAAGAAGAAATCGAAGATTTCATCTAGGAAGAAGACGAACTAGAAGAACCCATAGATCTGGAGAAATCCGAGCCCCCATCTAAGCCTTCTATAGAACTTAAACCCCTTCTAGCTGGTTTAAAGTATGTCTTTCCAAATGACGATCGTGAGGCCCCTATGATCATCAGTGACAAACTCTCTCCTGAAGAGACTTTCCAACTCCTCACCATCTTAGAAAAGCATCAGTCAGTCTTAGGCTATTCTCTTCAAGATCTTAAGGGCATTAGTCCCGCTCTTTGCACACATCGCATCCCCATAGAACCTAAGGTTCTTCCTTCTAGAGAACCTCAGCGTAGATTGAACAATGCAATGAGAGAAGTAGTAAAGAAAGAGGTTTTAAAACTCTTGCACGCGGGGATAATCTACCCTGTTCCACACAGTGAGTGGGTTAGCCCCGTGCAAGTAGTGCCTAAGAAGGGAGGTATGACGGTCGTTCGAAATGATAAGAACGAGTTGATTCCTCAACGGACCGTCACGAGTTGGAGAATGTGTATAGATTACCGGAGCCTTAATAAGGCTACAAAGAAAGATCACTTCTCGTTACCCTTCATCGATGAGATGTTGGAACGGCATGCAAAGCACTCTTTCTTTTGTTTCCTTGATGGTTATTCGGGATATCATCAAATACCGATCCATCCCGATGATCAAAGTAAGACTACTTTCACATGCCCTTATGGAACATATGCATATAGGCGAATGTCTTTTGGCCTATGCAATGCTCCCGCTTCTTTCCAAAGGTGCATGATGCCCATTTTCTCCGATATGATCGAAGAAATCATGGAAGTTTTCATGGACGACTTCTCCGTCTATGGAAAGACTTTTGATGATTGCCTAGAGAATCTGGACAGAGTCTTACAGAGATATGAAGAAAAGCACTTAGTCCTGAACTGGGAGAAATGCCACTTCATGGTTCGCGAAGGCATAGTGCTAGGACACAGAGTGCCCGAACGTGGGATAGAAGTGGATAGCGCTAAGACTGAATTCATAGAACAGCTTCCACCTCACACGAATATCAAGGGAATTCGTAGCTTCCTTGGCCACATAGTTTTTTATAGATGGTTTATTCAAGATTTCTCTCAAATTGCCCGTCCGTTAACAAGCCTGTTAGCCAAAGATGCGCCCTTTGACTTTAATGATGAGTGCTTAGATTCTTTCTATATTCTCAAGAAAGCACTCATCTCAGCTCCAATCATCCAACCCCTAATTGGAAGCTCCCCTTTGAAATAATGTGTGATGCTAGTGATTATGCAGTTGGTGCGGTGTTAGGACAAACCAAAGATAAGAAGCATCATGCTATTTCGTATGCTAGCAAAACCTTGACAGGGCCACAGCTAAACTATGCAACCACTGAAAAAGAGCTGTTGGCCGTGGTGTTTGCTATAGACAAGTTTAGATCTTACTTAGTAGGAGCAAAAGTCATTGTTTATACTGATCATGCTGCTCTTAAGTACTTACTCACTAAGAAAGATGTTAAACCACATTTAATAAGATGGATCTTGCTACTCCAAGAATTTGATCTTGAAATAAAATATAAAAAGGGAGTAGAAAATTTTGTTGCCGATCATTTGTCTAGAATGCAATTCAAAGAAGCATAGAATTTGCCCATCAACGATTTCCTCAGAGATGACACACTCCTCAAGGTGACAGACTCCAACCCCTGGTATGCAAATATAGTCAACTTTATGGTTGCAGGCCATGTACCACCAGGGGCATATATGAAGAAACTAGTCCAAGAGAGTCGAGTGCATCTCTAGGATGAGCCATACCTCTATAGAGTATGCAATGATGGATTGCTGAGAAGATGCATACCTATAGAGGAGGCAATCAAGATTATGGAAAGATGCCATGAAGCAGAGTACGGAGGTCACTATGGAGCGTTCAGAACTCATGCCAAGATTTGGCAGAGTGGGTTTTTCTGGCCAACCATGTACAAGGATACTCATGACTATGTCAGAAAATGTGCAAGGTGCCAGAAGCACGGGAACATCAACGCTCGAGATGCCATGCTACTCACCAACAACTTACAAGTCGAGCTCTTTGATGTATGGGGCATCGACTACATGGGGCCCTTTCCTCCATCAAAAGGATATGGATATATCTTAGTAGCGGTGGACTACGTGTCCAAATGGGTAGAAGCATTACCCTGCCGAAAAGCTGATGCAGCCAACTCAAAGAGAATGTTCCATGAAGTGATATTCCCCAGATTTGGAACCCCAAAGTTAGTTATAAGTGATGGGGCATCTCACTTCATTGACAAAGGCTTCCGTCAGTTCCTCACCAATCAAGGAATCCGACATAATGTTGCAACTCCATACCATCCGCAAACAAGTGGTCAGGCAGAAACATCCAACAAACAAATCAAGAACATTCTGCAAAAGAATGTTGAAGAGATGGGTACGACTTGGAATCACAAGCTACCAGAGGCATTATGGGCATATCGGACCGCATACAAGACTCCCATTGGTATGACACCATACCAACTTGTATACGGAAATACATGCCATTTGCCTGTGGAATTGGAATTCAATGGACATTGGGCAATCAAGAAATGGAACATGGATCTCCCAGCTGCTGGAAAATTCAGAAAAATGCAAATCTCTAAATTAGAAGAATGGAGAGAGAAAGCATACCATAATGCTAGGATATACAAGGAGAGAACCAAGAAATGGCATGACAAGAGGATCAAGGTCAAGGAATTTAACCCAGGAGATAAAGTTTTGCTATTTAACTCAAGATTCAAGCTCTTCGGTCACAGAAAACTAAAAAGCAAATGGGAAGGGCCATACCTCGTCGTCAACGCCGCGACTCATGGAGCAATCACACTCTAGGACGACGACGGCAAAATATTCAAGGTAAATGGCCAACGTCTTAAAGTTTTTTATGCGCATGAAATTCCTGAAAAAGAAATTGATATGATAGATTTTGTTCTTAATTCAAATTAGAACAAAAATCTACATGTTTTAACTTTTTTGTTCAAATTTCGAAAAAGACCTTAGAAATAGCCTAGACTTCACCTTCACTCCTCTCTCGTGAAAGATCGGCCCATTCGGCCGAATCTAAGTTTGGGCCAAACAGCCCGAAACCTCACGAGCCGACTCACCTAACCCGATCAAGTTCGAAACCTGGCGCCTTCGTTCAAAAACTTTCGAAAGGCATTCGGCCGAACGTAGTTCAAACTCGTTCAAACGCCCAGTCACGCAGGAGCGTCGGGCCAATGTTCTCCTTCTGTTTTCATCGCGATCCGAGCGAAAACAAAGGCCCTGAACGTGTTTTTCTTCTTCTTAACCCCCTCTCTTTCTCCTTCCTCCTTCCACCTTGCTTTCTTTCACAACCACCAGCACCATTTGCAATCTTTCACACCTCCTTGACCACCACCATGGCTCCACCACGCAACAATGGCAAGGAACCGCTCGTTCCGTTCTTCGAAATCTCGTCCAAGACCAATGAAGACAACAACGTCGATACCATGGCCGTCGAGGTGCTCGACGTCACTCCTCTTGCCATGGCACCACCGCCGGCGCAGCTGAACTCCCCTAAAGGGGGTCGGCCGACCGGGCAGTGGAGCTCGGAGAGGATGTGGAGCATCGCTCGTTCGATGTCTCTGCGTCGCAACCTCAACAAACCCGCTGCGCGACCGGTGACGCCCAAAAGGCCAACAACCGGTCAAATTGGGTTGAAGACACCCATTTCCCCCACCGATGGCGACACAAGTACGGGTTACACCCACTCGTACTCGCCATCAACACCGCCAGGGATGCGGATCCAGCCAGCTCAAGGAGGACCAGGGAGAGGCAAGGTGTTCATCCCTCCTCTCACCTCCGAGGAGAGGAGGGGGTGCATAGATCGCTCGAAACGGAGGAGTCTCGCAAGTCTGTCCGATGGACTAGCAAGACACCATCCATCTCCGGCCCTCCAGGACAGTTCGAGGACGAAGATGAAGAGAGTGATATAAAGAAATTGCTTCGCGTAGTGGCTAGGCTTAGAGAAAATAATACTAAGTTAGCAGAGCGTGCAGCAGAGGAGAGGATGGCACACCTTGATCTTGAGGATAATTTCAAGGCTCTTCGCATTAGCACCAATGCAAAGATCAAGCGTCTTGCCCAAGCCATCGAGAGAGAGGATCTCTTTGAACATCCATCTCCATAGATCACTAGTCCAAAAATAAGATAGACACTTAGGTTTATTTTCCAATTTAGTTTGTTCATTTCCCTTCTCATCAATGTAATGTATGCCTACAAAAATTTGAATTGAATGAAAAATGTTTGGTTCTGCTGGTATTTTGCCCAGCAGAACCTCTGCATTTAATGTCTGCTCTGTCACTGAATTCAGCATGCTCCGAAACAAGTACGGGGGAGGTCGGTCGACACTCCAACTTGTCAAAACACAAAAAGGATCATTGAATCATGCTGAACACATCCATGACACGTACCAGAAAACATTTGGGCCGAAACGGCCATCTTTTTTATTCGGGCGAATCACATTGGAGTTCAAAATTCAGAAACTTTAGAGTACATCAACATTCAGAGGTAAGGAATTCAAATGCAGAGATCGAAGTGGCCAAACGGCTCCGAAGACGTTCGACCAAACGTACTTCTAGGGCCTGGACCCACCAGCCAGCACCCTTTCAAATTCAAACTTCAAATCTGACTAATTTGCCACGTCTCTCTCCTTTTCTCTATACTTTTTCATTCGTTTATTCACTTTCCCTTCAGAAATGAAAATAAAATAAAAATAATTTCTTCATGAGACTTATCACTTAGTTTAAATTCCTTTTTATATTGAATAAAACAAGAAGATCGCATCCAAAATTTAAAATTTTGAAAAGTGACATGATCTATGATATTTAATGGGAAAAGCATCATAAAGATAAATTCTTGCTTTTTGCTTATGCTAGTGGGAAAATACTTTGATAGGAAAATCATATGGACTAAGTTGTTGATTAATGTGATATAGTCTCGGCTCATGATTCATACCCTTTCTATTTTAAGTTCTTGGAGATTAATTTTTGAAAATATCATAAAACCATGTTGTCACTACTCCTCTATAGTGAGAAAAATCCTACCAAAGCCATAAATATTTTATGCATGTTCAAAACTTTCCTCAAAATGTTTCTTGTATTTACTTTGAGTTTGGTCAAACCTTGTGACCCTTGTTGAGAATTATGTCATAGTTCAAAGATCAAGATCACATGCACGCCACATATTTTCAGCTACTTCTACACTGGAAGTACGCAAAAACATGTCTGTCTATTTACATGATCCATGATCATCCAATAAATACTCTTGAAATAATTGTTATGATCTCTCCCTATATTCTTCCAAAAAGAAATATGGCTATCATAAATAATCATGAGCAAAGCTCTTCAATTCCAAAAAAAACTCTTATCATGATAGCCATGTCTCAAGTAATCCTACAGTTAGAGAGATCATATACATAGCTAAGGAGTAGAGGTTAGACCAATACCTTTGTTCACACACATGCACATCTTGATCTAGGATTATGACATTCTTCTCCTTGGATTCTTGTTTTGACTTTACAATATAAGTGATGCAAGTTTGGTACATTGATCATCCCTACCTAAGCTCCACATAAGCCTTTAGAAGTAGGAAGATACAAAGAAGGCAAACTCTTTATGCCTTGGTGAGGAATCATACACCTTGAGTGACTTAGAGTGCTATAAGAGGAGTAAGATGACTTATGAGATTTCTTTTGAAAAATTTATCAAAAACTCCAAGTACTAAAATATGATTTGGGAAGATGACTTTGCCTCGAAGATCTATTCCATTTCTCAACTTCTCAAGGATATATGTTAGCCAATACCACATATCCCATTGGTATAACAGAAGGTCTTGAGTGAATCTTTATGCTTGCTTTATACTTTGAATAGCATGGTCTTGTTATCTTTTAACCTTTACTCGAGGACTAGCAAAGAGGTAAGTATGGGGGATCTTGTTGACGGTAATTAAGAGCTATTTTGTGACCATCAAAATACCGCCAACATCCTCATTTTCAAAGGAAAACAAGCATAGCCTAAACATATTGTGCCAAATAACTAGTTCCACATGTCCCTTGACTATTTGATGCACGTAATGACAAATGGGGTCTTTTGGGAGCCAGTGGGCCCACTTAAGGGGTCGGCCGACCACCCTATGGACCCACCTGACATCCTTAGCCCCCATGATCCATGGAACACCCTCAAGAATACTCCTTACCCTTGGATCCAAGTGTATTCACCTCTCAATGGTCCAGATTCACAGCATAAGGATCCATGGGCCCAAATCAAGAAGAGTAACGTGACAAATCAACTCAGAACCAACATCTAAGGCATATGACAGGTGGGACCAGTGTCCAGGAGGCAGAGGTGGGCCAGAGCCCACTATAGGGATTCGGCCGAACCAGTGGTGGGGCTCACCACTCCCCCACTTTGCCCCTGAGTGTTGGGCCCTCTTCTAGAAGACCCAGGAGGGCCCACAGGCCAGTAGGGGATTCTGCTGAATCACCCTATGGCAGTTTCACCCCTCCACCGCCTCACTCACTCCCCACATGATGGAAATCAACAGCATCCATGCCTTGGTCGGTTTCTAAGTCGGTTGGATCCAACAGTGCTTGATGAAGGTGACTCGGATTGCTGACGTGGCACCGGAGTAGCCCCTACTCCACCTCTAGCTATAGATAGGCCCCTAGAGCTCCCTTCTCATCCATGCCTCATTGGAGAAACTACTCTCTAGCCTCTTAGCGGAGCTCTTCAGTAGTGTTATGCTAATTGGAGGAGAGTGAGGAGCCTTCTAGAGAAAGCCCCAGATCTGTCGGGAATCTTCTCCGGAGATCTTCCTTAGCGGATGCGAGTCTCTTGTAAGTTTAGCACTTGTAAGTGACTTCTTGTGAGTTCTTTATAGTATTCAGTGTTCTAAATCTGGTTTAGCTGTTATACAACTTTTCACGCTTGATCATCGCTTTGCTCTGAGTGAAGTACTTTAATCTTAGGCCAAGGTTAAAGTAGTAAGATTACTGTAGACGTGGTGTCTAAGCTTAATCTTAACTTTGTAAACCGCTTATCGCATGGATTGTTTGTGCATGCTAGTAGAAAGTGACAACTCTATCTAGTCTTTGTATTCCACCACGTGTATAAGATAAATTCTTAAAAGGTAAGGCTTCAATACAACTTGACGGCGCAGTCCAGTTAGAGTTTTGCCCTCTTTCTGATCTATCCGGTCGCCTCTTGCAAGAGAAGGGACGCTAAGGCCAGTATAACCAGCTACTCCTTGTTAGACATATGTGCTATCTTGAACCTATCAACCCAGTTATCATAATCTCCCTTGATCCATCATAGGACATATCTTTAATCCTAGTTAGATCACTATCGTTCCATGAGGAAAATACGATACCTAGAATACTCCCGGTGAAGTTCTACATCGGTATAATCTGTGCGCTTGCGGATTTATCCAATAGTCATAAGAAATACCAACAGTGGTGGAGATGATGGATGTGGCAGAGGTGACCGAAGTGGGCTCCAATGAGACTGGATTGGTGATGGTGGTGGGTTTGGAAGAGGATCAGTCGGTCTTGATGAATCCTCAACTGCTATATCTTGCGAGGACGGTGGCGGCTCCCTCAGCTGGACGTCCCGTCGAGGCCAAAGAATGAAACTTTTTATGGCCTGTCCGAGTTTCTCAATGTCCTCGAGACCGGGGATGTCTAAAATCTTGTTCTCATATCCTTGGACGATGGTCGATACTTCTACTCTGCAGTAGTCTTCAGGAATGTCAGCGTCGTGGTACTTGTGTCCTGGGATCGCTTTGCCCATGGCTACTTCCCTTATACGGTGATTGTTAATTCCATATCTTATGACTAGGGAGCAAGCCACTGGAGTAACAATGTCGTCAACCAGATATGTAACCTTATTCCCAGTAGATGCTACACTGCTTGGTACCTCAGCAACGGTCTTCTGGGACACCACTGGGACTAGCTGCATCTGGGGTGCCTGAGTGCTTATTATTTGTTGACTTGACACGACCGCACTCGCCAGTTTCTGCATTAACTCAGGAGGAGGATTGTCTACCAATTTCTCCATAAACTCTATGAACTCTTTCTTAGCCTCCTCCTTCCAATAGCTAGCCATTTCTTCCTTATATCGATCACGTTTCCTA
Source organism: Microstegium vimineum (assembly GCA_022036555.1). Lineage (NCBI taxonomy): Eukaryota > Viridiplantae > Streptophyta > Magnoliopsida > Poales > Poaceae > Microstegium > Microstegium vimineum. The sequence goes on from CM039133.1 coordinate 43,180,011, forward strand.
TACTCGCCTTCCCAGTGAGGGCTGAATCCCTCCTTCCATCCTTCCTTGGATGACATGCCTCGAACACGGTCAGGATGCTCAGGGTTACCCGGGCCCTCGCTAAGGATGTCTCTCTCTCTTCGTGGCTTGAATTTACCTTCTTGTTGCTTGGCTGCCACCGCAAAGATGTTCTTTTCTACTTGTTCAACCTCAGGATCATCAAAGGACAAACCGCTCTCGGTTTCCTTTGGTTTTCTAGCCCGAATCCAATTCGCGGACATTTCACCAACTTGTTCAGACAACGCCGGTAACCCTTTCTCCTTCTTAGCAGCCTCTTCTTGTTGCCATTTGGGAGCCTGACGCTGATAACCACCTGAGCCTAGACGGTGGTGGTACTTATTCTTCTTTGTGAGAGCGGAGTTGGATTCGCTCAGAGCTATGAATTCTGCCTCTTTCCTCTGCTCTAGAAAGACCGCCCACTGACCTTTAGTAATCTTGTACGTTGTTGTAGGGTCCAAGCCTTTCTTTGCAAACTTGGTATTCAAGTCGGACCTCTAGTTTCAGAAACTGATCGCAGCTTGCTTCAAGGTATAGTCCTTTATCAGTGCCTCTGGATGGCTCGAGGAAACTGGAACCTCGTCTTTATTTTTTCCCAAATTCTTGTCTTGTCACCCTACGACACAATGGCCCAGGTCTTGTTAGTGACATCAAGAAGGTCCCTAACACAAAAGCCAATTGCGTTCCGATACTTGGATACGGCCTCCAAAGGAGTTGTGGGTTGTCTGGTTGAGCTGACTTCTAAGATGGCATATACGTCGTATGGAAACTTGTTCAATCCTCTCTCACCTCATTTGTCACCGCTCCGCTTCCTTTTCCTTGATGGCTCATTGCTCGTCGTCACGGTCGGTTCGGGTGCGTCTTCGGCACGTTGTGACATCAACTATTCCATCTGAGCCAATGCCCTCTAAATATAAACATTGTGAGTTTAATGGTGATGTTTTTAATAGACATGCAATTAAATAAAAACATGAAATCATATAATTATCTCATCGGCTTCTGCATCATAATCAGGGTCATGGCGTAATTCACGTTCAAATTGTTCTCGAGCCTTCCTCACATCGACCCGCTCGAAGTCGTCGCTAGGGCTCCAAGTGTTCTCCGGAGTTGATTGGTTCCCTTCTTCTTCCTCCATGGGGTCGGACGACCCCAGACCTTGCCCCATTTGGTGGGTATCTTGTACTTGCTCCGTGGGGTCGGTCGACCCCACGCCTTGCCCCGTTTGGTGGGCATCTTGTACTTGCTCCGTGGGGTCGGACCCTGGGGCCTGTTCCGTGTGAACAGACCCTTGTTCTTGGTCCTTGTTGCTTGGAAATATCATCGTGGAAATCTAATAAAGGATAAGCATGAATTTACTAATATCTAAGTATTTAAATAAGCATTGCTTTGGAAAAGCTTATAATACTTGGGGTATTTAACTATAAGTATTTAAATAAGCATATACTTATATCTAAGCATTTACTTATATAAGCATGAATTTACTTATATATAAGCATTTAAATACTTATTGGAAGCATATATATAATCATTTAAATACTTATTGGAAGCATATATATATATATATATTGGAAGCATATATATAATCATTTAACATATAATTACAAGCAATAAAATGAAAACCCTCCTTTCCACAGGCCCAGTTCCCCCTCCTCCATTTGGCCCGAAGGCCTCCTCCTCTCTCCTTCCTCAACTCGGCCCAGCACCCGTGCTCCGCTCTCTCCCCGCTTGGGCCTCGGCCCAGCCACGCTCGGCCCGCCCGCTCGCCTCCCCGCACCACTGCCAGGCCGGGCCCGCGTGGTAGACCACCGACCAACCGGCCCCGCCTGTCACCCGCCCCATCCCCTACCTCCAGCCTTCACCTTCCTTTAACCGCCGCTGCCGCCATGAGTGCCACCCATCCGCCAGTCGCACCCGCCCCGAGCCCTATAAAGGTCTCCCTAGCTAGGCCTCCCTTTCCCTCCCTTGTCACCTCGCCGAAGCTCCGCAGCCGCTGGCCTCCTCCGCCACGCCCCCCCCCCCCCGCAACCGCCGCCGCCCTCCTCCCGCGCCACCGCCACGGCCCCCGTCACCGCCACGCCCCCGCCGCAACTGCCTGCTGTCGGCTTCCTCCCTCCCCCGCGCCACCACGCACCCGCCGCCGGCCTCCTCCCGCGCCACCGCCACAGCCCCCATCACCGCCACGCCCCCGCCACAACTGCTAGCCGCCGCCATGCCGCCACAGAGAGGGAGCGACTGAGGACTTACCCCGGCGACGCGAAGAAGACTCCGGCGCGACGAAGATGGCCGGTGGGCGGCGGGAAGGCAGTTGCGGCGCCGCAGTGGGAAAATTTGGCAGCCTGACGGCGTATTTCGAAATGAAATGGCGCCGGGACTTAGAAATTTTTGGGTTTGAGTGTGCGAGATCTTATATAGGATGCCGATTTCTACTGGCGGTTGGCATTGCCAACCGCCTGTACAAATGATTTCTATTACTGATACTCTTTCTACAGGCGGTTGGTATTAGAAATGAATTTTGCATAAATAATTCAAAAAAAGTTTAAAAATCATATCTTGAGATCTATTTATCCAAAAATTGTGAATTAAAATTTGTAATGTTTCTTTTGAGAAGATATACATGTTAAAAATATTAAATGACATGTTTGAGATACTTTTGTATGTATCTATATTTATAATGACTCATACATAAGCTTCAAAAAATCATATCTTGAGAAATAATGTTCCTAAAATTGTGAATTAAATTTATACATGTTTTAAATATGGAATGACATGTTTGAAATACTTTTATATGTATCTATATTTATAATGACCCTAATTCCTCGATTAATACATAGGGTTCATCATCTCGGGATTATAGAAATAGAGTGCCATTATGTGAAATAAGCATAGGGTCTCACACGTAGAAACAAAAAATAGGGTCTCCACATGTACAAACATAAATGGATTACATGGCAAATAACAAAAATAATCTAGGCAGCTAAACTGTTCTTCCTTGTCCATCGTGGTGCACCCAAGGTAGCGATTTTCTGTGGGATGCTTCGCTCAACACTCCTTATTTTTATTGGATGGTCATCTACAAAGAGACACATGTTGCTGAACTCATTAAATTCATCCAGGTCAGATACACCATCAATCCATATAGCTTGTTGCTTTCCAGGAATAACTACATGCTTCGGCTTGTCTGTACTTTTCTTCTCATTAGGACAAAGGATGTGTTCAACATAAAAGACCTATGCAGCATAGTTAGCCATTATCCACGGATCATCTTTGTAGCCTACCTTACTTAGATCAAGAACTCTAGCCCCATAGTTGTCCACTGTGACATGTTTATCTTTAACCCATTGACATCGAAACATAGGGACCTGAAATGTAGCATAGTCTAGCTCCCATATGGCATCAACGAAGCCAAAGAACATATTTTCATCCCCAGTTTTAGAGTCTAAGGCATCACATCGAACTCCACTGTTTTGTGCAATGCTCTTTTGGTCCTTGGACTTGGTACAGAATGTGAAGCCACTAATGTCATAGCTTTGCCATGTTGTGACCTGACGTGATGGTCCAGAAGTCAACGCCTTGATGGTGTGTTCCTCAATTGTTTCCCCCTCTGGAATGTAAAGCTCCTTTAGCCATGAGGTGAACTTATTCTTGTGTTCCTTCATTAACCACTCATCTGTGTGCCCATGATTTTCTTTGCGAAGCTCATCAATATGTTGCTCGATGAAAGGCTCCATTATTGAGAGTTGATGAAGGATGTTGTGATGTGCCTCGAGGACTGAATTGTAATCTTGCAGGACTAATGATTTCTTTCCCATCCTCCCTCTTCCATTCAGCCTACCATCATGTCTTGACAGAGGCAAACCTATTGCATCCTGGTCTTTTAGGACGCGGTTGCAGAATGGACCACCAGACTCAATTGCCTCTTCAGTTAAGTACCCCTCTACCATGGACGCCTCAGGGCGAGCACGAGTTGATACGTAGGCATTAAGTGTTGACATGAAACGCTCATACGTCCACATCTCATGCAAATACATGGGACCCAGTGCCTCTATCTATGGAACCAAGTGCACCACAAGGTGAACCATAATATCGAAGAATGCTGTAGGAAAACACATCTCGAACTGTGACACTGTCTCCGCTGGAAATTCCTTAAGAGATGTCAACTCATCACGGTCGATCACGTTCTGTGAGATCCTATTGAAGAAGTAGCACAACCGTGTGACTGCAACCTTTATCCAGACTGAATTTATAGCTCTGATGGCAATAGGGAGGAAAGTAGTCAGCATGGTATGACAATCATGTGAGTTGTAATTGGTGAGTGTAAGGTCTTTCATTGACACAATACTTCATATGTTAGAGCAGAATCCAGATGGTACCTTCAGATTCTTCAACCATACATACATCGAATGTTTCTCATCATTGTTGTGGTTGTAGCTTGCTACCGGGAGATGGTACTTCCCATTTTCTTGAAGAACAGGGTGGAGTTCTTTTTTTATGTCTAACTATACCATGTTTAGACGTGACTTTAGTCCTTCCTTTGTCTTGCCCTTTATGTCTAGCAAGGTTCCAATTAGGCTTTCAAACACGTTCTTCTGAACGTGCATACCATCGATCGCATGGCGTACGTCTAACTCAGGTCAGTATGACAAATACTCGAAGAAAATAGATTTCTTCTTGAACGTAGCCCCTGGAGTTGGCTTGATATTCTTTCTTGGTTTTCCGTCTGCTGTCTTCTTCCCGAAAACAAATTTAAGGTTCCTGACTAGGTTGAAAACTCTTTTGCCTTTACTGTTGTCTAGTGGGGCAGTAGACTGGAGTTCAATGTTATTGTCGAAGTGCTTATCCATCTTCTTCTGGCGGTACCTGTGTCCTTTCGATAAGAGGCGTCTGTGTCTCATGTATACTATCTTCTTAGATGCAGTAAGGGACACGTGAGCGGTTTCATCTATGCATACCACACAACCAACCTTTCCCTTGAACTGCCCTGATAATGTGAAGAGAGCAGGGTAATTTTTGATGGTAACAAAGATAATTGCTCTCAACGTGAATGATTCTTGGCGGTACTCGTCCCACATTTTAACACTTGTTTCCCACAATATCTTCATGTCTTCCATTAAGGGCTCTAAGAAAACATCCATGTCAACTCCAGACTGTGTAGGTCCAGAGATAAGGATGGTTAGCATGAGATACTTTCACTTCTGCATCAACCATGGCAGAAGGTTGTAGATGGTGAGGATCACCGGCCATATGCTGTGCGTGCTACTCCTCTCAGCAAATGGATTTATTCCGTCAGTACTCAGTGCAAACCTAACATTTCTTTGTTCCTTTGCAAAATCTTCATGGTTGTTATTGAAATCTATCCATTGCTTGCCATCGGCTGGGTGCCGAACCTTCCCATCGTCTTTGATGTGCTCATTAGAAGCATGTCAGCTCATAAGTTTGGAATCCTCTGGGTTAGCAAACAAACACCTCAGTTGATCAACCACAGGCAGGTACCATATCACCAAAGCAGGAATCTTTTTCAGCGCATAATAGTCTACTTCTTTTTCTTTGATCGTGGGTTTTGAACTCTGTTGGGTCTTCTTTCGCTTCTTTCCATTACACACCACCGAGGCAGCACAGTGTTCCTCTTTGTAGTCTTTATTCGTTTTATACCTACTTGCATTACACTTTGGACAGCTCTCCATGTCCTTATATTCATCACCTCGATATAGGATACAGTGATTTCTACAAGTATGGATCTTCTGAACACCCATCGTGAGTGGACTGATTAGCTTCTTTGCATAGTACGTGTTAGCAGGCACTTTGTTTTCCTTAGAAAGCATGTCTGTGATAATAGTCAAGAATGCATCAAAGCCAGCATGCTTCTTAGCGGCATCAATAAACTTATGAACCTCTAGTATGTATGATTCATCTAGCCTTGACAAATTATACATCCAAAATGACCTCTCCATCGATAATATCTGACTTTCAAAAGGGAGGAACGACAAATATTATGTAACCATCTTAATCAACCTGACTTGAAGAAAATAAAGAAAATAAATGAAGATCAAAACCTCCCCCTTAGAGTTTATTAGCCACTAAGTGTCATTGATGAACATTAACACAACATTGATCAATGAAAACAAGTAAATATATCTAGCATAAACTAAATTAAAAAGCAAAAATGAAATGGAGCAAAAATGTGGCTCAAATTGGCATCAACATGACATGAATAAACTAAGAAAACAACCTAGGTATTTTTCTCTCTCACTCATGGTGAAACCCTAGATCCAAAATGTGGCTCAAATTGAGCAAAAATAAGTCAAATGAGGCAATAGGGACATAAACTAACCTTTTTAACCAATCTCCTTCCAAGAATGAAGATCAAAACCTCACCCCTTATATTTTGAAAAATCTGGACCTCCAAAATCGCTTCTAATGGCAAGTGGCGGCTAGAACTGTAGATGGTCGGAAGGAAGAAGAGAGTGGGTGTCGGAAGGGTGGTATATATAGACAGAGTCTACCACTGGCGGTTGGCAGCCAACCGCCAGTGTAAATGTGGCTATTTACACTGGCAGTTGGCTAATGCCAACCGCCTGTGATAACCCCTTTCCACAGGCAGTTGGGAGCCAAAAAACACCACAGTCGGCGTGAAACCCACAACCTCCTGTGGTGTGTTTTGGGGGGCGCCAGCAAAAACAGTTTTTCTACTAGTGTTGGACAAGCAAGTCCAAAAATATTCATTTTAAGTTAACGAATCAGATTTGATATGGTTAAAATATTGAATGGAGATAAAGTTTACAATATATCAGTGTTTTGAATGTAAGCTTGTTTTGAATGTTAAATAAATTTTCATGTAACTTGTTTTGAATGTTAAATATACAATATAAGATTAGAAAATGTTTAATTAAAAGGAAAACATCAATTATATAGTCGCAATTATATAGTTATGTGCACTCGCGGAAATGTTAACATTTTGATCTCAGGCTACCTTGAATCCTAAAAACACATATTTCTTGATTCTTTCTATCTCTTTATGACGTATATCAGTGTTCAAGACCCTTCTTTTTTTATTTGAGATTGTTTCTATGTCCAAATATATACCACACGATTATAGAGTCAATACCAAAAGAGTCCGTATGATCTATAGGCATAAGTGAGTGTTGTGTGGTGTTAAGGATCTCAATGGAGAAGGGATCAAAACAAAAGTTGTGGATATCAAAAGATTATGCAACTTTATAGTTCACAATTTTTTTGGTTGAAGTCATTACGATGTCCCTCTATTTGATTCGTATGATTTTAGACATTAACACAAACTAAAAGCCCGATCAAAACAAAAGTTGTGGATATCAAAAGATTATGCAACTTTATAGTTCACAATTTTTTTGGTTGAAGTCATTACGATATCCCTCTATTTGATTCGTATGATTTTAGACATTAACACAAACTAAAAGCCAAATATTTCAGTCATAAGTGAGTCTATAGCGATATTTAAGAATATTTAGTCTCGGACCTAAATATAGTTGGGACTAAAGACAAACCAAAAATCTATGTGGCAGCAAAGTATCTATCAAAGAGATCCAAAAAGACATCGATGCATGGGGCGCGCGTGTATATATATATATATGAAAATCTATATGCCTCCTAGATTCTCCTAGATTCCGCGGACAGGCCTCACGCTACTGTTTAGTCTACTGTTCACGTACGGTTCAGGAATCAAACGACGCCACGTGGTTCGTGCGTGTGCCAGCGTCCATTTCCTGTCTCTCCATTCATCGCCTCGTTCAAGACCGCGCCATTGAAAAAAAAACCCGCAGCGGCAACACCTTGCCCCCTCCGCTAGTCCATCCTCTCCCCACCCCCCCCCCCCCCCCCCACAGCCCCCGTCAAAGCGAAAAAACGCGCCTCGTCGCCTCCGCCTCCAACTCTCGATCCTCCTCTTCCTCTCCCCCGGCCGTCGCGTGCCCTGATGCCGGACCGCGCACGGCACCACAGCTCCGCCTCCATCTCCTCTTCCTCTCCCCCTGCCGCGTCCCGGCCGATGAAAAAAAAACCTACATCGCACCTCGCCGTCTCCGTCTCCTCTTCGTCCTCCTCCTCTGCGGCCACGGCGCGCGTGGATGCGGCGTCTGGGCACCTCCATGCGCGTGGTGGCTCCTCCTTCGAATCAATCCTCACTTTCAGCAAGACAGGGACAGTGGTGCCCATGGCGGTGCGAGATGTGGTGCCAGCGGTACGAGATGCGATGACGGCGGCACACAAAAAGTATATGTGGTTAAGGTACCCTCGCCTCCTCCACTTCCCTATGGTCTCCTTCCCTAGCCTCCATACAGATGGACTTGGTGGCTGGTCGTCGTTGCCTTCCTCCCTCTCCTCCATCGACTGCTGTCAGTTTCAGTCTTACAGCATGGCCAGGGCTGCATCAGACTTGGTAACATAATCCTCTTGGCCTGTCCCAGGTTCATCCTTCCCCTCTTAATTTATTTCGTGATTGGTTTTTTTCATTAAGTTTCTTACATGCTTTTTTTATTCACCACAGACCTGGTAAGATAATCCTCTTGGCAGGCTCTAGGTTCATCCTTCCCCTCCTAATTTATTTTGTGATTGTTTTTTTCATTCAGTTTCTTACATGTTTTTTTATTCACTAGGCTTTCAAATCAGATATGATATTTTCAGACCTTAGAATGACATGGTAGCTGTATCGTGCTTCAGTGATGACCATGTGCTCTCCTTCCCTTCTTTCTTTTTTCCCCTCAAATTAATTAGCTTTTTGGTGCTTTCCACAGGGTATGGTCCAAGGCCGGAGTGATGTTTCTTTTTCTTTGTTTCAGCACAAATCAGGATGGCCACAACTGCTCTTTCTGGATATACCACACTGCCTATTAAAATCCCATGGTATGATGGTCCTTATTGTTGGCAATGTTCTCAATATTCTTCCATACTTGAGCTACAATATCTGTTAAAAAAGTAATTTGGATACACAAAACCTGATCGATTGTGTCCTGGAACTCCTGGAGAATCAACATGACACAGTGTGCTCTTGGTTCATTTTGTGCTAGACTGATGGCATCCACATAACTGATTTTGGAACTGATGTGGCCTATCAAACTATCACCATTCTCCTTTTCTTTCTTAGAACCACTCCCATAGGTAGTATTATTTAGTTATAACAGATATTTAGACATTTAAAATATGAAATTTTTGTCCATTACCATCTATGCAGTTACATTATTCATTTTACCATTTTCGTGCAATGTTTCTTCTTCTCGGCATTATTATTCGTACATATCTAAAAGGCAAAACTGCAGCTGCATATACATTTGTTGCCACAATTAAGAAAAAAATAAATTCAAGCACATTCTTTATTGTTTTATTGCCAAAACATACATCAGTTAGTTGAAGATGTTAGTTATAAAACTTGCAGCACAACAGATCTGTTCTTGTTTCTAATTGCACCAATACAATCTGCAGCTATCAGACTTAGCTCTTGCCACGGATCTAATATATGCCGGGACTGCTGGTACAACCTCAGGTTGTCAAAACGGCTCTCTTTGGTTTAACACTAAGAAAAATAGTAACTACTCCAGTCAAACTCTCATCAATGTTGATGGTGCTCTCTGGATCACTGCAAAGGATCCACAATACATACACGGGTGGAAGGTATACTGTTGTTGTTCACGAAATCTGCTAAACATGATTAATCGTATTTTTCTACAAATCACAATTCTTGTGCCTGCAGTTACATATGTAGTTTTATTCTTACCTGCCTAGCCTCACAAATATTAAATATGTAATTTCATGTTTACCAGCCTAGCCCAACAGATGTAATATCCACCTCTACAGTTAGCTGAATAGGGTGATCTTCAACACAACATACAAGAGATGGTCATGTTTAGCTTGCAGCTGCACCAATCATCCTTTTTCTTTTGCGTGCCAGCTGCACCAATCGTCCTTAAACCTGTACTGGTAGTACTTCACATCTATTATATTGATCTATAAACGCTTAATACTTCATAGCACAAATCGATCTTCTGTCACACTACCAGCCACCAACATAGATGCTTCATGTATGTCAGTTGATGTTATTCTCTTATTGAGCTTGGGTAATTAAACATGAGGCTGAGCTACTCTTGTGATTCACCAACTGTTCTGATTATTATAGGCCTAATAACAACACTTAGGTATCTGCGCAAAAAGATTAGATAGTCACCTTGAAATACTCAGCTTAACTGTTCCTATCAGATGACTGTGCTACTTTAATCTTTCACCAACTGTTCTAATTACCAGCTAAGTAACCATAATAGGAGTTTAATTGAATCCCTTCTTGATGCAAAATTAGGATTTGTGAAGTACATGGTTCAGAATTTATGGGACCGCACATGTTGGGAAGCTAACTATTTTTTCTGCTCAACTGATCTCAATTGTATGCATAGATTTGCTATTGCATGGGAGAAAGAATATACTACCAAGATCAGTCCAATCATTCTATAGTTCTTAGAAGATATTTTTATTTGGGCAATATGAACTCCCAGCTAAAAATACATAGTAGGCAGATAGTTCATCTCTTCTATTAGGTAGTACAGTTCATTTATTCTTCTTTCCTAAAAACGACATGTAATAGTTTGATCAACCATAATGTTGTTAAGATAATTTTGTTGTCAATCCCATCCATATTGAAAATTATTTCTAATGAGGTTGAGGTTTAATTGTTTCAAAAGCCTGTTCTCAAGTGTATCTAAATACAGTTGGAGAAAGAGACTGACTGCAAGTATAGATAAATCTATTATGATATCCAAGAGTTAGATGTTCAAAGCCTAAACTCAAATTTCTGTGAGGCGGCGTTTATGTTGTCCGTATTTTAGTAGTAGGCATCATATTTCTAATTTATCCAATAAAAAAACTCTTTTTGCCTTGCTTGAAATAATGCATTGTTTAAAATTCTAAGATTTTTTATTTGTATTGTTTATTATATAACAAGTTGACGATAATGTAGAGCAAAGTCACATGAACTAAAGTAGATGATAAGCCGATTTTGGATCTTATGCAGTTCAAATTTTCACATTACATCTTTGTCTTCTCATGTCGTTGGCATAATAGACTTGATAGTTCTCTTTTCAAGAAGAAAGTTTCCTCTAAAGGTACTATACATGTTTCTGTTGGTTGATGATGTTATATTCTTCTATATGTGCAAGACTGGTGAGTCCCTGTTGGCGTCTATGTCTCCTCCCTCTACATAGCTTCCCTCCTCAACACACCCTCATATTCAATAGAGATGGCATCAACTGTAAAACTACCAGGTGAGTAGTCTGTACTTTACTTCTATTACTTGAGCCTTAGTCCTTCTACATTTATGAATTATTTTTAAGATAGGACAACGAAAGGAACACCTCTGAGCTGCCAAAGGTATATCGCTATTCTCTCGTACAAATAGTTTTTCACTTGACTTTATTTTTCTCTCTGATTTTTTTGGAAGCTCTGTTCACACCTATATGTCAACCAGTTCTACACTATGCTATGGTCCAACCGATTTCTATCTTTGTTGGCTGCAGATTTGGCATGATTTAATCTCGCCATCGAATTAAGTTATGAAATTATCAGACTTTGGAACCCTACACCCCTGACAAGGTTAGAAGGATGCAGAGATTGCAATTTTTTACATCATTTATAATTAGGTAGTACAGGTTCAATTCTGAGTTTTATTGTAATGCGATGAGGCCGAGGTTAGCATATAACGATACATTGAACTATGGTAGCTTATATATAACTCTTGCACTTTTTCGAGATTCAAGTACTGATTTAATAGTGTTAGATGGCAAGAGAGTAGAATGAAATTGGAAGCAAATTTCACTGGAACAATATTCTTTCTTCTGACATTTATAAGATATTATTTCTTTGGGAAACATGAACTCCCATATCAGATGTATGCAATAAGCAGAGATAGTTGATCTCTGCTTTTGGGTGATAGATTTTCTTTGCTATCATGTGGGAGAAAGAACTAAACTACTACTAAGATCAATGCTATAATTTTTTAGTTCTTATAAGATATTTTTTATTTGGGCAATATGAACTCCCATAAAGAATGTACACAACATGCAGATAGTTCATCTCTTCTATTAGGCAATGAAATTGACTTATTCTTCTTTCCTAAAAAAATGGCATGTAACAGTTTGATCAACCATACTCATATTGAGATGAAGTTGTTAACCACATCGATGTTGAAATTATTTCTAATGACCTTGAGTTGCTCATCTGAAACTATGGTTGGCTAAGAATGTTTAATTGTTGTGAAAAAATTGAGATGAAGTTGTGAACCCCGTCGATGTTGAAATTATTTCTAATCAGCTTGAGTAGCTCATCTGAAACTATGGTTGGCTAAGAATGATTAATCATTTCAAAAGTCTGTTCTCAAATGTGTTTATATTTACAGTTGGAGAAAGGGACTGTGGAGAGAATCCAAGAGCACAAAGGTGATACAAATACAATACCTGTGGTTCGATTCTTGGTCCACTAATTTGGAGGCAAGGGGGCTCCTGCTGGGTGTTTTTCTTCAATCCACGCAATATGGTGACCAATTGTACTTTTCTGTACCTATATGTGACAACAAAATGATCCAACTTGACATGGACACAATAACCTCTCTTGCCATGATCTTTACAAACTGTTTTCTTTTCTCTAGAAAAAGCCTGTACATCTATGTGGTGCTATTGATAGATTTATATTTAACTAATGTAGATTTGAGTTGTCTAATACTGCACTTTACTCTATTGTTCATGTGTTAGTATTGTGCCCGTGGCACACATGCTACAGAGCAGCACTACGGGCGCGGCGAAGCGTGCCTACCTACCTAGTTGTATATATGCACTAATGAAATTAACAGCGGCCACGCATCCACCAGGGAAGAAGTCGACAAAGCATCTGCCACGCGAGAGGCAAACGTACGATGATGTGCGCCTGTAAATGTGCAATGTCTATACATAGTTATCCCTTTGGCAATGTACTCCTCAATATTTTACAAAGAGAGAAGAACAAAAATCATATCTTTTCATTCTATGCATCCTCGTTAATTTGATCGATGCGCGGGCACTACTACAGAAACGGTAATCACTGCTGGTTGTGTTTGGGCCGGCAGTGATGCCTCATCACTGCCGATTCAGGCTCTGACAGATTCCTAATTATTGGGGACAGGCGCTGAATCGGCAGTGAAACACATCACTGCCGGTTCGTGGCTTGAACCGGCAGTGATGTTGTGTACAGTAGTGATCTTGTCCAAACCATCTCTTCTCATTATTTGCCTCAAAGTTTTGTATTTCTTGGACAAACAACCAAGAAAGCGGTTTGAGAAGTCATCATCTTTGACCTTCTCACCCAAGCTCTTGAGATCATTGATGATCACTTGGAGCCTATGAAACATTTTCGGGATAGACTCATCATCTTTTGTCACACCCAATTTTAAGGATAAAATTGAATATGAATAACTCATGTGTGCCCAGAGATCAATCACACACATAAGCCGACAAATCTTTAAATAGTACCATCACTGAGTGCTTATTACATAACGAATAATATTTAAATAACATAACAATGGAATATAAAGATAACTCTCGCGACGAAGCTCCACTTCACAGGGAACGTCGACTGGTTGACCACTAGCCTAGTACTCCTCACGGTAGTCTTCATAGACATCTGAAGGGGTTGAGAAAGCAAGAGTGAGCACTTACGTACTCAGTAAGAGTAACATAGGGTTATGAAGCTCAAAAGGTTGACAGTGTCTGTACTGCGGTTGCTTTTAACTTGGTCAAGTTTTACCAACACTTAGTTTTAGTTATGCACAACCCAATTGATAACCACATGATTAGATTAATAAGCATCATTAACAGTTAAACATCATGATCATCTACACTGTGAGTTTTTCAGGCCGCTCGTAACCGTGAGCACGGCTATCACGATAGATTTACACTCTGCAGAGGTTATACACTTTACCCACAAGCCATGTTACCCATATGCCCGAGTTTATAACTCCCATAACACTTCCAAGGTGAGTGGGCAGGGAACACTATGAAGTCTTTCAAAAGTCTTCCTAACATGTTGATAGACCCTACGGACCCACGGGCAAGGGGTATGCAAAGCCTCTACTCGATGGTACCTTTCGAAGCGGTAACCACCCTAGAACATGCCCTGCAACCAGCTCGACAATGGTGCCTTTCACGAACTGCCAACATGCTAGTACGAATCTTTATACTTGACTAAAGCCAGAGCCATTATAGCACTTATGGTTGTATTAGAAATCCCAGCTTTTGCCCTACAGTGGGGTCCTATTCCATGTTGCTACAAAAGCCAATTTTATCTCATTGTTGCATATATCATTAGTCAAGATTCATCTCAAGATCCATTATAGTAAAGCATAGCAAAGCTACCCATATGCATATAAACCCATGGTGACAAGGTAAAGGATAACAAAGCTATGGTACAGATCTAATAGGAATCAAATTAGACACATGCAATAATGACTAGATTGAATTATGGTGAATAGGTAACAAGGATGATCCCATGTTAAACTTGCCTTGATTACAAAGCTCCTGGTGATCCTGATCTGCTGCAAAGAACTCTTGGTCAACGAAGATCTCACCGTTGTACTCGATCAACATCACCACGCAATCATCCGAACAATCATACACGAAGCAAATAAGACATGATCAGAACATTACACCATAAACAATAAAGAGACTTTGAAAAGGTTATAAAACAGATCTATACTTTACTACGATCACAAAGACACGAGAAGCACGCTAATCGGATCTAAAACGAAGAAGTTATAGATTAAACGGGATTTGAAGAGAGCAAGATTAAAGCATTAGCAAAGTAATTTTCTCTGATTTTCAAAAGTAATTAACATAGGTGAATAGAGCATAAAAATACGGATCTAACGCAACTCGAACGGGTCGATTTGGATTTAAAACGAAGAAAATATAAGCATTTGAAGTTTAGAGGTAAAAGGGGAAAATAGGGTTTTATTTGATTTTCGAAATAACAAACTCAGAAAAGGAAATACGTTTTCCCGAGGGAAAAACATAAAGCTAGATGGCGCTTTGGACTGCGGGTTTAGAGGGGAAGAAGGGCAGGGGCTCTTTAACAAAAAGACCACCCGAAGGGGTATCTCTGTTTCTGAGCCGTTAGATCAGAGATGAAGGGCCCAGATTAGATCTGAGGGGTGAGAGAGAGGGAGCAGGGCGGCGCGGCGACCGGAGCTGGCGGCGCGTGGCGGCTCCATTGTCGGCAGAGCTCGGAGCTCGTCGGCGTAAGGGGATCAAGGGCTCCGGTGCCCCGTTTTCAAAACCGAGCACACCGGGAGAATCAGGAGACGACGGCGAATACATCTAGGGCTATGGCGAGGCTCGAGGATGAGCAGAGAACACCGACGGCGTAGCGCGGCGGTGGCGGACGGTCGGTGCACGGCGGTTAGGGCGCGGATGGTCTAATTCGACCGGGAAAAGGTGCGGGAAGCACGGGGGAAGCACGGCGAAGCTATTGCGGGCACTGGCAGAGCTTGATTGGGACGGAGGAGGTCTGACGACGGTGAACCGCGACGGCGGACCTCGGCAGAATGGCGGCGAGTCGAACCGGGGCGCAAGGGAGGGAGAGAAGGGGGAGATGGCGTGTTCCGCGAGCTCGCGAAGGTGAAGTGCGGTTCGGGAAACTCACCGGGGTCGGGATCGCACGGAACATCGACGGCTCGACGGTGGAACGCGGTGGCGGCGATGGCGGCTCTACTCTGCTGCGTTTTGAGGGCGAACCGAGGCGAGACGATGGGAAGCGAGGGTGCGGTGGCGGCGCTATTTAAGGGAGCCGCGGGAGAGTCCGATGCGGAGGGGAACGCGGGGAATCCGCGTCGGCGGTTGCGCGCGGCGCGTCGCGGCGTCTGGCAGTGTCCCGCTCGGACACGAACAGAGAAGGGAGGGAGAGCTGACGTGCGGGCCAGGGGTGTCGGTGGCAGAGAGAGGGAAGAGGAGGGAGGCAGGCGGCGCCGACAGGTGGGGTCACCAAGACAGAGACAGAGAGAGGGAGGAGGGCCGCGGCGCGGCTGGGCCGAGGAGCTGGGCAGGCCGGCCCACTTCGGGAGAAAGAGAGAGAGAGGAGAACCAGGTCGGGCCTGCTTCTCGGGCCAGAAAAGGGAGGGGTGAGGTTTTCCTTTTTATTTTCTTTTTCAAACACTTTTCCAATTTGATTTTCAAACTGGTTTTGAAATCAATTTTCTAGGGTTTTGCAACATTAAGCAATTCAAGAAAATGCAAAGGCATGACATGCATCACTCAAGTTGAATCCTAACATGAATTAATTTAAGTTTTATATATTTAATTCTATGCTTCACAAAATGACTTGAAGTTAAATCAAATTAAACTCAAATTCAAACCTATTTTACTATTCAAATTTTAGGGTGTTACAAATCTACCCCCCTTAAAGAATCTCGCCCCGAGATTCCCAGGTTTTACTTACTTAAAGAGTTGAGGGTAGGTTTTTCTTAGATCTTCCTCTCTTTCCAAGTGGCCTCTTCTTCTGTATACCGATTCCACTGCACTTTGCACATCTTGATGACTTTACTCCTTGTAACTCTTTCAGCTGTCTCCAAAATCTTAACCGGATATTCCTCATAGGTCAAATCTTCCTTAACTGAAAGTTCTTCCAACGGTAACTGTTCTTCGGGTACTCGCAAACACTTCTTGAGTGAGATACGTGAAACACATCGTGAACTCCTGACAAACTTTCGGGTAACTCTAACTGATAAGCAACTTCTACACGTCTCTCAAGAATCTTGAATAGACCAATATACCTGGGTGCTAACTTCCCTTTCATATTGAACTGTTTCACACTTCTCATAGGTGATACTTTCAAGTAAACATAATCTCCGACTTCAAAGGACAAATCTCTTCTTCGTTATCAACATAACTCTTCTATCGAGACTGTGCTATCTTCAGATTATCTCTGATTACTCGGACTTGTTCTTCTGCATCCCTCAGAACATCTGGTCCAAACACTTGGGTTTCTCTCCCGTTTGATTCCAAAACAACGGAGTTCTACACTTCCGTCCATACAAAGCTTCAAACGGTGCCATTTTGAGACTTTTCTTGATAACTGTTGTTATAGGAGAATTCAGCATAGGGCAAACACTTATCCCAACTGGTACCATATTGCAAAGCACAAGCTCTCAACATATCCTCTAGCACTTGATTAGTTCTTTCTGTCTGTCCATCTGTCTGTGGGTGATAAGCTGAGCTGAAATTCAACACTGTCCCAAGGGAATCATGCACTTTCCTCCAAAAATGCGAAGTAAACTGGGTTTCCTCTATCTGACACAATCTTCTTTGGAACTCCATGCTGGCATACTATTCTTTCCATATACAACTCTGCTAACTGTGCTCCCGTATAAGTGGTTCGAACTGCAAGAAGTGAGCTACCTTAGTCAAGCGATCAACTATGACCCAGATTGAGTCATAACCTTTCTGAGTACGTGGTAACCCAACTATGAAATCCATACCAACTTCATCCCACTTCCATTCAGGTATTTTCATCGGTTGCAACAGTCCGGTAGGTCTCTGATGTTCTGCTTTAACCCTCTGACATGTATCACATATTGCCACGTATTCTGCCACATCACGTTTCAATCCAACCCACCAGTACTTCTCTTTAAGATCCAGGTACATCTTGGTGCTTCCAGATGGATTTGAATAGGTTGACTCGACTCATGAGCTTCTCACAGAATCGTTTGTCGAATAGACTTGATGTCAGGAACACAAATCCTTTTTCCATACCACAATGTACCATTGTCATCTAACCGGAATCCGGGTGACTTTCCTTCTCTCAAGTTTTCAACTATCAACTGCAGATTCTTATCTTGCAACTGACCTTCACGAATCTCCTTTTCAAGTGTAGGCTCCATTATCATCTCCATTGCATAGCAACAATGCTCAAGTTGAGATGCTCAAGCTCAGCACACAACTCTTTTGGCATGGGTATTGTCCGAATCTCATTAGCATAACTCTTCCTGCTAAGAGCATCGGCCACAACATTGGCTTTACCAGGATGATAGTGAACATCGAGATCATAATCCTTGATCAGTTCCAACCAACGACGTTGTCTCAAATTCAGATCTGATTGCGTAAAAGATATACTTCAAACTCTTATGGTCGGTGTAGATGTCACACTTATGACCAATAAGATAGTGTCTCCATATCTTCAATGCATGAACCACAGCTGCTAACTCCAAGTCATGAGTCGGATAATTTAACTCATGCTTCCTCAGTTGCCGCGAAGCATACACAACAACTCTTCCTTCTTGCATCAGCACACAACCCAAACCAAGACGAGAGGCATCCACAATAGATAGAGAACTTTTTGACTCAAGTCTGGCAAGGTCAACATAGGAGCTGTATCAATCTCTTTTTCAATTCTTCAAAGTTATTCTGACACTTCTCTGACCAGACAAACTTGGCAACTTTCTCAAGCAACGCGGTCATAGGTTTAGCTAGCTTAGAGAATCCTTCAATGAACCTTCTATAATATCCAGCTAAACCGAGAAAACTGCGAACTCGCTGACATTGGTTGGGGGTTTTCCAATTCAGTACATCTTCCACCTTACTAGGATCAAACTGATATTCCTCCGTTGGACACAACATGGCCAAGAAAAAAAAACTTCTTTCAACCAAAACTCGCACTTACTTCTTTTAGCATACAACTAGTGCTCTCTGAGCTTCTGCAATACCAATCTCAAGTGTTCAGCATGTTCATCATCATTCTTGGAGTAGATCAGAATATCATCAATGAATACCACCACAAATTTATCCAGGTATTCCATAAAGACCTTGTTCATCAAATACATGAAGTATGCAGGTGCATTGGTAAGACCAAATGACATCACCGTATATTCATACAATCCATACCTCGTAGTGAATGCTGTCTTGGGAACATCTGAAGCACGAATCTTCAACTGATGATAACCTGCCCGAAGATCAATCTTGGAGAACACACAGGCACCTTTCAACTGATCAAACAAATCATCGATTCTGGACAAAGGATACATGTTCTGATAGTGACCTCATGAGTGACCGATAATCAACACACATCCGCTGATTGCCATCTTTCTTGTCAACGAAGATATAACTGGTGCACCCCAAGGTGAAGAACTGGGACGAATAAAACCTTTTATCCGACAACTCTTTAATTTGTTTCTTAAGTTCTTCTAATTCCTTTATTCCCATCCTATATGGTCTTTTAGCTATAGGTGCAGTTCCAGGTATTAACTCAATTATAAATTCAATATCACGATCAGGAGGCATACCTGGCAAATCTTCTAGGAATACATCTGGAAATTCATCCACGACCCTATCTGCTGGGTTGTCATTCTCCTCAAGCTGATTGACGGCTGCTGTCGGAGGGGGTTTCCATAACCACATCAATACTGATCCTGTTCCCTGTAGGTGTAGACAGCTCAACTATCTTCTTATCACACTTGATTACTGCGCTATATTTCTTCATCCAATCCAATCCCAAAATGACATCAATTCCAGCAGTTCTCAACACTGTAAGTCTAGCTTTGAAGTCTATTCCCTTTTTAGAGCAACAGTAACCGATGGACAACAAACAATCGGTTTCATAACCCCACCCGGTGAATTCACAATTATAGGGTTTTGCATTGCTAAAAATAGATATACCATGCCATTCTAACAAAAGTTTTGTGATATAAAAAGAATGCGATGCTCCAGAATCAAATAGAACAGAAGCGGGGATGGAGTTGACTTGGAATGTACCCATCATTACTTTGGCGCTTCCTGAGCTGCTTCCGCAGAACATGGTTCACACTCCTTCCATGGGGTGGTGGTTGGTTTCTTCCCCTTTGGTTGTTGCTACTCTGGCTTGGAGGGTTCAACTGATTTTGCTTCTTGGGGGCAATTGTAGGAGATGTGTCCGGGTTCACCACAAGCAAAGCACTTAGGGGGGGTGTGGGGAACATTAGCCTTTACTGGGGTACTGCTGGATGAACCTTGACGAGGTGCTGAGTAACCACCTTGTTGCTGGAATGGCGGACGTTGCTGGTTCGGGTTACGGTTCCCAAAGTTGGATGTGCCTTGGTACCTCTGCTGGTAACCCTGCTGGGGATAGTTGGGACGCTGGGAGGGGTTGCTTCTAGAAGCTTGTCCCCTAAGCTTCCTCTTCTTGTCCATCTCCCTGCGTTCATTGTCCAGGACGATGGCACGGTTCACCAAGGATTGGAAGTTCGGGTAAGTGTTACCCTTCAGTTGCAACCGGAGTTCATAGTAATTCCCTTCAAGAAGAGACCTGCTTATCAGCATCATCCCTTACTTCATTGGGAGCATAGCGAGCTAGCTGCGAGAATTTTGTCATGGTACTCGCTGACTAACATCTGTCCCAACCGAAGATTCCTGAATTCTTCTTGCTTCAGCTCTATAATTCCCTCTGGAATGGGGGCATGCCCTGAAACTTGGGAAAAATCATCCCAAGTGATAGTGGAGGCATTGCCGGGGCATGCATCTTGAATACGTTTCCCACCAAGTCTGAGCTGCACCTTGCAGTTGACCAGAAGCATACAGAACCTTCTCATGGTCATTGCACTGTGCAATGTTGAGTTTGCTTCTCCACCGCACGCAACCAATCATCCGCCTCCAACGGATCACTAGCATGAAGAAGACATGAGGGTGTCTTTGCAGAAATTCCCTCCGCTTGTTGACAGGTGGAGCTCCAGCAGGTTGGTGAGGTTGATTCTGCATGAATGCATCATGGCTTGCATTTGTCTGCATCATCTGGGCTTGCATCTGTTCCGGGGGCATCACAAGTGGTGGAGGTAGAGGGTGCTGGTTGTTTGTTGTTTTTTGTTGTTGTTGTTGTTGTCACTGGTGTTGGATCCAGAGTTGGTCCTGGTGCAAGGCATCTGACACATAGAACATAAAAACAAATTTAAAACCTAACACGGACGAGTCTGCAACTTTCTGGATTTTCAGCACAACAGCAGTCTAGAAAAACAGTCATATCTGAAGTTCCCGAACTCAAACAGAGGCAAAGCTTACATGGTTGGAAAGATAAAGAAATTATCTACAACTTTTGTAATTCTGAATTTTTCTGATTCTGATATTAACGTAAGTCATAAACTGCAATTGAACAGATCTGTCCAGATTACCCAACTGCACAGAAACATCAACTTGTAGGAATTGTTTCTCTTAACTCCGAACAGATATGAAGGTATTCTTGCGGCCAAGGAAATATAAGGAAGTCTACTGTTTTAAGTTAATTTATGGTGATTTTAGGACGTTCAGAATTAAAAGAGGCAAAATTAACAAGACAGGGAGGTCGAAAAGACAGATTAAAGAAAACTGCAACTTTAATTATTAAGATCTTTCAGAACCCAACCTAAGCTATGAGTGTTGTGGACAAGCCCACAACCTCAAACAATCATTACAAAGATCCAACTCACACATTAGCAAAAGCCAAGCAACTAAACACTTAGAAAAAATACTAGCACACACGACTACACGATCTAACGATAACTACCAAGGGGATTCCTAGCCCTAACACTTCTTGATCTTCTTGAAGTTTTGAGGCAACCCAAACTCTTCACGGGCTCATCTTGCTGTTGATAACTACAGCTTGAGCTCCTTGCGCAGCGTCATTGTTTCCACCAGAAGATGTCCATACAACTCATCATTTCTTGACGAAGTCGACGAGCTCATTGAGAACGGACCACTTCACCATTGGGGTCGGCGGTGATCCAACCTTGCTCCGCATCGAAGCGAGGGATGAAGCGACGTCGGGTGTTGGCAACCCTTTCTCTAAACTTGTTGTGGATAGCCATGTATGCATAGAACGCTGCATCCTTCATGCTTGCTTCGATGGTTGGGTGTGCAACGCAGCTGTGAAGGTATATAGTCCACTCGTTCCGCTGCTTGCACACCCAGCACTCCCATAGATGTATATCTTTGCCTTCCAATAGGTATTGGCGAGGGGGTGCTTTATTCCTTGCAGGTGTACATTGTTGCAACTTCCGGTCCCTGGGTGGCATTCTCCCACAAGTTTCCACCAGTTGGGAGTGAGCGTAACTGCTGTTCGCCTCCTCCGCGGATATACTTTTGTGCGGATCCACCCTGGCTCTTTTGGCAGGTTTTTCAAAGATAGCATCGGAAGAAGGGGAAACAACACGTTGGGGCATGGGGCTTTCTTCCCCATGGTACTCTTCGCCACTGGAGATTTCTTGGACTTCCTCCACTAGTTCTTCCTGAGACTCCTCCATTGTGGCTTGTGGTTCAGGAGGGGCAAACTGCTGCGGAGGTACACGTTCAATGAAACTGAGACGACTGATCGGCGAAGAGCAGGCATCTTTAACCAAGACAAGATATAGGTAGATTAGAACAACATTTTCACAATAGAATAAGTCAAGTGTAGCATAAACAGTTTGAGCAAATATATAGCAAGGATGTATGCAAGAGAAGAGAAGGTAAGAAGACCATTCTAACTAGGCTTGCGTCCTACAGTCAACACTTGCTCTGATACCAATTTGTCACACCACCCAATTTTAAGGATAAAATTGAATATGAATAACTCATGTGTGCCCAGAGATCAATCACACACATAAGCCGAAAATCTTTAAATAGTACCATCACTGAGTGCTTATTACATAACGAATAATATTTAAATAATATAACAGCAGAATATAAAAGATAACTCTCGCGACGAAGCCTCCACTTCACAGGGAACGTCGACTGGTTCACCACTAACTAGTACTCCTCACGGTAGCCTTCATAGCCATCTGAAGGGGTTGAGAAAGCAAGAGTGAGCACTTACGTACTCAGCAAGAGTAACATAGGGTTTATGAAGCTCAAAAGGTGACACTGTCTGTACTGCGGTTGGTTTTAACTTGGTCAAGTTTTACCAACACTTAGCTTTAGTTATGCACAACCCAATTGATAACCACATGATAAGATTAATAAGCATCATTAAGAGTTAAACATCGTGATCATCTACACTGTGAGTTTTCCAGGCGCTCGTAACCGTGAGCACGGCTATCATGATAGATTTACACTCTCCAGAGGTTATACACTTTACCCAAAGCCATGTTACCCATATGCCCGGGTTTATAACTCCCATAACACTTCCAAGGTGAGTGGGCAGGGAACACTATGAAGTCTTTCAAAAGTCTTCCTAACATGTTGATAGACCCACGGACCACGGGCAAGGGGTATGCAAAGCCTCCTACTCGATGGTACCTTTCGAAGCGGTAACCACCCTAGAACATGCCCTGCAACTACTCGGCAATGGTGCCTTTCACGAACTACCAACATGCTAGTACGAATCTTTATACTTGACTAAAGCCAGAGCCATTATAGCACTCGTGTTGTATTAGAAATCCCAGCTTTTGCCCTACAGTGGGGTCCTATTCCATGTTGCTACAAAAGCCAATTTTATCTCATTGTTGCATATATCATTAGTCAAGATTCATCTCAAGATCCATTATAGTAAAGCATAGCAAGCTACCCATATGCATATAAACCCATGGTGACAAGGTAAAGGATAACAAAGCTATGGTACAGATCTAATAGGAATCAAATTAGACACATGCAATAATGACTAGATTGAATTATAGTGAATAGGTAACAAGGATGATCCATGTTAAACTTGCCTTGATTACAAAGCTCCTGGTGATCCTGATCTACTGAAAGAACTCTTGGTCAACGAAGATCTCACCGGCTGTACTCGATCAACATCACCACGCAATCATCCGAACAATCATACACGAAGCAATAAGACATGATCAAACATTACACCATAAACAATAAAGAGACTTTGAAAAGGTTATAAAATAGATCTATACTTTACTACGATCACAAAGACACGAGAAGCACGCTAATCGGATCTAAAACGAAGAAGTTATAGATTAAACGGGATTTTGAAGAGAGCAAGATTAAAGCATTAGCAAAGTAATTTTCTCTGATTTTCAAAAGTAATTAACATAGGTGAAATCTATACTATGGATAGAGCATAAAAATACGGATCTAACACAACTCGAACGGGTCGATTTGGATTTAAAACGAAGAGAATATAAGCATTTGAAGTTTAGAGGTAAAAGGGAAATTAGGGTTTTTTTGATTTTTCGAAATAAACAAACTCAGAAAAGGAAATACGTTTTCCCGAGGGAAAAACTTAAAGCTGGATGGCGCTTTGGACTGCGGGTTTAGAGGGGAAGAAGGGCAAGGGCTCTTTAACAAAAAAGACCACCCGAAGGGGTATCTCTGTTTCTGAGCCGTTAGATCAGAGATGAAGGGCCCAGATTAGATCTGAGGGGGACAGAGAGGAAGCAGGCGGCGCGGCGACCGGAGCTGGCGGCGCGCGCGCTCCATTGCCGGCAGAGCTCGGAGCTCGTCGGCGTAAGGGGATCAAGGGCTCCGGTGCCCCGTTTTCAAAACCGAGCACACCGGGAGAATCAGGAGACGACGGCGAATACATCTAGGGCTATGGCGAGGCCGGGATGACAGAGAGAACACCGACGGGCGTAGCGCGGCGGTGGCGGACGGTCGGTGCACGGCGGTTAGGGGCGGATGGTCTAATTCGACCGGAAAAGGTGCGGGAAGCACGGGAGAAGCACGGCGAAGCTATTGCGGGCACTGGCAGAGCTTGATTGGGACGGAGGAGGTCTGACAACGGTGAACCGCGGCGGCAGACCTCGGCAGAATTGGCGGCGAGTCGAACCGGGGCGCAAGGGAGGGAGAGAAGGGGGAGATGGCGTGTTCCGCGAGCTCGCGAAGGTGAAGTGCGGTTCGGGGAAACTCACCGGGGTCGGGATCGCACGGAACGTCGACGGCTCGACGGCGGAACGCGGTGGCGGCGATGGCGGCTCTGCTCTGCTGCTTTTGAGGGCGAACCGAGGCGAGATGATGGGAAGCGAGGGTGCGGTGGCGGCGCTATTTAAGGGAGCCGCGGGAGAGTCCGATGCAGAGGGGAACGCGGGAATCCGCGTCGGCGGTTGCGCGCCGGCGCGTCGCGGCGTCCGCAGTGTTCCGCTCGGACACGAACAGAGAAGGGAGGGAGAGCTGACGTGCAGGCCAGGGGTGTCGGTGGCAGAGGAGGAAGAGGAGGGGGCAGGCGGCGCCGACAGGTGGGGTCACCAAGACAGAGACAGAGAGAGGGAGGAGGGCCGCGGCGCGGCTGGACCGAGGAGCTGGGCAGGCCGGCCCACTTCGGGAGAAAGAGAGAGAGAGGGAGAACCAGGCCGGCCTGCTTCTCGGGCCAGAAAGAGGGAGGGGTGAGGTTTTCCTTTTTATTTTTCTTTTTCAAACACTTTTCCAATTTGATTTTCAAACTGGTTTTGAAATCAATTTTCTAGGGTTTTGCAACATCAAGCAATTCAAGAAAATGCAAAGGCATGACATGCATCACTCAAGTTAAACCCTAACATGAATTTAATTTAAGTTTTATATTTTAATTCTATGCTTCACAAAATGACTTGAAATTAAATCAATTAAACTCAAATTCAAACCTATTTTACTATTAAAAAATTTTAGGTTTTACATCTTTCATTTTGAAGTGAAATAGCTTGTCCTTGGCATGTATAGTTTTGGACATTCTTTACCATTGAAGTATTTTTCTAATTTTCCACATTCACTTGCTTTATCTAGATCTTTGATTTGTTCAAACACCTTGGAATCAATGTCATTGAGATAACATTGAGTGCCATGGTGTTGCTTTGGGTGGTTCTCTTGCTCTTTTGGTGTGGGAGCGGTTTCATCAAGAATGACAAAGTCATGTTCGGTCACACTCCAACACTTCTCTGTATTGACCTAGATGCTTTCTTCATCTTCCTCTTCCAATAATCAAATGAGGTGCCAATCAACATTGGCGGTTTGCTCCCCACATGGTTGAATGATATTTGAGCCATCACAACAACCGAAGGTTGTTAAGCCTTGATAATAGTGTGGGACCACGACTTGATCCCACTTGAAAGGTCCTAGATGGCTAGAGGGGGTGAATAGCCTAATAAAAAATCTACAAATCACTAGAGCAAAGGTTAGATAACACTTAAGCGAAGCCTTTTGCTCTAGCTCTACTTGGGTGCCAAGCCACCTATCCAATGCAATTCTAGTTAGTCAAGTGTCTAACAATCAATAGCGAGAACCTAAGGCATTAACACAAGCTAGCAAGAACAACTAACAAGCTAAGCTAACAAGCTAACTCAAAACAAGATATGAACATGGTAAATACAAGAAGGAGGTGATTTTATACCGATGTAAATAGGATGAACCTCACAATGAATCCCAAAAGAGTAGCGGGAGACAAGATGACAATCGATTTTTTCTCCCGAGGTTCACTTGGTTGCTACCAAGCAAGTCTCTGTTGTGTCCGACTACTCAAATGGGTTTCGGTGGGGTAATTGGCAATTCACAAGTCAAGCCCACTACCCCGGGCGCCACAAAGAAAAAACCCCCAAATGAGAGTAACTCAAGACACGAGCAATCCACTAGAGTTTACCCTTTGGCGCTTCGCCGAGGTGGGGGACAAGCCCCTTTTCACAATCACCGAAGGTGCCCGCAAACAATCACCAATTGCGCCAAAGCTTTCCACAATCGCCAAGCCGTTAGGTGTTGGCAAACACCAAGAAAAAACAAGAAACCACGGCGATGATGATGACCAAGTGCCCCTAAGATGCAATGCAATGATCAAATCACTTGGATCACTCAAACTCTCACAAGTATACAACAAGAGTGAAGAGAGTGAGTTGGGGGGCTATCTCAAGCAAGCACAAGTGTGTCAAATGAATAGAAGGTGCAAGAGAGAGCCCTAGGAGGGCCGCCACGCCACTTTAATAGCTTCAAACCGAGCTAGCCGTTTTGCTCCCCTTTTCCAGCTTTTCTACGTCAGCCGGATGCACTTTTCATGGGGGGTCCGGACTATCGCGTCTGCGTCCGGACCCTCTACCGATTGAATCTGCCCGTTGGCGCCCTTCTCGGTGCTGATGTTTCGACTCTAGACGCACGCAAAAGTAGCGTCTAGTTCCCCATTCATCTGCGTCCGGACCCAGTCCAGAGAGGGTCCAGAGAGGGTCCAGAGAGCTTCTTGGCTCCGGTCGCGCGTCCGGTTTTCTTGCGTCCGGACGCACTTAACGTCGGATAATTACATCCAGAGGAGTTTAGAGAGCGCAGAGCTCCGGACCCGAGACCAAAAATTCAGCGTTCGGACTCTCTTTAGTGTCCGGACCTCCTGTCTAAAAGAGGTCGAGGGTAGGGAATGCCTCTGGTCGCATGTCCATTGGTCCGGACGCACTTAGCTTGCGTCCAGACCTTGCGTCCGGAGCCCTTCTGAGTGTCAAACCGAGCTGCCTCTTCTTCTCCAAGCTTCCATGTCCTAACACCTTCCGATTCATACCTTTGTTCACCCGTGTTAGCCTTTTCAGCATATTTTTCGTGGATTTTTTTAGTTGTGTCATTGGGTTCATTTTATGTGAATGCAATGCAAACTAGTGGCACACGATAACCGCAAACGAAAACGAGTTTTCCCTTCTTAATAGTACGACTATCTATCTTGAAGGTGATCACACTCTTTATAGTGTCTTGATCACTAAACCAAAAATGGCCCTATAGATATAACCTTTGCCTTGAGCCCATTTTCGTTTTTCTTTCTTCTTTTCCTTTGTCCATGGAGCACTTGATTCATCATGATTCATCCATCTAGCTCCATGTGCCAAGGTGAACCACCCTATCTTGATCATACACTTAGTACAAGGGTTAGTCCATAGGTTTCATCAATTAACCAAACCATCTAAAAAACAACTTCAATGGGTCGAATCGGAGTGTAAATGGGGTTACTATGATCAAATAGGGCTAGTAGCAAAACTATAATTTTACTAAATGTATTTTGGATTAGAACAATAGGATTTACTTTTTAAAAAGAACAAAGCATACGTAGAGATAACATTTTTGGACCGGGGTTGATTGGGGGAAATGGGGGTTCTCTTTAGCAAAACGTAAAGTGAAGGGTACGGGGTTGCTTTTGGGTATTTCTCATGACTATTGGGGAAAAAATCTGCAAGTGATAGTTTACTGTTGTAGCACTTCACTAGGAGTATTCCAAGGTACCGTAATTTATTTTATCCCAAGGGAAAGCAGTAGTAGAAACGTTTATTTAGAGAAAGATCCTACAGAGCACCTCAACTTGTACCAATAGTATGAGGGTAACGAATAATATGATAGGAAGGTGTTGAATGAACAAGTCAGGGAAAAAATATATAAGGATAAAGTAAGTTAGCAGGTGGGAGGAAAACGAGAGAGATGGGGGCTCCTGTGATCTTTATCTACACATGTACTTAGCAAATTAATTATTTAAAAAAACAACAAATTGCCCCCTAAAAACTAGTATGTAGGGATAGGATAGATTGTAGGAGATAAAAAACTCCTCCCGACCTGCTATCTTTTTAGGGGTTTTAAATTTTTAAGAACTTGCCTAAAAAACCCCGTGGTGGATATACAAAGACTAGCAAGGTTGTCACCTCTTGCTAGTACCAAACAATAGTGCGACAAGCGGTACCAAGGCAAGATAATGTATAAGCACCACGCTTACACAAACTCATATTTAATGGATCTAAACCAAACACCCTATGATAGGCAATGATCGCATACAGGAATGACCACAAAAGAACACAATCTCTTGATATAAATGCTAGTAAAAGAAAAAGCACATAACAATAAAATAAAAAGGTATGTAATGTAAAAGAAAATACTAAGTAAAGTGAAAAAAGTAATATATTGAAAAAGAAAACTCTTAAAAAAAAAAGGAAAGGAACAAAATTATACCAGACTCCCAGGAGACAATTCTGGAAACTCGAGCACAGCTCAATTTCCCCTTAACTCCCACACTAGACTACACTCTAAATAATTTCAAAAGCAATTGAGCTTGTATTTTTTCCCCATGTGTGAATAGGGGGGTTAGAGCCTCTTTTTAGTTGTAGGGGGAGTGGGGGATACTACACCACGTACGTCTAGGAGAGTTCATAAAGGGCCCTTTGGACCCACCATTAAACCACCTAAAGAAGGGATGGATCTGATTTCCATCATGTGGGAATGTGAGGGGGGGTGCTTTGGGAACTTGGAGCCCCCCATACCCAGGTTGGGCCAACCCTTCCCTGGGGTCCTGAGCCCACCTCATCTTCTAGAAAATGTCCCCATGTGTCATAAGCTTGGGTTGAGTTTCTGAGGTTTTTGTACTCGGGTTTTCTTGTTGTTTGGCCCCCTTTATCCTTGGCACTTTATCAGAGCATTTAAACGGAAACACAAAATTTCATCAAGGGTTTAAAGCATTTGGGGTGGATCGTGCTACTTGGCAGGGTAAAGCCTCCAAAACCCAGGTCGGCCCACCATGTTGTGGTCTTTGTGACTGGGTTTCTGGTTGGGACCTCCTAACAGGCCAGGGGTCTAATGGTGTTGAGGCATTGGTTTTTGGGCCCAGTCTAGATCGACCAAACCCACAAAGGAGGGCCTCCAGCACCCCAATTCTCCTGGAAATCATCTCCCGTAGAAAAATACTTTCCAAGTACATTGGAACTAAATTATTGATAAATATGTTTATGAAGTGTTATTCTTTCCTTGAAGCTGAGGCGTTGACAGATTTTGAGTATGTAAAAATAGACAATTTTACCACAACAGTTGATGGGCCCTTGGATTCTTCTTGGGTGGTCCAAATTAGATTGATGAGAAAATGACCAGCCCTTCATGGTATCATTTTTTAAGTGGGAAAGGGCAGGGCACCATTTTATTGCTGGGGGCGATTGAACCCGCGGCGGAAGAGGTTAGGGCATAGGCATCAATTTACTTTTGGGAAAAAAGGGCTGGAGGGAAAAGGGGGGTGGGGGAGAGCTCGCCTGGAAACCATTTGGAGCCCGAGGTGCACGGGGGATGGCGACCAAAACACGGAGCCAAACAGATTTGGCCCTAACGCGTGACGGGGGGCCATTAGCAAGCCCAAAAAAAACATGAAGGTAGATAAAAAGGGTCAGGCATGTGCGTGGAGATGAGCGAACGTGGCCAGTTTCCACGGGGGTGCGGCTTTGGCGAGTAAAGGCGATGGGACATTTTTTTTGGCCCGACGGTGTTGTGCATGGATAATGGAGAGAAAAGAGAGAGCAAAAGGGGGGAAAAAAGGGTGCGGGCATCCCCCCTTAAAAATCCCGTTGGCAAGAAAATTTTAGGGGGAGTAGTGGGAGTGGGTGCGGGGGAGCACGGGCAGGGGTTTTGCCGGCGTAGTGTTCGTGTGAGAGAGAGGAAGGGGGGTTTGGGGGAGAGAACTAACGGGGGGGGCCCTTCAATCGACGGTTAGGGAGAGAGGGGGGCTCCCCGCGCTAAGCCACCGTTGCTTGGCCGCGCGGGGAGGAGGGGAAAAATTTGGGAAAGGCCGAATGGGTTTTGCGGTTGCCAAGGGAGGAGAGGGTTTGGGTTTTGGGGGGCCCTGGGGCTAGATGTGAAAAGGGGGGTGATTTTTGCCTTATTTTTTGGTTTTTTTTTATCATTCAAAGCCAATTTCAAATAAAAATTTTTTAATTTTAAATTTTGAATTTTGAATTCAAGCCACTATTGAAAACAAATGAAATGCCCCAAAAATACAGTTGCTACCTTAAGTTTTTATTTTCCTATATTTGCATGAAAAACAAAAAAATTAAATTTAAACCAATTTTAGTTCTATTTAAAATACAAAAAAATTTTTTAGGGTTTTAACAAAATTTCAAAATTCTGTGAACTCTTCAGGGTGAAATCACGGGATGACCAGCAAATAATTTTTTTATGGATAATTAAAACCAGGGGGGTGGCCCAAAAAGGGACCCTAATCAAAATACTTTGGGTTCTTATCACATTTTTGAAAATTTTTTGGTCTATGTAACCCTAAAATTCTCCTCCTATCCGCGGGAAATTCTTTGGGAAAAGCTCATCAAAAAATTTAAACCTTTCCCAAACTGTGGGACTTGTAAAAGAAAAAAGAGTAGCATGATTATGTTTCCCTTTGCACTTCCACTTTTATTAGGTGCCTCCATGGAACTAAAAACATGGCCCCCTTTCGTCGATACCCAAAAATAGCTTTATTATTTCCCGGGTTTATTTTTTTGTTCGGGGCTAATAGCCCCTTTAGTCCACCAACCGGGGCTAAAGAGTTTTTGGGTTTTTACCAACCAAAGGGCAAAAGGGTACAAAACCCTTTAGCCTGGGTTGGTAACATAAAACCGGGGGACTAAAGGTCGGTTGGTATTACCAACCGGGGTTAAAGGTCTTTCAACCGGGGCTAAAAAAATCTCTCAACGGGGGGTTTTGTCTTGGGTTTTCAAAACTCGGGAAAAATGCAATTGGTGAGAGACTTTTTTTTTTTTTAACTGGAGGGCCCTTTTAGCCCCCGGTTGCCCCAAGGGGGAAACTAAAGAAAGGACTTTTAAAAGGGAAAAAGGGAAAAACCGGGAACAAAAGGGGCTTACAGACCGGGGGGCTAAAAGTCACTTCAATAGTAGTCCCTTCAGGATTTCGATCATCCCCCCCGGGCCCGGGAAAATTTTCCCCTTTTAAAAGAATCTTTCCATTGGGCTTTGTTTTACTATCAAATCAGTGACAAAATTTAAAACACTATAGTAGATAAAAAGAATAAAAATCAAGCAGCCATGCGAAAATTTTCCCCCTTCCCTGAAAAGGCGGATATTGCTCCAATAAAACCAAACCCGTAAACGTCGGCGGGGGCCCAAAGGGCCCAAAATATGGCAACGTGACAAGTCCGTAAGCTTTAGCTCCATGCTGTATTGCTGATTGCAGTTGCAGTAAAAGGGCCAGCACAAAGGGAGGGAAAAGGGCAAGAAACCTAAAAGGGTTGAATCGCTATTTCGGAAAGACGTTTTTTTTAAAAACGTCATGGGGCGGCTATTTCGAGGAAAAAGTAATCTACTACATGCACGTGGGTTTTTGGGGTTCTGGGAGTTTTTTGTTGTTTTTTTTTTGGGTGCACGATATTTGGGGTTTGGGGGTTTGGGGTTTTGGCCCCGTCCTGCAGCCCCGCCCTTTGGGACTGGCTGCGCAGCTGTTGGGGGCAATATTTTTTAAATTTTACTAGGGGCCAACCACTACTACATAAACGGCAATCCCCTTTGCCGGCCCCCTCAAATGTCATTGTGGGTTTTGGGCCAGCAGTGAAAGCCTCATCACTGCCCATTTAGGCTATGAAAAGGCCCCCCAATTAATTTGGGGGCAGACGCTGAACCGGCAGTTTTAAACAAAAATCACTGCCGGGCCAAAAGGTTTGAACCGGGGATGATGCCTCTCGGGCCCCATTTAAATGCCGGTTTAAGCCACCAACTGACAGTGTTTTTGGGTTTTTACTACCCCGGGTTTGTGGCTGGAAACCCCCCAGTATGTCATGTAAAAGTAAAAGCACGCGAGCTCTTCTCTCCCCCCTCTGCCCAACAGTAAAAGAAAAGTGTTCGGAGCTTCCTCTCCCATTTTGTGGGGTGGTGGGTTTTTTTGATCTCTATTTTTTGGGTCCTCTTTACTCTTGGATCCTCATATCTTCTTTCCCCTTGGTTTTGTAACAAGCATAATTCTTTGGAATTGTTGGGGTTTTCATTGTTTTTGTGTGTAAATCCATAGTTTGAGCTATGCATTTTTATGATCAAGAAGAGGGATGTTTCAATTTGTGTCAATTTTTTTTTTTAGCTTTTAGATCCAAAAAATTTTTTAGAAAAAATTTAGCACTTTTTTTTTTTTTTGGGTAATTATTGTATAATCATTGAGTAGCTAGGTTCGAAAGATTCTTCCCCGAAAATTTTGGATAAAAAATTTTTAATTAGTTATATTTTTTACTTACATTTTAAAACTCAAAGCATGCATGAAAGATTTATGGGATTGGGAAAAGATTTGGTTTTTTTATTACTTACATTAATACCCTTTAAAGGGATGCATTTTTAAAACTCCATGCTTACATTGTTATCTAAATTTTTTTGTCTCACTTTTATAAACGCGACCAAATTCAAAAATTTTTTTTAAAACAAAAAATATTGTTCCAAAAAAGCTCCCCATTAAATGTTTTTTATGTTTTCCCCCTCTCTGGGGCCCCTTTTTTTCAGTGCAGACATTTGGGTCGAGGGTGGAGTACGATCTGTCACATAAAAGACCCACGGTACAGGGCGGGCACGACGAAATTTTATCAAGCGAGCTAGAGCCAAGTTTAGGGCTTTACATCTTTTATTTTGTCCCCTGCAAAAAAACTGCAAGAAAACAAGAGTAAAGAAGTTTGAACTAGAGCCAAAGTTTTCAGACTCACATCTTGTATTTTGGGCCAAGCCAAAGTTGTAAAACAAGTTTTTTAACTAGGCAAGCCAATTTGGGCCCCCAGGGGAAGAAAAAGTATAGAAAATTGTCAACAAACATGCCCACAGTTTTCATGAAATTTTTACATCATAGATAGTAACCCGCAACAAAGACAAAAAATTGCAAAACCCTTTAAGTATGTATCCCCCCCATGTTTTTTTTTTTTAATCATCTTGAAAAAGTTGTGGGATACTATTTCCATTATGAAGATATCTTTCAACTCTTTCAACGACGCTCGCTAGATGTGTAGATTATGATGTTATGGACTATGTAAGTACCATACCCTAACAACGTTATAGTAAACTACGTGATCTGCTTTTGAATATATCCATGCATGTTTATTTTGCAGGTCTGTAGAAAATTTTTCCCTTAAAAAACGAAATAGCAATTTTGACTTTTTGGACCTCATCTATGTAAATGAGACAACATGCAAATGAGGTCTCAAAGATCCGTATGTATCACAAAGTTTGAAGATTGAGTTTGAAAGAATGTTTGAGTCCAGAAAACAAACGCACTGAAACCTACAATTGCGAGTATGTGTTCTCGACCCTACTTAAGTGTTTTTTTCTTGATTATCATTCAATAACATGAACTTTGTGATTGCAGCAACCATTACGTCCTCGTAGATATAAGTCTTAAAAATTAACTATCGAGGTGTGGGACTAAAAAAAGAAGCCACTTAACTTATCAAACCCCCTAGTCAAAGTGCTAAATATGTGACCACACTTTTTCAATCACATATGATATTGTAATTAATGTCCTGAGCCTTCCCCACTTCATTTACATTGTCACATAGAATGGAAGGCGTTACCTGATTGGAGAAATGGGGAGCCTAAGCTGCAAAAGAAATGGAGAACCCATTCAGAGTGGAGTATATGAAGAAGGTCAAGGCCCTAGATCAACAATGGGGAACAACGAATGCGGGTTCTATGTGATGTGGGCAATGCTTGTCTACTATGGCGCAAAACTAGGAATAGGAGATGGCATGGTAGTAGCGTCGCATTTTAATTCTACTATTTTATCTTACGTATGTGCATCTCAATATCATCTTGTATCAATTTACAACGCAAAGATCAGGGCCACAATAGGTTGGTGGATTTGAGATAAGAGGATTTCAAGAGGAGATAACAGCTCTTATTCTGGACGATATAGTGTGTAGAAAAGGATGTCTATCCATCGTGAATAGTAAGGACTTCAAGAAGAACTATGAAAAGACCGCCTCGAAAGGCTATTGTAATGCAACAACTAATTCGATACTTTATGTTTTGTTTGGATGTTTTGTAATAATTATTATAAATGTATGATGGGTTGTATTGTCGCTAGTCCACAACCACCTTCAATTCACATCGATATCAAATGGTTCGATAGCAAACATCTCCACGATCTCCCACCCCACCACCTCTACCATAAACCCTAAACCAGCAACCCCAAATGAAAATAAAACAATTAAAAATGCAATTTTAAAAAAATAATATCATTGCCGGTTGGTGTGCCAAACCGGCAGTGATGGCTCAAGCATCACTGGCCGGTTGGTGTTACAAACCGGCAGTGATGGATCAAACATCACTGCCGGTTGGTAACACGAACCGGCAGTGATGCTTGAGCCATCACTGCCGGTTTGGCATAACAGGCAGTGATAGCATAAGCTCATCACTGCGAAGTGGCAGTGCCAGTTCAAAAATCGCCACTGAAGGGGGGTTTGAACCGGCACAGATATCAAGTTCTGTAGTAGTGAACAACACGCTACGAAAGTCATCGGGTCAGCGGACCTCGACGATTTACTGTAGATTACACCCTACTACATTCTCCGATCTCCGTTAGTCTGGTCTTGGTGGCTAGAACCATGTTTTATAGATATTAAATTATTAATCGATTTCAGAAAAAATAAAGAGAGATGATCAAAGTTTCATCGTGATGAAATTAGTCAAGAAAGTTTCCATGTCTTATAAATTATAAGAGATGAAGCTCCCACTTTAGATGACTGGCCTTATGCAGCAGTAATCTCGCCCTATAATGTGTTGGACCATGTATATATCACATAGGACGGTGTTGTATATGTTGGTACAAATATTAATCACATGCGTGTGTGTCTCCACCTCTATCACGAGGAGACAAGAACCTGACTCGAAACCCCCCCTAAACCAACTAGTGGTTAGAGAACTGAGAAAACAATCCAAAACATGATAAACAATTCTGAAGTCACAATTATTACATAATAGGTCTAACACATCACCATATCAAGTGGTATAAAACTTATCCTTAACGTATATTCCTTGGTTATGATTTCGCTGTAACCATGGAGTGTCCCTCCTCACCTAGCGGGATGCTTAGATCACAGTGAAGGGCGGAATTCCACCATTCTTTTTATAATTGTTTTTCATGTTAGCAAAAGAAGAATTCCGTGACCAGTTCCCACTACAACAAACAAATCATTCTTTTGTTGGTTCACTGCCTCATCATCATGACCAATTCCCACTAAAATAAATGGTTCACTGCCTCATCATCCATAGGTGCACTCTCATCTGTAGCCTCAGCCACCGGCCTTTGCCCTAAACGCTAAATCACAAGTATTAAATTGGCGGTAAACTGCGAACTGCCAGTGTAATTGAGTAAAGTAAACCGCAAGTGTTAATGTATAGGATAGTGGCGGTTTGGTATAGGAAACCGTCAGTGTTAACAAATTTACACATGTGGTTTGATTAAGGGAAACGATTGTGTTGATTTTTAAAATTTTGTTTTCCCGGCAAATTATTAAAACTAAACCCTATTGGATTGTCATCAAATATATCAACATGCACAAAATATACATCACTTGCAATTTAATATTTACAACACATATAGTAATCATACACAACCCAAAGTCTATATACATCAACCATATATGTTATATGTAATAATTTAAGTTCCATGGAAGCTCTAATAGTCATCTCTTTTTAGTAGTAGACTCTCAATTTCTGTAAGCACTATAAGCTCTAGCCTTGCTAACATGTTGGTAGCATCATTATATTTCCCACTGTATGGAATAGTTTCTTTCATGATGAATGAGCACATGTCCACGCATATTTTGTACATAGGAGTGTTGAAGTTCTTTGACTTGCTTAATCTATATGCCTAGAAAGAAAATTTATAAACTTCGTATATTTAAACTTTGCCAATGCATTTGCAAATTTAATGACAAAACTTCATACATGACTATTACTTATCTCTTTAGTGTTCTTGATATAGTCTGTCTGTCTCTGAAAGAATCAATTCCTAGAATCCATACCAGTCAAACTTTTTAAACTTTTAGTAACTTTATAGAAAAATATAATAACATATAGATTTAAAATGAGCACCATGTGAAAATATGTTCTATGATAAATATAATGATACTAGTTTGATACCATAACTTTTAATATTTTTGTCTAAAGATTTGGTCAAAGTTTAAAAAGTTTGACTTAAGACAAATCCAGAAATCTATTCTTTTAGAGACTGAGGGTGTACCCTCTGTTCTCTCTCCTAAACTCACACACATAGTAGCCAAAGTGGACCAAACCGACTTTCAATGCCGGTTGTTTTTAGAACCTGTAGGGATAGAGTATCACTACCGATTTCTGGCTTCAACCGACTAAGATAAGACAACCAACAGTAATAGGCAGGGATAGAGTATTACTGCCGTTTGTAGCTTCAACCGATTATGATAGGACAATGGATAGTGCTAGGTGGACTAGCTACAAGTGGTTTCATGACATGATTAACGCGTCAGTGATAGTTGGACAAGTCCAAATATTCATTATAAGTTCATGGATCCGATTTGATATGATTAAATATATTGAATGGTGACAAAGTGAAAATCAATGTTGTAGTACTCGACGAGATCTACAACTTTATAGCCAACAACTTTTCATGTAAGATTAGAAAATGTTTAGTTAAAAAGGATGCATCAATTATGTAGTTGGATATGTAGCGTAGCTCAACTTTTATGTGCACTCAAGGAAATATGAACATTTTGATCTCAGGGATTCATCAATTATGTAGTTGGATATGTAGCGTAGCTCAATTTTTATGTGCACTCAAGGAAATGTGAACATTTTGATCTCAGGGATTCATCAATTATGTAGTTGGATATGTAGCGTAGCTCAACTTTTATGTGCACTCAAGGAAATGTGAACATTTTGATCTCAGGCTAGGTTCAATCGTAAAAACATATATTTATTTGTCTTTTCTATATTTTTACTAGCTTATGCCCGTGCGTTGCTACGGGTTCTAAAGTCACAATTTAAGCCAATGATTAAAAGTCCAGCGTCGACATTGTTCCAAAAACCAGCCGAACATCAACACATAAGCACTTTAGAAAAAAAAAGTCTAGGGTCAACACCTGAGCGGTTTAGATTGCATTGGGGGGATATTTGTCTGGTGTCTTCTTAGCCTCCTGCGCTCCTTCCCTGTTTCGCATCTAGATCCAGCCGGTGTCATCTTCCGGGCGTCCTCTCCTCCACCTCTCCACTTCGCCTCCCCGTGCAAATCGCGACCAAGATGTAGTCGAGCTCAATGAGAGGTAGCCCGAGATGTCTTCATGGATGAGGGCGACATGGGCAGGAATCTGTTCAGGCATATCGACCGGCGAACGTTGCCTCTCTGATTCGCCGTTAGTGATGGCGCGCGAATGGAGGCGGGTGGCGTGCTAGCGCGCGGGGAGACGGTGGCACTGGACGCTTGCGGGGGAGAGAATTGGAATTCTGCCATCATGGGAAGTGTGCTTCGCTGGATTGTCATCCCGCAATGGGGCTTCGCTGATTGCCATTATGAAACATGTGCAACTCGCTAGAATGTCACGGGTGTTTGATTGCCTGACTATTTTGTAGTCTCTTTTCATATTGGATGTTTGATACTCCCTGCATTCCAAATTGTAAGTCATTCCAAAAATCTTGGAGAGTAAGCATTTTAAGTTTGACCAAAGATTATCGAGAGAAACATAAAGATTTATGACATCAAATAGGTATAATACGAAAATATAACTAATAAAGATCTAATGATACTTAGTTAGCATCAAGTATGTTATTATCCTATTTATATAAATTTGGTCAAAGTTTATAAACTTTGACTCTCCAAGATTTTTGGAATGACTTACAATTTGGGATGGAGGGGTACTAATTAAATGAATTAAATATAATTTATATTATAAAAACTAATTACAACGACATGGTTTACTTCACGAGACAAATCTATCAATTCTAATTAATTCATCATTAACATATGTTTAATGTAGCTTCATATTGTCAAATCATAGACTACTTTATATCAATAGATTTGTTTTCCAAAATATTCTTCGGCTGACAAATTAGTTTTATAAATAGTCTATATTTAATACTCTTAATTAGTGTCTAAACATCCGATGTGACATGACTATTTTGTAGTTCGTGTAACAAAACACCCCTAATGAGTTTGGAATTCATAAAAAATAAAAAATAAATTCTTTTTCACTTCTGTCCCTCCTCTTTTCCTCCTTGTTTTCACGAGAGAGGGCACCGACGCACGGAACGGAGACAAGAAACGGATCGGCGTTTCTTCTTCGATCGGGCGCTCCTCTGCTCTCCACGCCAGAGCTGAGCGCCAGTGCACAACCTCCCCACACGGCAGCGCCACCAGCTCTCGCCTCCGCTGCCCCCATGCTGGCTCTGACTGCAGCGTCTCCCCATGCCAGACATGTATTCCCTTGCGGCCGCAACCGTCTATGGCCGCCCACGTAGCGACCCATCAGGAAGAGCCGCGGCGGCGGCGCGTTCTCGCCGGTCAACTCCTGCACCTCGCGGAGGTACTCGACCACATTGTCAAGTGGCCATGCATCTTGCATGCCTGTATAAAAAAAAAAGGAGAGTATGAGTCTGAGCCGCCATGGGCATGTATAAAAAGGGAAGCACGAGCCCTGCGCGTGTTGCATTCCTGTATAAAAAAGGAGGCCGGTAGGTGGTGAACTGAGCTAGCACCATCCCCGGCCTAATATATATAAGCGCAGCGAGCAGGGACAGCAGCCCAGCGAAGCTCGGTTTGTGGTTTCTCTACACGTACGCCGACGACGATGGCGAGACTGACTGCTTGCTTGGCTCTGTCAGCCGTCCTCGTGCTTGCCACCGGGATTTGTCCCGGAAATGGGGAGCTCCCGGCCGGGCGTTTGCAGTTTCCTGGTGGTGAGTTTCCCTCTCCTCTGCCTGAATTATACAAGAAGTTTCTTAGCAGCACCTTGCCGCCGATGAGAATAATCAGCAAGGGCACAAGGCTGAGCAGCATAACCGCTGATGACGAAGGCGACGTATTGCTTCTCCCAACCAACGACTACTACTGGGACGCCCGACAGGTAATAACGAACGCTCGATCATCACATTGCACCGCGGCCCCTCCTGCTCCATATGTCCATCCATCATCAATTACCATATATATATCGTCACATATGCATCTTGCTATTTTATTTGATTATATATTTTCAGAGCTTTTTACAATAATTGAGGAAAATATTCGACGGCTCACGTCGACCGATCCGACGACTATAAAAGCTGGAGGAAATGAGAGGAAATTCTAGAGAGGAAATTCTAATGTGTATGACCAATGGGCCATATGCGTCAAATTTCCTCCCATGTGAAAGGATCAAAATACCAAGAGGGGGGGGTGAATTGGGCTTGTTTTAAAATTGTAAAGCAAATATAAAAACCTATCAAATGTCAATCACCCCTAGTGTCTACCGTCCGTGTGTCCTAGCTAGAAAGCGGTAGCAGTTCATAGGAATTAAAAACAACCTAAGCAATTCTAGTAGGAAAGTAAAAAACACGACGGAAAGTAATACAAAAATGTAAAGAGCTGGGAAAAAGAAAATCTCATGAACGCAGCGATTTTTTCCCGAGGTATCGAGGTGTCGACACCACCCCCCTAGTCCTCGTTGGAGCACCTCGCAAGGTATCGCTCCCCTCTACCCGCGCAAGGGTAGAGTGCTCTCTACGGGCTGATTCTTTGCCACTCCGGCTCGGTGAATCGCCCACAACCGATCACAAAGCTTGGAGAAGAGTCGCCGACAACTCCCGCGGTCACTTCCTCCGAACACCACCAAACCGTCTAGGTGCTGTCGAACCAAGAGTAAAAAAGCACAAGACCTTCACTTGACCCACTCAAGGCTAGGAAGGTGGAAGGATGCACACAAGTCACTCCTAATCACTCTAGGAGGGAAGAACAAGATGAACTCTCTCTAATCTCTCCCCCATGTTCTTGGCTCTCCAAAAGATTTTTCAAGGTGTCACCAGTGAAACAATGGCCAAAAGGGGCCTTAAGGACCAAGGGGGGGAATATAAATAGTCCCCACCTCCAAAATAGCTGTTTTTTTTACTTTTTCTTCTCTCTGCGTAGCCATGGAATAGTCCCGGGGCTACACCACCGGACCATGCACACTGGTCCGGAGCTCACTCTCGTTTCAAACTCAGGACCGTGGACTACTTGCTTGGTCGACGCACTGGGGACGCTCTGGTCCCAACCTCGGTGCTTTGATGAAAACCTTTTTTTCTTTTAAAACCACCGGACCCCTCTCCTCCGACGCCCACTTAGCAGAGTGGTCCGGAGCCTCTTTCTCTCTCTTTTTCAACCGATGACGCTGAGGTTTCTTAAGGGATTTTGCTCCTACCATTTCTAGGGCTTACCAAGGGCTGAAAGCAAGGTCTCTAGGACTAGTTGTGACAAGTGTGCATATACCCACTTTCCTAAACTCTCCTAGGTCAAGCTACTAACCTCATACCCCCCTTTATAGTACGGTCAAAGGAAAAACACAAAAGCCCTAGCTATACTTAGTGCCCTTCTCAAACCTTATGGCACTAAGAACTAGCCTAGTCTTCGTCGTGAAATCTCCATCCTTTGCAACCGAAACTATTTCCATCTTGGGGGCATGAATATCCATTAAGCCCCATTCAAAATGCATCACTCATGACCTAACATAAATGACTTTGTCTCTGCAAAACACACGTTAGTCATAGTGATCTAGTATTGTCGTTAATCGCCTAAACACAAGGGTCCATGATTCTACACCATGTGCGCCAAATTTCTTCTCATTTCCTTCAAAACTCAGATAATTAGAACTCCAAATAAAGGGGTGGTAATTCCATTTCTGTATTTGTTTTTTCTAATCAAGGGTAATACGGTAATTTGATATTTGTGAAAATAATGATTGGAGTAATAGGAGGAAATTTTGTACATTTGATTTTCTATAATTTTCCCCCATTCACGTTGCTTAGTTGGACCACGACGTCGATCTAACATCGGTTGCAATACCTTTTTGCAACGACGGCAAACGAACGCAAGTCGGTTGCAACATGTAGCTTTTGTAATCAAATTGGACTTATTGCAACGTTTTGTTGCCGTTGCGTAAGGATTAGAATTTAGTAGTGCCTAAAATACCCTTTACGAATATAATTAGAAAAGACCTAGAATATTGTGGAGGAAATAGGAGGAAATGGGAGGAAATTTCAAGCATAGTAAAAAGACTCATATTTTCAACATGCTCTCGTTGCATTTGCAGCTGTGGATCAGCACTCTCCAACGTAGGTGACCGTAGTCAAGGGGTTCACAGCACAATGGCAAAGGTCATTGGTTGGGGCTCCCACCCAGGGTTTAAATCTTGGGTGCGACACTTTATTCTGGATTTATTTTAGGATTTTTTTCGGCGCTACGCTTAAGTGGTAGGCGACGTTCCCGTCGACAGCGAGGCGCCCGTGGTGACTTCTGTGAACTTCAAGATCTGTCGGCTCAGTCCTTCGAAGGTGCTCATAGGGTAGAGTTTGCGTGCGTATGTTCGTCTCTCAAAAAAAAAATGTAGGTGACCGTAGTCAGTTCTCGCTGGTCAACGTGAACCTCGACAACAAAGATCCGCTGCGGGCAATTCAGATCTCTGACGACGGCAGTTACCCGGTACATATATATATGCTTATTGCCTGACAAAATTAAATTAAACAAAAAAACGTAATGTTACCCGCATGTGTCCAGGTGAAGCTAGCGCCATACAACCATTTGTCCGTCGTCGATGCTGTGGACGCAGGACCTGAGTTTTTTCGATGGCTTTCAGAAAATACGGTCCGTCGAAAACACTGAGTTGGTCCTCGACGATTTAGGTCGGAAGGTACCCGGCGGCACGGTTGTAGGGGCCTATCCTGCTCACCATAATTTAGACAACGTCCTATGGAAGACCGACCAAGACTTCTTGTTCAATGCCTGTTCAAGTGAAACCAACCCGTGTGCCAGTGCATGCGCGCACGCAAGTATATGGCCGACGGATCAACAAATAATCGAGATGATATATATGCCTCACGTACGTTATTATATTATTGTTCCCTCCCCCCACATGTTTCGGCCTGGAGTTTCATGCAAAACATGTCCGGCCGGCTGTTTCCTAGAGTTTTATTATTTTGTTTTAAATATAAACTCGAATGTGTGCACGACGGGATGATGCTAATAATGTATTATTACCAGCCAGCTTTTTATTACAACATTTTCTTATATGGAGATCGAACTTCCCTTTG
This sequence comes from Microstegium vimineum, assembly GCA_022036555.1. Taxonomy (NCBI): domain Eukaryota; kingdom Viridiplantae; phylum Streptophyta; class Magnoliopsida; order Poales; family Poaceae; genus Microstegium; species Microstegium vimineum. Next base: position 43,222,924 of record CM039133.1, read on the forward strand.
AACTAATGTTTCGATCTCTACGTCTCTAACTAATATAGTAATAAATATATATATATTGGCTGAATTCTCCGTTAGCCTGGTCTTGGTGTCCGGAACCAACTTTTATAGATATTAAATAACTAATCGATTTTCTAACATAGCACATTAATAAAAAATAAAGAGAGATGATCAATGTTTCATAGTGATGAAATTTTTCAAGAATGTTTCCAATGCATATGAGCCTTATAAATTATTAATAGATGAAGCTCCCACTTTAGACGACTGGCCTTATGCAGCAGTACTCTCACCCTATGTTTGGACCATGTATATATCACATAGGACGGTGCGTGTTACAAATATTAATCCCATGCCGAGGTGGATCCACCTGCAAGCGTAGGCGAGCAGCCGACAAAATAACCCCCCCCCCCCCGGATCTGTCCTTTGGACGTCACCTTCTTTGGTGCCTGGGGGGGGGGGGGTTGTCCTCTCCATATGCAGTGCTTCCCCAGACCCAACCACTGATCTCGGATCTTCTGGATCGTCGCCCGCGCACACTAGGGAGAGGAAGCCAGTGTGGCTTCGCACCCAGATCCAGTGGGGGTGGGTGGGTACGCTATTCCCATCGAGAGGAACAACTGTGGCATCAGATGAATCCAGTATGGCTGCCCCCACTGCACATATTTTGCATCCAGTAAGAGGGATCTCCTGCTCACCGTCCGACAACAAGTACAACATGGAATTTCCAAGCCAAAAATGTATAATGACTGCACAGTCAGGTGGGCGATATGGCCTATACCATCTCTATCGATAAACCAACTACTCCCTCTCAAGCGCTACAAGATGTCAAGTGGAAGAAAGCAATGATAATGAGTATGCAACACTCATTCGTCAGCCTGGGCATTCGGTTAACCGAAACCGATCGTTTGGTTCTTCGGTTTCTCAACAAATTCGGTTCTCTAAGAAATCTTTCGAAATCTGGTTAATTCGGTTTCGGTTAATTCGGTTCGGTTCCGGTTATAACCGAACTAACCGAGGTGCTACGAACATAGAGAAAAATAAATCACAGACTCGCACATCCAAGTTACAAGAGCAACCCAAATCACTCGTTCTAGCAGCGATGAATAACAAATCGAAGAACAAATCGGGTTACAGATCAAAAAAATAAGTCTCCTTGCCTCGCCCGCGGCCCTGCGTGGTGCGCTCCACCTCTCCTGCTCTCCATTGCGCAGCTTGCCGAACCTTGTGTGCCACGCCGCTCGCCCTCGCCTTGCCCTGCTTGCCACCAGCACGGCTCGCCTCGACCTGCTTGCTGCCACACTGCTCGCCCTTGCCCGCTTGCCGCCGCACAGTTCGCCTTATGCTGCTTGCTAATGCTTAGCCCGCCCTCGCCCAGCCTGCTCAGTGCTCGCCGCTGCGCAGCTCTCATGCTGTCGTCGGATGCTAGGACGGAGGAGACAGGAGAGGGAGGCACGGGGCCATGCCACCGCCACCGGAGATAGAGAGGCATGGATTAGAGAGCAGGATTGGAGATAGAGAGGCACCTGGATGAATAGGTGAGGATAGGGGCGGCGGGATGACGCACTAGTACAAAAAAGCACTACGGCAACGGTGGGCAAAACCTATCACGGGCGGTTTTGATTACCGAACAGCTGTGAAAATAAAACGGCAGGCTCGACTCGTGAACCGCCTATGAAAACATATATACACAGGCGGTTCACTTAATCCAACTGCCTGTGAAAAGATTCCATTTTTACCAGGGGTTGGTTAAGTGAACGCCTGTGTAAATTGTTTTCACAGGAGGTTTCACTTAACTAACCCCCTGGGGAAATGGAACTTTTTTCATAGGCGGTTGATTAATGAACCGTCTGGTATAGCTGTTTTCACAGGCGTTCCTTACACCAACCCCTGTGAAAAAAGTGTCATAAGGTGCTTCACTCCTCCCCTTCTTCCTCCTCCCGAAGAGCGTTGTTCATGCATAGTAGCCTTGGGGCGTTTTGGAGGTCTATTTTTTCACCAAATAGAAGGGGATTTTTTGGGTTTTTCATTTCTTTAAAGGAAAGTTGCTAAGAAAAGTTAGTTTGTGGTTTTCTAACGTATTTTTAAATCATTCGTTCATTTCAATTTGAGCCACAACTTTTTGGATCTAGGGTTTTCTTCTTCTCCTCTCTTCTCATGATTAAATAATTATTAGTATAGGTATTGTTAGTTTTTTAATTATATGACTATAGAGAATTTGTGAGTTATTTAATTATGTTAATTAGGTTATTATTTTTATTCCTTAAAATGAGGTTGCTTATGTGGTTAGATAATGTTTTTCCCTCTCTTTCATGTTTAGTTACTTATTATTAGATAGTTTTGTTAGTTTTTTTAATTATGTTAAGTTTTTTTACGTATTTGTAATCATTCCTCTCAATTTGGGAGCCACACACTTTTTGGATCTAGGGTTTCTCTTCTCTCTCCTTCTTCTAATGATTAAATATTTTTAGTATAGGTATTGTTAGTTTTTTAATTATATGACTATAGAGAATTTAGTGAGTTATTTAATTTATGTTAATTAGGTTATTATTTTTTTTCCCTTAAAAAGAGGTTGTTAGAGGGTTTTAGTAAGTTTTCCTCTCTTCTCATGTTAGTTTTTTATTATTAGATAATTTTGTTAGTTTTTTAATTATTTAAAGTTTTTACGACTTGAAATCTTTCCTTCTCAATTGGAGCCACACCTTTTTGTAACTTTCCTTTCTAAATTGGGTTGCTTATCTTAGTTTTTTTAATTATTTTATGTTTAAAATTTTATGTGGGCCCCTTTATTGGAGGTCCAGATTTCCCAAATACAAGGGAGAGGTTTTCATCTTTATTTCTTTTTTTTTTTTTTTTTTTTTTTTTTTTTTTTTTTTTTTTTTTTTTTTTTTTTTTTTTTTTTTTTTTTTTTTTGACGGCTAAGAACCATGCTTGGAGATCAAAGAGGAAGAAATATATTGTCCATGCATAGACTGCAAGAATATTGATGCTTTTGAGAAACAGAACCAAATTTTCTCTGAATGTCGGGGATTTATGGAGGATTACTTGATTTGGAAAAAGCCTGGAGAGGGTAGCTCTGCGCCTTATACAACTGGCCCCCTACAAACATTGTGTGATCTAGACTTTCTTCATGAGGAAAATAAATTCGTAGATGACACACATAAACCTTTTTGGGTCTAGTGAACATGGTGTGCCTAATGTTACCGATCATGGTGTCCCTGGAGGAAATGAAGGCATTCCAACTTCTTTTCTCCCAAATGTTACAATGAGGAAGATGCAGAATTTTTAAATGCAATATTGCATCTCATATGGATCCATCATTTTTATTTATGAGAGGTTGAGACCCTAAGAAGGCGCAGAAGAGCCTTTGTTATGATCTAAGGGTTGTACCCAAGAGTTCACACGTTGGGCTGTGCTAAATTATTGTTTTTAAAATCAAGATTTGGTATGTTGATTCTGGCTTAGATGCTTTCTTGAGCTTACGCAGACATGTTTCCCAAAAAGATAACAAACTTTCTGCTAACCATACAATACAAAGAAGTTAATCATCCGCTCACCATGGGTGTCGAGAAGATCCGCACGTGTAAAATCATTGTATCTTTGCAAACACATGGTGGATAAGTACCCATGTATGTTCAGCTTTGATGTGAGTGATCGTCCAAGTGCACTAGGATAGCTCCAAGGTTCTGTTTATCCTCTCCAAATTGGCGATGATTTCTTCGGGATAGCCCTCAACTGCACTAGGATCATGCCTACAAATTTTGGGTTGCAGTTGGTGATCTTTTGGTTGAGTTTTGAGGATTTGAGGGGTGGAAAAGATTTTCGCGGGGAACGTTTTTCTCCTGTGAGCGTGGGGACCACTTTGCCCTATGCGCCAGACCTTTGCGAGTGGTCCGGTGGTCTTGACCTTTCCCGTGTCAAGCAGCAAGAGGCATGGACCACCCCCCGGGCCCCCCCGGTTTTTTAGCACCCGGGCCTTGAAAGAGTGGGGCCCCGGTGGCTCTGCGGAAAAAAACCCTACCCCATGTTTGGGGCCCCCTCTCCCTTTGGGCCGACGGGGTAGTGGGGGTCTGGTCCCGGGGGAAGGGAGCTTACTGGAGTGTCTACCGAGGGGAGAACCGGGCCAGTCTCCCAAAACCACCGGACTAGTCCGGAGTAGGGAGTCCGTAGGTCGGGTGCCCCCCTGCACTTCTCTGTCTTGGCCTGGCCAGCGTCGAACCATAGCTCCAGATACTCGCCCCTAGTTCGGGCTGGCTCTGTCCCAAATCGTCCGGAGCCTCTGGTGTTGCTATTTTTTTTCCCTTCTTTTCGCGGTTTGTTTCTCTGGGTTCGTGGCTAGGGTCCCCTATGTTCCTAGGAATTTTCCTTGAAAAATCCACCCTCTTTTTGGGTCATGGCCCAGTTCGTTTCTTTGGGGCGTGTTTGGGGCAAGGTCAAGATTTTTTCGAAAGGAATTTTTTTTTTGGCTCCGGAGTACACACGGTCGCGCGGGAGTGGTGCGGTGCTCTGGGGGCGGGGCCGGGTTTGGTGGGGGTTTGGCCCCGGGGCGGCCAGGAGGAGGGAGAAGTAAAGAGAGGGGGTCGGGACCTGCAGGAGGCTGGGGTTTTTTAGTTTTTTTTTCTTTTTTTTTTTTTTCTTTTTGTAGAATAGAAATGTATTAATAAAAATGAAGTTCATTTATTGTCTATATATAAAATAGAAATTCTTTTATTGAATAAAAATTTTTTTTTATTGTATAGGGGAAGGACCAAGAAGGGCGACCAGAGGGGGGTGAATGGGAGCCTCAAATTTTCCGAAATATTCGGGCCACTTTTCCCCAAAAAACCCAAAAACCCATTTTGATGGGTTCCCCAACCCCCCCAAAACAACACGGGGGTATTCAGACAAAAACCGGAGAAATAAAAAGCTCACCGGCAGTGGGGGAAAAATACCGGGAAAACCCCCCAAGTTTGAGTTTTTTAAAAAACCCCTATGGAAAGGGGAAAAAACCCCTAAGCAAAACAGCCAAAAGAAGGCGACGGACGCTGGACAACGGGGGCGACGGAATAGGCGCGGACGCTGAGAGATCGTCCGGGGCCCTTTCCCAAAAAAGGCCTTCCCAGAGGAGAAGCAGAAGGGGGGGCTTTCGGACGCTTGGGTGAGCGTCCTTTGGGGCGTGGGGACGCTGCGTGACAGACACTTGGGGGGAGCGCCCGTCGGGCTTCCGTGAACGCTGAAAATTCAGACAGACTAGCAAAGCAACGGACGCAGGGCGACGGAGTTTTGGGCAACATCCGGCGCCCAAAATTACAAACGCGGACGAAAAAGTGAAGGCGCTGGTCAGAACGTCCTTGTGTTCCCCGCCTTGACGGACCATCCGACGCCAAAATCGAGCGTCCGGCGCCCTCGAGCAGTGCACAGAAACGCGGAAAAAACGGGTTTTTCTCCTCCAAATTTCCCAAAACTCAACCCCAAAAGAACTCCAACTGAACCAAATTTTGTAGGCATTTATCCCTTTTGTAGCTGTGGAGCTTTCTCGAAGAAAACATCGCTCAATTTGGAGAGGTTTAAAAGGGAACACTCGGATTTGGGGGGGAAAAGGAAAAACGGGAAAAACGCCGCAAAAGAAAATGCCCCCTCTGTGTGCTCGTGAGGTTTTAGGAAAATTCCTTTAGTGTAAAGTTTCTCCTCACGAGCCCAAGAACTTGGTTCAAACGGATTTGCAGGGCTACTCCCTACAAAGAGAAAAACATCTCAGGAAAAATAAGGAGCAAAAACAAAACGCGAAGAACACAAGCCCAAAAAGGGGAACAACACGAAATCGAAGCCCCCTGGGTTACGGGAAAGGTTACGGCCTCCGATTCCTCGCGACAAACTCAAGTTCTTACAAAGGTTGGTCGAAGGAACCTAAGGATCTCATAAACTAGAGAGAGAGTTGGGGCAAAAAATGATTAGGGTTCAAGAGATGGATGGGGATACCCCTTCACCCCCTACTTATCGGGCTTTGGCTATTTCCCAAAGACTCCCCTAGATACATTGAGTGAACTACCTAGCATAAGTATTGCAGTCCAAGCTCCGGAAATATCTCCCGCATTTTGAATGGACGGCCCCGCTTCCTGCCGGGAGTTGTCGTCGCCTTGACGCAAACCTCCAGGATTCCGCCACGTGCCATCCCCGCTTCCTCGGAAGCTCCGCCTTGGTTTTGAGGCCCAAACCCAGGAAACCCACCACCTGTAGCTTTGGGCTCAACTACCGAACCCCGAGTTTTGAGGCCCAAACTCGGAAAACCGTCCTCGGATGGTTTTTGAGACCAAATCACCAAACCACTCAACTCGAGCCACCTTGTCTTCGCCTGGTCGGACTCCGAGTCCCCTGAGCCTCCGCTGACTCGCGCGTTCCACCGTCTTGACTTGGTCGAGTCGGTCTAACCTCCATGTCCTTCTCGCACTCACTGGTGCCAAGTACTAGCCACCACAGCTAGTCCGCCGGCGCGCATGGTCCCTCAGTCCGAGCCCCGCTTCCGCCCTTCACCGCTCTCAGTCCATCGGCACGGCAAAGCCTCTACTCGACCTTCTCCACGCCATTGACCATTGTCACTAGGCATAGCACCTGCACACCACAAGCCGATAGACAAGCACATGTTTCTGCTTTCGCAGAGGTTAGGTTAAGCCACTCAAACTAAAACACTCACGTGTTGGTCGATCACTCATCATCAAAACTGAACATCCATGGGTACTTATCCACCATGTGTTCGCATATAGAAAGTCATATATTGTACTATATATAAAATATAAATTCTTTTATTGAATAGAAATTCATTTATTGAATAGAAATTCATTTATTATATAGAAATTCATATATTGTACTATATATAACTTAGAAATTCTTTTATTGAATAGAAATTCATTTATTGTATAGAAATTCATATATTGTACTATATATAACTTGAAATTCTTTTATTGTATAGAAATTCATATATTCTACTATATATAAAATAGAAATTCTTTTATTGTATAGAAGTTCATTTATTGTATAGAAATTCATATGATGACTATATAGAGATGTGAAATTCATTTTTTCTATAGAAATTCATTTGCCTTTTATACAATAGAGTATGTTTTTTCATGTCAATTTATTATATGTCAGATTACGACCATGAGTTCTCCTAACAAGGGTCAAGCATCAGGGTCCCACCACACGGGGGAAGCATCAGGGTCACACCACACGAGAGAAGAAGCATCTCCATCATACCATAGTCGTAGCGAGCCCAAGCCAAGTATAGATAGTGGTCGTTGTGAATCCGAACGTGACCCTACTTATAATCCACGGAAGATGAGGTACATTACGTGTCGATTATCTCACAAGTGATTTCACATGTCATTTCATGTTTGTGTATCTAATTATATCAATATATAGGAGTGTTGTCTCAATTCAGAGATATGTTTGATGGCGAAGAACAAGTGCCACCTAGATACGAGGGACCGAAACCGACCGAGACGACCACCAACACCAAGAGTTCGAGGAAAGAAAGAACAGTGATCGAAAATGAGGTGACAGGGGAACGAACAAGTGGCCCGATAAAACATATATAGTGACAGAAGTGAGCTCTCTAGGACAGCCACTAGTCCTGAACAGGTGGTAGCTAAGTTTCAGAATGCGCTTGGTTTCGTAGTCAGGGATATCTTGACATCACAATCCGCATGTGGAAAGATGTGCCACAAGATGTCAAGAACACACTGTGGGCTAAGCTATTGACGAGGTTTGTTTTTCCTCGAGGCACATAAGATCTCGTAAGAGACTATGCAATGAAGCAGTGTGAGATCATCTTTCAAAGTTGGAGGTCGGATATGATTACGAGTTGGGCAAAGAAAGGGTTGAACCCAACAAAAAAGTTTAAAATTTCAGAAGGTCAGTGACAGGTTTTTCTAGAGCAAAGAAGGTCCCCAGAATTTGTAGCTCTGAGCGAAGCTAATTCTGAACTTGCAAAGAAGAACAAGTACCACCACCACCTAGGGTCAGGCAGTTACCGGCGCCAGGTTCCCAAAATGGAGGAAAGAAGAAGCTACGAAGAAGGCGACAGGTTTGTCGGTGTTGTCCGAGCAACTTGGCGAGAGATCTGCGAATTGGATCCGTGCTCGAAAACCAAGAGAATCTGACGCAGGCGATTTGTCTTTTGATGACCCCAGTGTCGAAGAAGTAGCAAAGAGCATATTTGTGATCGCCGCTAAGCGGCATGAAGGAACATTCAAGCCACAAAGGGAGAGAGACATCCTAAGTCTTGGGTCTAGTAACCGAGCATCCTCGGCGTGTACGAGGCATCTCGTCTAAGAATGATGGAAAGAAGGATTCGTTGAGGAATGGGGGGTATTTACAAGAAGCGCGATCGATACAAGGAAGCAATGAAGGATTATTTTAAGGAAGAGGCTAAAAAAGACTTCAAAGACATGATGTCTGAAATGCTATCCAATCCTCCTCCAGATATGATGCAACAATTGGCGAGCGCGATGTCTGTTAACAGATGACCACTCAAGCTCCACATATGTAGCTAGCAGTCATACCATACCATGCCGTTGGTCACACTGGCTCAGTCGTCGTCCCAAGCAGTGTCGCATCTACAGCAGATTAAGAGTCAGTATCCAGTTAACTTGATTGATGGGCCCAAACCTTGCTCCCTACTCATAAGATATGGTATTCACAATATTCGCACAAGGGAAGTAGCAATAGGCTATGCGATTCCAGGGCGCAAATTTCATGGTAGCGACATTCCAGAAGACTATGCATGGTAGAAGTGTCGACGGTGGTCCAAGGATACATGGACGACATGCTAGATATCCCTGGTCTGAGGGTATTGAGAAACTTGAACAAGCTATCAAGAATTTCATCCTTTGGCACCGACGAGACATCAAGTTGAGTGAGCCACTAACTCGGGAAGCCCTTCCCGTTTCTCAGGGGTCGACACATGCAGGTACTGTTGATAACCCAAACCCCCATCACCGGTAGATCCTCCTAGCCCACCACCATCACCTAACCCACCACCAACGCAAGAACAAACAACCACACACACGCTACCCGCCTAAGAAAAAAGCAGTCGTTGCTAAGAGGACATTGTTCCCAATACCCAAATTGCTTTCCCAGTTTCAAACAAAGAAAAAAGCAGCTGACACGGCAAAATTTATGGTAGGAATCGCAAATACCCGCACGACACGTGTCGTTGACTTGGATGAATTGAAAAAATCTGGGGAAAAGCTTGTGTCGACTGTACCGGGACCCATACCAATCAAGCCGCCGACAAAGAAGGATTATCAAAACGTCCCTAACGAATATGTGTCAGGTAGGCCTCTACTAAGTTGTAAACTCAAAAAGACAATGTATAAAAAAAGGTGCATGACTTCTACATGAGGGATCGC